>JABTXL010001088.1:10561959-10575998 GCA_025134845.1 Neodon shergylaensis | reverse complement strand
TATCTATCTATCTATCTATCTATCTATCTATCTATCTATCTATCTATCATCTATCTTTATATATGTCTTTCTGTATGCCAGAAGGGGGCACCAGATCTTATTATACATGGTTATGAGCCACCATGTGGTTCCTGGGAATTGAACTCAGGACCTCTGGAAGAGCAGCCAGTGCTCTTAATCTCTGGGCCATCCTCCAGCTCTTAGTTTATTTTTTAAAAATTATTTCTGTGTATGAGTGTTTTTCTTACTTGCACATACGTGCGTCACATGCATGCAGTGCTTACAGAGGCCAAAAGAGGGCATGGGCTCCTCTGGAACTGGAGATAGAGATGGTTGCGAGTTGCCATGTGGGTGCTGAGAATCAAATCCAGGCCCTCTGGAAGAGCAGCCAGTGCTCTTAATCTCTGAGCCATCTCCCCAGCCCCTTGTTAATTTTTTTTCCTGGTTAGGTTGTTTTTGTTTTGGAGACAGGGTTTCCAAGCCGACTCCAGCCTGAGAGAGTTTCTTTTTGTTTTTTAGTTTCTTTTTTCTTTTAATAAAACCACCTATTAGCCCAAGAAACCTCCTGTGGCTAGAACTTATTGATGAATGGGAGAGTGCCCTTTTAAGCGGGTTTTGGTTCTCAGTCTTGCTGGAGTGTCCGGTTCAGGAAGGCAGTGACCCTGACTTTCCTCTCCACCCTGTATTTCCAGTGCCCAATGATAGGTGCTTAGCAAATGCCTGTTGATTGGATAGTAATTATGTGTTTCTACTAGGCAGGCACTATTATGCTTTTTAATAAAGGCAGAAACCAAGTCACAGGGAAGCTATGTGAACTGATCAGTGTCAAAAATCCAGTCAGGTTTTTTATTTTTGAGACAGAGTCTCACTCTGTAGCCCAGGCCAACCAGGATTATAGGCATGAGCCACTCTGTCAGGCTTTAGATCTAAGACATGAACTCCTGTCTGCCAGCTTTCAGATCTGATCTCCCCCTCTCCCACCCCAACACTGGGACTTTACAGACGTGTGGTGTTGGTTGTCGATGTGTCAGGTCTTAGAATTACCCAGTCTTAGAAACTGGTGTGCATTGTCTGTGAGGAGTTTCCAGACGAGGTTAATCGGGAAGACTCACTTTCCCTGTGGGCAGCATTGCCCATGGACTGGGTTCCCGGACTGAATAAAAAGGAGAAGTGACCTGAGCATTTATTTTGTATTGGGATTAAAGGCGTGTGGCCTTTATCAGCAATGATGTATCTTATTTTACTAGCTTACTTATTTTTGGTTGCCTATTTTTGGTTGTGTGTCTGTTTGTGCATGTGAGCGCAGGTGCCTGCAGAGACCACGAGAGGGCAATGGATGTCCTGGAGCTGGAGTGACAGGTGGTTGTGACCCCTGGTGTAGGGGCTGGGATTGAAACCCAGTCCTTTGCAAGAGCAATGTGTGTTCTTAACCTCTGAGCCGTTTCTCCAGCCCTGAGACAAGGTTTTGCCTTTTACCCTGGCTGGCCTTGAACTTGTCATTTTCCTGCCTCAGCTTCTGCAATAGCCTGCTAACCACCTGTGGCTTGGAGCTTGTGTACTTCATTGGTGTCCTATATCTCTTACCCATGAAGTGAAGAATGAGGGCCTGGTCCACATCTCTTAGGTGCTAGACACCCAATTCCTTATCTCCACTGAAAATGTCTTGGAAGTGTTATGGATTCAGTTATGTCTCTGTGGGGGAGGCCCTGACTCCTACCTAGGATCTCAGAAGGTGACCTTGTTTGGAGGTAGGCTCTCTGTGGAGATTATCAGGTTGAAGTGAGGTCATTAGAATAGGTCCTAGGTCAGTATCCCTGGTGTCATCATCACGGGAAACTGGGGCACAGAGGGCTGTGCACAGAGAGAAGATGCTGAAAGAAATATAGGGAGGAACTGACCATCTATTAGCCAAGGCTTGGGGCAGATTCCCGTCCTCAGCCCCAGCTGGACCAGCTCTTGCTTAGGTTCTGATCCAGCATCTTGTCCATCCAATTCTGATGTTTTAAAGATTTATTTACTTTTATTTTATGAGTATGAGTATTTTGCTGGCAGGTATGTGGTATCATGTTCATGCCTGGTGCCCAAGGAGGGTAGAAGAAGGCATTGGATTCCTTAGAACTGGAGACATGGGTGGGCCTCTGTCTTAGTTAGGGTTTCTATTGCTGTGATGAAACATCATGATCAAAAGCAAGTTGGGGAGGAAAGGGGTTATTTGGTTTGTACTTTCACATCATAGTCCATCATTAAAAGAAGTCAGGACAGGAACTCAAGCAGTTCTGGAACATGGATGAAGGAGCTGATGGAGAGGCCATGGAGGAAAGTGTTAACTGGCTTGCTTCCCCTGGCTTGGTCAGTCTGCTTTCTTGTAGAACCTAGGATCCCTAGCCTAGGGGCGACCCCGCCCACAATGGATTGGGCCTCCCCCACTGATCACTGATTAAGAAAATGCACTACAGGTTTGCCTACAGCCTGATCTCTTGGAGCCATTTTCCCAACTGAAATTTCCTCCTTTCAGACATCTCTGGCTTGAGTCAAGTTGCCATGAAACTATCCGGGCAGCTGCCATATGGATTCTGGGAACTGAACCCAGGTCCTCTTCAAACTCAGCAGGTGGTTTTAACCACTGAGCCATTTCTCCAGCCCCAATTTCTGTTGTTTAACTTGCTTGATTTGTAGCATTTTGTGATGTCAACCAGAAAAATTTCTGGGGTCCTTTTTAAGGACATTATGCACTCTTAACTGCAGAGCCATCTCCCCAGTTCCTGTTTATTTATTTTTTTGAGACAAGGTGGCTATCCCAGGTTGTCCTTGAACTCCCTTTTAGTCTGAGGACGACCCCAACCTTTTGATCCTCTTATCTTTTCCTGAGTGCTTGGATTACAGATGTTACCACAGCACCTGTTTTGTGTGGTACTAGAGATGGAAGCCAGGGGCTGGTGCAGGCTGGACAAACACTCTACCACCTGAGCTATATCTGCAGCCCCAAGGACTTCACTAGATTGCATCTGTGACAGTCTTACACCTCTCCCCACCCCATGTGAGCTACAAAGCTCAGGCTCAGGATGTGGCTGTGGGACTACGAGGTAAAGGCTGCTCACGTCATGGCTGACCAGTAAGCAAACAGAGAGTGGGGCTATAACCCAGGACACTTTGGTGACTTCCAAGACCCTTTCCCAGCAACCAACTCTACCAGTCAGTGACCAGCACTCTGGTCTTTGTGTCTGTTGTCACCGGATTTCCTCCCTTTGTGCTTCAGCCTGCCTGGACTCCCTTAGGAGGATACTAGCCCTGGTTGCATCAAGGCCCATTCCATGATCTTACCTGAGTGGCATGGAATATCTCTACAAAGATGCTGTTCCCAAGTAGCCACCTTCCCAGGTGCCAGGTAGACAGGGATGTGTGTGGGACACTGTCCTACCCTAGGCCGGGGTGGAGCCCATCCTCATCCCTGATGTGTCTCCTCACCCATGTCTTCTAGAGGAGGAACGGGTAGACGTTCTGGTCAACAATGCAGCCGTGATGCGGTGCCCGCACTGGACCACTGAGGATGGCTTTGAGATGCAGTTTGGTGTCAACCACCTGGGTGAGATCTGGGCTGAGAGTGGGTTCTCCGTGGGGAGTCACCAATTTGGGGGGTGGGGTCTTGCTCTATTCTTTTAAAATTTATTAATGTAAGTGTCTGTCCCATAGTCTGGGTGAGTCTTGATGTTTTTTCCTCTATTGCTTTTAAAAATTAATTTTTAGGTCATCATGTAAGTAGTAGTATTTTCGAATATATATGTCCTTATACTTTGGTCTCACTTGTTACTCTCCCCGACTGCTGTTCTCTCAGGCCTTCTTTTTCTTCCCATAGTCCTCTTTTGTTGGCATACAAAAGAGTTCCACAATAGCCTGGACTGGAGTATAACAAAGGATTATCTATTAGGGGATAAACTCACAGAAAGAGTAGCCATCTGCAGTCCTCAGCGTGCTCTGGGAACTGGAACTGAATCTAGCCCCCAAGAGGCCTGCACTTGCTGTCGTACACGAGACCGCATGGGCTGATATCTTAAAGGCAGTTGGCTGAAGGCTTTCCTACAGCACTATTTCGTCGTTTTAGTTCTGTGACTGTGATAAAACACCCTGGCAAAGAAGCAGTTTAGGGGAGAAAAGGTTTATCTGACTTACAGTTCCAGTTCCATAGCTTCGGGAAGTCAAGGCAGCTGGGACTTGAAGTGGCTGATCACATCACATCCACAGTCAAGGGCGGGGAGATGCATGCGCACCAGCCACTTTCAGGGTAGATCTTCCTACGTCAGTCTTCATAACCAAGATACCCGCCTGTGGACGTGGCCACAGCAAACATGACCTCGGCAGCTCCTCTCTGAGGTTCTGTTTTCAGGCTAGGTTGTGCCAGATGGACAGTGAAAATGACTGTCTCTTCCCTTCTGTTTTTTTTTCCTCTTTCTTTTAAAAAAGATTTGTTTTTAGTGTGTGTGTGTGTGTGCACGCGCGCTGTTGCCCGCATGTGTGTCTGTGCACCACATGCATGCCCGGTGACCTCTGAGGCCAGAAGAGGGTATCAGATCCCCTAGGATAGGAGTTGTGAGCAGCCATGTGGATGCTGGGAATTGAGCCCGAGTCCTCTGGAAGAGCAGCAGTGCTCTCACCTGCTGAGCCGTCTCTCCAGCTCTGATCTCAGTTTTCTTTACGGCTTCCTATTTCTCCATTGCATTTATCTATCACTGTCCTTTAGTTTTTCTCCCTTGCCAGGTGGTGGTACACACCTTTCTTTAATCCTAGTACTGGGGAAACAGAGGCAGGTGGAATCTCTGTGAATTCCTAGGTTAGCTTAGTTTATATAAGAAGTTCCAGACCAGTCAAGGTTATGTATAGTCTCAAAAACTTAAAAAAAAAAGAATTTAACTTTGAGAATTTCCTGTATGCTTAGAGTGAAATATGATCATCTGTGCCCAGCATTTCTCCTCTCCAGACTCCACCCCGTCCTCTGCAGCATGCTCCCATCCCAACTTCTTGTCTGTCGAGACGCAGGTTAGCCTTGAACTTGTATCCAAAGACGACTGTGAACATCTGATCCTCCTTCCTCTACTTCCCTGGTGCGGGGATTGTAGGCACATGCCACTTTGCCTGACCTCTTTTTTTTTTTTGGATACAAGGTCTTGGTATCACATTATCTTCTATCTGTCCATCTGTTGATGATCTTCTAGGCTGTTCCACTTCTGGCCATCGGAATCAGTGCACTGCAGATTAAACCTGGATGAGCAGGTGTCTCTGGTGTGTTGACTCAGAGCGCCTCTGTCTCTGTCCAGGAGAGGTGGTAGTCCAGTGTAGAGAAGTCCGCACTAATGTCCATAGTGGCGACACCACCTTAGATTCCGTAGCAGTGAGTAGACTCCCTTTCCACGCGTTCTCACGGCATTTGTCATCATCTGTTCTCTGGGTGATAGACATCCTTACTGGGTGGAGATGAGGTCTCAGAACAGTTTCTCTGCTAAGGGTACAGAATGCCTTCTCAAATATTCATTGACCATCTGTATTTCTTCAGTTGAGAACTGTCCGTCAGTTCGTTAGCCTCTTTATTGATTGGATGATGCTTTTTGCATTCTTCCCAAATTCTTATTTTTGCTAATGAAAGGGAGAAAAAAGGAAGAGAGGCTGCAAGAGGAAGCTACCATTTCACCACCAGAATAGCTATGATTAAAAAAAAATTAACTTGGTATGGGGGCTTTAATGAGAACGGCCCCCATAGCCTCATATATTTGGTTCCCAGGTAGTGGAACTGTTTGGGAAGAGTTAAGAGTTGTGGCCTTGTTGGAGGCGGGGTGTCATTGGGCTTTGTCTCTTTCCTCCTCTGCCTGTGGACCAGGGTATAATGCTCTCGGCTACTTCTCTGGCAGCATGCCTGCCCGCCACCATGATTACTGTGGACCAGCCCTCTAAAACTAGGCAAGTGCTTTCTTTTGTAAGGGATGACATGGTATCTCTTCATAACAATACAATAGTAACAGAGACAGTGGGCTTGGTGTCATCCACCATGGCTCTAGTGGGGGAGCACAGCCACTAGTACACCCTTGATGGAAGGGAGAAGGTCTTTTCAACCAAGTGCCCAGCTCCTGATGTCCATGGAGCGGTGAGGGAGGATGGTGTATCTGCCCAGCCTGATGGGTCCGCTGAGATCAACAGCGACAGATGTCGCAGTCAGCCTGCCCTCTTTTGATCCAGTGCTGCCACTTTTGATCCTTGCAGAGGCAGGAGGATTGCCTGGAGTTCAAGGTTAGTCTAACCAACCGAGTGAGTTCCTAGGCTCATCAGGCAGAGCTACATAGTGATACTTGTCTCAGAAACAGAACACGTGCTGCTAAGCCTGATCTGCGTTTGATCCCTGAGACCTGGGGTGATGGGGGAAGGACAATATGAGCTCCCGAAGGATGCTCTTCCCTCCACGTGCTGTGGTACATGTGCAATTGAAAACAAAAATCTGAGTTCAAGGCCAGCCTGCTTCACAGACTGAGCTCTAGGACAGCCAGGGCTACACAGAGAAATCCTGTCTTTAAAAAAAAAAAAAAAGCCAAAAAAGAAAAATCAGCTGAATGTAAATCTAAGTTTTTTTTCCTCCTCAAAAAAACAAAACAATACCCAAAAGAGGCCCTATCATACAACAAAAGTATATGCTCAATTATGTTCATAGCAGCATTGTTTGTAATAGCCAGAACCTGGAAACAACCTAGATGCCCTTCAATGGAAGAATGGATGAAGAAAGTATGGAATATATACATATTAGAGTACTACTTGGCAGTAAAAAACAATGACTTCTTGAATTTTGCATGCAAATGGATGGAAATAGAAAACACTATCCTGAGTGAGGTAAGCCAGACCCATAAAGAGGAACATGGGATGTACTCACTCATATTTGGTTTCTAGCCATACATAAAGGACTTTGAGCCTATAATTCGTGATCCTAGAGAAGCTAAATAAGAAGGTGAACCCAAAGAAAAACATATAGGCATCCTCCTGAATATTAACCTTCATCAGGCGATGAAAGGAGACA
Organism: Neodon shergylaensis; assembly: GCA_025134845.1. Lineage (NCBI taxonomy): Eukaryota > Metazoa > Chordata > Mammalia > Rodentia > Cricetidae > Neodon > Neodon shergylaensis. Next base: position 10,568,950 of record JABTXL010001088.1, on the reverse strand, counting down.
GAGACAGAGACCCACATTGGAGCACCAGACAGAAATCTCAAGGTCCAAATCAGGAGCAGAAGGAGAGAGACCACGAGCAAGGAACTCATGACCGTGAGGGGTGCACCCACACACTGAGAGAATGGGGATGTTCTATTGGGAACTCACCAAGGCCAGCTGGCCTGGGTCTGAAAAAGCCTGGGATAAAACCGGACTCGCTGAACATAGTGGACAATGAGGACTACTGAGAACTCAAGAACAATGGCAATGGGTTTTTGATCCTACTGCACATACTGGCTTTGTGGGAGCCTAGGCAGTTTGGATGCTCACCTTACTAGACCTGGATGGAGGTGGGTGGTCCTTGGACTTCCCACAGGGCAGGGACCCTGATTGATCTTTGGACTGACGAGGGAGGGGGACTTGTTTGGGGGAGGGGGAGGGAAATGGGAGGCAGTGGTGGGGAAGAGACAGAAATCTTCAATAAATAAAAAAAAAACAAAAAAAACAAAAAGCAGAACAACTTCAAGCAGAATAATAAAGTGGGCAAGGGAGAATATAGAGGAAGAGGAGGATTATGCTACCGCCGGAAATGAAAAATTAAAATTGTGGCTCAGTGGTCTTGACTGCTCTTGCAGAGGACCTGGGTTTGACCCCCATCTCTAACTCCAGTTCCAGGGGCTCCACTGCCCTCTTGTGGCCTCCATGGGCACTGCATGCATGTTTTGCACAGATACACATGCAGACAAAACACTCATACACATAAAAAATATTTTAAAAAAGTAAAATAGCCATTGTGAGAAAATAGTGTTTTCTTGTCATCCTTTATCTAGGTCATTTTCTGTTGACAAACTTGCTGCTGGACAAGCTGAAGGCCTCGGCCCCTTCGCGCATCATCAACTTGTCCTCCCTGGCTCATGTTGCTGGGCATATAGACTTTGACGACTTGAACTGGAAGACGAAAAAGTATGACACGAAGGCGGCCTACTGCCAGAGCAAGTTGGCTGTTGTCCTCTTCACCAAGGAGCTGAGCCGCCGGCTGCAAGGTGTGCACATGGCGATCTTTTCTCTTCTTCCTTCCTCCTCATCTGGAAGAGTTCTGTAACCCTGAGCTGTTGGTGGAAGGGCACGTAGTAGCTTTAGACAAAAGGATGGCACCTGTACCACCATGCCGTGGCCCCTTCCAGTGCTGGAGGTAGACATCATGGTTCTAATGATTGCTGTTTGGTCTCAACCAGCCTGCCTTCATCAGACATGCTTATCTTGGATAGCTTTCTAAGCCTCTGGTGTTCTAAGCCAGTGGTTGGCCACTGCGAGTGGTTTTGGCCCTAGGGGACACATCAATGTTTGCAGACATGCTGTCACAACTGGGTTCGTGAGAGGTTGCTCCTGGCATCTAGTGGGTTGAATTCAGGGATCCTCCTGGATGGTTCCCCAGTTTCTTCTACTCTAATGGAAGGAATGTAGTGTTAGAGATAAAGAAGCTTCCCCTGGCTTCTTGTTTCTTGAAAGTTGTCTGTGGCCAGCAGTGCCAGCCACTCTTGGGAGATAGTCATAACTGCAGCATCTTAGATCCCATTCTAGTCCCCTGCATCAGACCGTGGTGGGGGTGGTGGAGCCCAGGAATGTGAGTCTCTCATGCCTCCAGGGCTGCTGTGCTGGGGAGACCACTTGAGATGGAGGCTTCAGAGCACAGAGGATAAAGTGGGTTCAAGTGTGGGAAACAGCCTAGGATAGCGAAGACCCAGAGTGTAGTGGTGGCTACAGCAGCCTTCTAGGCAAATGTGCCTGTTTGTATGCGTGCACGAGCACGTGTGCATGCATGTGGTCTGTATGTGTGTGTGTGTGTAAGTCAGTGGACAATGTTGGCTGCCATCCATGTTGCTTTTTATTTGAGACAGTGTCTCTCCTTGGCCTGGAGCTCACCGCCTAGGCTAGGCTAGCTTCAGTGAGCCCTGGGGATCTACCTGTCTCTGCCTCCCAGCACTCACTAGGTATTAGAAGCCTGGATTACCATTACAGGCTGTTTTGACCTGGGTTCTGGGCATCAAACTCAGGACCTCCTGTGTGGCAAGCTCTTTAACAGCTAAGCTATCTTCCTACCACCTGACAGTCTCTATTGTTCCCAGGCACAGGTGTGACGGTCAATGCTCTGCACCCCGGTGTGGCCAGGACAGAGCTGGGCAGACATACAGACATGCACAACTCTGCCTTCTCCAGTTTCACACTTGGTGAGTCCCCTTCCAGCCTGGTATCCCCTCACAGAGCCCTGTTAGCTGGGGATCCAGGACTTTCCCTCAGAGATGGTCACTTTGTTTCTTTTTGATTCTCTCTCTGACTGGGTCTCACTATGTATCTCTGATTGACTTGGAACTTGCTATGTAGACTAAGCTGGCCTTGAACTCACAGAGATCTGCTTGCCTCTGCCTTCGGAGTGCTGGGATTAAATAAATGTGCCATCACACCTGACTTTTTTCCCCCTCAACATGGCCTTAATGAGTAGGCTGGACTTGAACTCATTATATGGGTGAGACTGGTCTAAAACTTCTGACCCTTTCACCTTCTGAGTGCTGTGTGTGCCTCTTTCTGCTCCTTCCCATGTCTTCCTGAGGTAGAAGATGAGTCATAATTCTATGTGGTTCTGACCTCAGATCAACAGAAAGCAGGCTACAGCCCCCACTGATGAATAAGAAAATTGTCCTGCAGGATAAGCCTTGAGCTGATTTCTAGGGTCAGGCTGTACACAGGGTAGCCTCAGCTTCACTCAAAATTAAGTTACCCAGGAAACACACCTCCCAGTTTTTATAACATCTTAATATGTAGACTAGTTTAACCATGAGCTTCCATTCCTCCTGCCTCTGCTTCCTGAGTACTGGGATCACAGATACTCTAAGATCACCAGCTTGTTGCTTTGAGTCTGTTTCCTTATCTGCATAGCGAGGTCCATGATAGGACTGTCCTCACAGTCAGTGGGAAGAAGAGGTGAGATTGCCCATAGATTGACTGCACAGTGCCTGACCAAGAATGTAGTTTGACCCATAGCCAAACATTAGGTGGAGAGAGCTGAAATTGGAGGTCTCCATCACATCTCTCCCTCTTGGAGTTCAGGAAACCCCATAGAAGAGGGGGAGGAAGAATTGTAGGAACCAAAGGGGTTGAGGACTCTGAGAACACGGCTCATAGAATCAACTAAACAGGGCTCATAGAGACTGGATTGGCAATCACAGAGCCTGCATGGGTTTGTGCTGGGTCCTCTGTATATATGTTATAGTTGTTAGCTTTTTTTTTTTTTGTGGGACTCCTAACAATAGGAGTGGGGGTATCTCTGACTCTTTTGCCTGCTCTTGGGACCATTTCCTCCTACTAAGTTGCCTTCTCCAGCCTTGATGTGAGGGTTTGTGTCTAGTCTTGTTGCGTCTTGTTATTTAGTGTCCAGTTGATAACTCTGGAATACCTGCTCTTTTCTGATAGGAAATGGAGGAGGAGTGGATCTGGGGGAGGGAATGAGGGGGTACTGGGAAGAGTGGAGGGAGTGGAGACTGTGGTTAGGATGTATTGTATGAGAGAAAGAAAAGAAGAAGAATGTAGTCTGAGTCAATAGAACATTGTAACTGGTATTTATAATCCTTGAGAGTCATATAGTGGGCATGTATCAAGAATTTTAACCCAATAGTACCTTGAAGTATATTTAGTAAGTTGAGGGCTGGAAATGTAGCTCAGTGGACAGAGTGCTTGGCTAGCATGTCACAAAACCCTGGGTTTGATCTGCAGCACCACATAAAATCAAACATGTTGGTATATATGCTGTCCAGTACTTGGGAGGTGGAGGCAGGAGGATCATCTTTGGCTGTATAGTGAGTTCAGGGCCAGCCTGGGCTACATGTGTCCCTGTCTGAGAAGAAAGATTATTTTCAAGGATAGAATAGGGAAAAATGTTTTCATTTTTTCTGGAAACCCTGGGGAGGTTTCTTGTAGGAGGCAGATTTGTGCTCATCCCTGTTTGGAGGTTTTGTTTGTGATGTTGCCAGGGAAGGGACCTTTCGGTAGAGGGAACTGCAAGGACAAAGGTGGAGGTGGGTCCGCGGGGCTTCAGGGAAGGTTCCATCCCTAGGGGTTTTGGGGGGGGTGGAGCAGGGAATTTTCTTCTCTCTCTCTTTCTTTCCTTCTTTTTTTTGATTGAATGTTCTGTGGTTGATTGTAGGGCCCTTCTTCTGGCTGCTGTTCAAGAGTCCCCAGCTGGCGGCCCAGCCCAGCACGTACCTGGCAGTGGCAGAGGAACTGGAGAGTGTTTCTGGGAAGTACTTTGATGGACTCAGAGAGAAGGCTCCGTCTCCTGAGGCTGAAGATGAGGAAGTAGCCCGGAGACTTTGGGCTGAAAGTGCTAACTTGGTGGGCTTGGACATGGCTCATGGGTCCGCTGGAAGGGGGCAGTCCCTTCCCAGATAACCTTCAAAGATCCAGATGGAACTGTATTACCAAGGCCGCTGGCTGCCATGCCCTCATCCTCTGGGACACCGTTGGCATTGTTACTCTCAAGACCATGGTTGCTGGCTGCCATGCACTCATCATCCTCTAGGGGCAGTGTTGGCAGTGTTAAAAAGCATGGCTACTGACTGCCATGCCTTCATCTTCCTCTAGAGGCAGTGTTGGCACTGTTAGATTCCCAAGACCATCGATGCTGGCTGCCATGCTCCCATCTTCCTCTAGATGGCAATGTTGGTCCTTTTTTGTTAGCTGACCACATTCAGTTGGACCACAGCTGAGCATTGACAGGGGTATGTGTGGTGGTGGCAGGTGGTGTCTCTCTTGGGAATGGTTTTGGGCAATGTTTAAAGGTAGCTGTGGTGGTGACTGATTGATCTACTGTTAAAGAGCGGGTAATCAGACAAATGTGGCCAGTCAGTCATAGTTCTTTGTGGGCCTTTGCACACTTCTGCCTCCTCTCTGAGAGTTGGCTGTTGTTTCTAAAGCAACTGGGGAGGAAAAGGGCTCACTTTAGCTTACAGGTTGTAGTGCATCATGGAGGAGGGAAGCCGCGGCAGGAGCTCAAGGCAAGAGCTTGACGCAGATACCAGGCTTACACTCAGATAACTGTCTTTTATTTTCATCATCATCATCATCATCATCATCATCATCATCATCATCATTTTTTAACAGAGAGTCTTACTCTGTAACTCTGGCTTTCCTGGAACTTGATCCAGGATGGCCTTGAGCTCACAGAGATCTTCCTGCTGGGATTAAAGACGTGTTGCCATGCCTGAGTCAGGTACCAGCCCAGGCCTACCTGCCCAGGAATGGGATCACCCACAGTGGGCTTGTCCCTTCTGCACCAATTAGCAAGCAAGAAATGTCCACGGACATTCACCCAGGGCATTCTGGTCCAAGCAGTTCTCCGGTTGAGGATCCCTTCCTCTTCTGGGTGTGTCAAGCTGATAACCAAAGTAACCAGGATGGCTCTTGATTGCAAACAGACGTGGGTAACTGCTACCTCATGGGCTGGTGTGGGCATTAAGCTCTTGTCTGGCTCAGTAAAGGACAGCTACGGACCTCTTGTGTCCTGGCTGAGGTGCTGGGATTTGGGGGAGACCCTGGCCCAGACGGAATGGAGTGAAAAGCTGCTGGCCGCTGCCTCTGAGGACCAGCATGACCTGAGAGCATGACCTCTCCAATTCCTATGATAATTTTAACCTTAGATTCTCAAGCTTGCTGTATGATTATAATAACTTGCTGGTTGTAGTAACACCAGCACTTAAGAGGTGGAGGCAGGAGGATCAAGCGTTCAAGGTCATCCTCTGCCAGCCTGGGCTCTACAAGATCCTGTCAAAACAAGTCAAAACAGTGAAATCTCCAAATGTAGCTGAGTCATAGATTTAAAATAAAAACAGACATTTGCTTAGTGTGTATGTCTGTGTGCATGTGCACAGGTATGCCCTTGAGTGTCTGCCTTCCGTGCCGAGTTCATTCAGAGGACAACTTGTGGGAATCGTTCTTGTCTTGGGAGTCTTGGGATTCAACTCAGTTTGTCCAGCTTTGTGACAGAGACTTTCACCTCTGAACATATTGCCACGTGACCCTGAACCTGAGTCATAGGTTTTATTTTATCCATTGTATATGGAATTTATTCCACACACAACTTGTATATTTATTCCTTTTAAGAAACCGACTTTTAAATTACCGAGGCAATGAAGCAAGCCGCTGCAGACTCTGTGGTGGAAGGCGCAGCTCACCATATGGCAGTGATCACTGAGGTCAGGCTGTCTTAGGGAACTTCTGCTTCAGAAATGGGACACTCAGCTGGGATGTAGAATTTCCGGAGTATCAAAAAGGTCAGTAGAGAGCTGGGAAGCACACACCTTTGATCCCAGCACTTGGGAGACAGAGGCAGGCAGATCTCTTGAATTTGAGGTCAGCCTGGTCTACAGAGCTAGTTGCAGAACAGCCAAGGCTACACAAGGAAACCCTGTCTTGAAAAACCAACTCTCTCCCACCCCCAAAGCTCAGTAGGCCCCTGGGTACTTAGAGCAGGAGTGGCCTAGAATTGTCACTTGCCAGGTGACTGCAGAGCCCAGCCAACCACGTAGCACCTGCTCTGCTGGCACAGTGACACCAAGAAGCTGCAGAATATTTTGAAGCCACTACAGATCACAATTGAAAGCTCTTTGGCATCCACTCCAAAGCTGCCCAAGTTCAGTCTTAATAGCAGTGTTCCTAGTAGGGTATATTTTGCAACCAAATCATATGTAGAAAGATGCCCTTGGATGTACAATATATTTATATATCTATTTATTTATATTTCATGTATATCTGTTTATCCTGTACATGCAGTGCCTGAGAAGTTGCAACCAAATCATATATAGAATGTTACCCTTGGATGTACAATACTGATAGCATCTATCTATCTATCTATCTATCTATCTATCTATCTATCTATCTAGATATCTATCATCTATCTATCATCTATCTATCTATCTATCTATCTATCTATCTATCTATCTATCTATCTATCTATCTATCT
>JABTXL010001088.1:10508911-10561949 GCA_025134845.1 Neodon shergylaensis | reverse complement strand
TCTATCTATCTATCTATCTATCTATCTATCTATCTATCTATCTATCTTTTATGTATATCTGTTTGTCATGTGCATGCAGTGCCTGAGAAGGATAGAAGAGGACTCCAAATCTGGAACTGGAGTTTACAGTTGTAAGTCTCCATGTGGGTGCTGGGAATTGAACCCAGGTCCTCTGGAAGAGCAAGCCAGTGCTCTTAACCACTAAGCCATTACAATTGTTAGATTCTCCTGCCTCCATCTTCCCTGTTTAATGATCCCCTTGGTCATATAAGCCCATCAGGATAATCCAAGACAATGCTTTACTGTCTTTAAAATCAGTAGAGCAGACTTAATGCTATCTTATCTGGTTCTGTTTGCCAGGTAAAGTAACACAGTCCTTTGTTCCTGTGTCCCAGGTTCTGGTGATGGGATCTAGCTACCCTGGGGAAGGCCATTGCTCTGCTGACTGTATACTCCCCTTCATAAAGCCTGGCTCTTAAGGTTTTCCAACGACTCCCACTTATTTCTCGTCCATTCTGGTCTGCTTAAATTAGGCTGGCTCAACTCCACTTTATTTTTTTTTCTTTTGAGACAGTTTCACTGTGTAGTTCAGACTAAACTTGAACTCTAGATTGTCTCATCTCAGCCTCTCGAGCCCAGAGATTACAGGCCTACCACACGGTGCCAACTTGCAATGTTTACAACCAAATAAACAGAAAAATACATTCCTGTTATTAATTCGTCATTGTCTTCTTGTTTGTTTTGTTTCGTTTTTGTTTTTAAAGACACAAAAGAAAAAAAGGGTTTCTCTGTGTAACAGTCCAGGCTATCCTAAAATTTCCTTTGTAGACCAGGCTGACCTCGAACTCACTGTCTCTGCCTCCCCAGGTGCTAGATTAAAGGCATGCGCCACCACGCCCTGGCTTGTCCTCTTTTATTTGGCGTGTGTTCTCTTGCTGGGAAAAACTTCCTGACAAAAGCCACTGAAGGGAAGAAGGCTTCAGTCTAGGTGGCAGCTCCAGGGTATGGTCCATTATGGCGTGGAAGGCGTGATGGCAGGGGTTTGGGGTACCCTGTCCACCCTGCGTTTTCAGACAGGAGGCAGAGGAAGGAATGCTGCTGCTTAGCTCCCCTTTGGCTTCGATTTTTTGTACATTATATGTGTGTGTTGTGCATGCATCACAGTGTGCTTGTGCAAGCCAGATGGTAACTTGTGGGGGGGTTTGGTGACAAGTGCCCTTCTTCCTCAATAAGCCCCCTTGCCCGCTCCCCTCATCATCATTATCAGTGGGTGGTGGTGAGGGCGAATGCCACACCATGTGTGTGGCCACAAGAGAACACCTTTCAGGGAGTCAGTTCCTTCCTGCCACCGTTACATGGGTTCTGGGGGTTGAGGTCAGGTTGCCGGGCATTCCCTGCTGAGCTGTCTCACCAACTTCTGTGTTCCTTTTATTCTGTCACCCCTAGACAAATGTCAGTCAATCATGGGCCTTGAACCTTAAAAAATCCTCTGATATTATAAAAACCCCACCCCAACTGTGCTCAGGGCTCTCTGATCATGCCAATAGTTTGGGCACACGGAGAGTCTGAATTCTCAAACTTGTGTAAGAACAAAGGCTCTTTGCTTTTACATATGCGACTTGGTCTCCTTGTTGGTTTTTGGGGTACTCAATGGATCTGGGTATAACAGAGATTACAGTACCCAAGTGTGCACTTAGACCTGTGTGTCCCAGTTCAGTATAGTATCCCTCCCAGGCATCTGAGGCATGATGCATTTTCCTGTAAACCTCAGTCCAGGAATGGTGTGTGACACTGTTCCTGGGAAGATGTGAACACATGTGTGGTCATCCTAGATCGGCAGCAGGTAACAGACCAAGGTAAGGATACCACTCACCTGTGTGGTGAACCAGTGAGTTTTATTGCTCCTTCAGAGAGCAGCAACACTGCCAGTGGTCTATCCATCTCCACCGAGGCTCTACCTTTTACTGGTCCCATCACCTTGATCTTAGCATGCTGAGGACCAAGCTTCCCACACCAACCCCTGAGAACATTCTCAAACCTTCTGCAGATTGCAGAAATAATCAAGTCCACCAAATCTCTCAGACACAGACAGGAGGTGACCCAATGGATGAGCCTCCTCCCTTAGAACTCTGGAGGGGATGCTTTTCAAAGCCAAGATTGGGAGTTGTTCTGCTTACCTTTCTGGTGCTGTGATGAAGCACCACGACCTGACCAAACAAATTAGAGAAGAAAGAGTTTATTTGGGCTATGGTTCCAGAGAGTTAGGAAGTCCCTCATGGGGAAGTGGCAACTATGGTGGCAGGTGGGACAGCTGGAGCATCAGGCTGAGAGTTCACATCTTAAAGCACGAGGCAGAGAGAGCTAAGTGGGACTGGCACAAAGCTTTTAAACTTCAAAGCCCTACTCATTGACTCACTTCCTCACACAAGGCCATACCCTCTAACCCACTCCACACAGCATCATCAACTAGGGACCAACCATTCAAATGTCCAAGACTGCAGGGGACATTTTCTCCTTCAAACCACTACAGGGAGTCGGGTGTCTTGTGGCTCATCTGTAATCAGCACTTAGAAGGCGCAGGCATACGGATGAGAAGTTTAAGGTCAGCATCTACTATGCACTACAGGAACAGAAATGACTCAAAGGCAGCTGCATCATCAAAAGCCCGCCCCATCACGAGTGACAGCTCATGAAAGCTGGAACCGGGAATGCAGGCAGCTGGTCAGTTTGGAGAGTGTCTCTTCTAAGTAGCTCAGTTGGACTGAGCCTCAACTTGACAGGTCTGAGAATGTCTCTCAGTCCTTACTGCTTATATACACTTGGGGAGGGAAGAAGTCTGGTGAATCTGATCTGTTTCAGTACTTCCTGCAGGTTTTGAGTTGGTTACTTCCTGAGCTTAAGGAACTTACCTGCAGTATGGAATGTTTCACCCTCATCCTGTGGGTCTTGACACCTTTGTCTGGGAGACAAACAACCCTTTCACACGGGTCGCCTAAGACCATCAGAAAACAGATGTTTACATTATGATTCATAACAGTGGCAAAATTACAGTTATGAAGTGGCAACAAAGGGAATTTTGTGGTTGGGGTGACCAAACATGAGGGATTGCAGCAGTAGGAAGGCTGAGAATCACTGTTTTATGATGAAGGTGGGTCTTGTATCTTATCTGTTGCTTTCATTGGTTAACTAATAAAGAAAACTGCTTGGCCTGATAGGACAGAAAATTAGGTAGGCGGAGTAGACAGAACAGAATGCTGGGAGAAAGAAGCTGAGTCCGGCAGTCGCCATGATTCTCCCACTCCAGACAGACACAGGTTAAGATCTTTCCTGGTAAGCCAGCTTGTGGTGCTACACAGAATATTAGAAATGGGTTAGATCAATAAGTAAGAGCTAGCCAATAAGAGGCTGGAATTAATGGGCCAGGCAGTGTTTAAAAGAATACAGTTTCCGTGTAATTATTTCGGGTATAAAGCTAGCCGTGCGGGCGGCCGGGTGCCAGGAACGTAGCCCGCCGTTCCTTACAACAGTTTTAAAATATCCCATGTCTCGAGGAATCTTCCTCCAATTGAAATGTTTATTCATGAGGAAGCTGTAACAAAGTAGAGATGTGGTGCCTCCTTGAGGCAACATGGATGTAGTGTATCCTTGAGGCAGCTAAGCCTCAGAGAGAGTAACCTAGGACTCAGTGAAGTTTGGGTTACACACACCTTGTATATAAACCAAGTACACTTGGCAGCCTTGCTTCTTTACAACCATACCCACCCAACATCTGTGTATGTTCTAAGGTTCAAAGAGCAGATCTGACACTTGTGTGATAAGTGCTTTAACCATGGAGCCATCTTCCCAGCCCCACACCTCACTCTCGCCAGTATTCTTCCTGGCTTTGTAGAGCAGGTTGGGCCTTATTTATGCTAGGCCAATGCTCTAACACTGAGCTATACCACAAGCCTTTCTCACAGGTTCTTTATATAGTTTTATTTGTTTGGAAATAGTTACATGCACTATAGTCTGGCTTTGAACTTACTATGTAGCTGACGATGATCTTGAATTTACAACCATTCCTTCCACATCCCTATGGCCCTATGGGCCCTATGGCCCTATGTATGGCCCTATGGCCCTCTGGCCCTATGGCCCTATGTATGGCCCTATGGCTCTATGTATGGCCCTATGGCCCTATGGCCCTATGTATGGTCCTATGGCCCTATGGCCCTATGGCCATATGGTCCTATGTATGGCCCTATGGTCCTATGTATGGCCCTATGGCCCTATGTATGGCCCTATGGCCCTATGTTTGGTCAGAGTTACTCAGGGAATTGGAGGGGGCCTGTACTCTATTCCCTGTGCGTCTGGCTGGCTGGTGGGAACACACTTACCCCTCTGGATGGATCTCCTGCTACAGGACCAGAGCCTCTTGTGGCCAAGGACCTTGCAGACAAAAGGGCAGGTTTGGTAGGTACAGGGTTGTGTGGAACAAAGAAACCCCTGCAGCCTTGCACTCACCACTGTGTCCCCAGACCCTCAGCCCCAAAGCAGGCTGTGTTGGGGGATCCTAGGACCCCGCAGATGGAAAGGGGTGCTTGGGGGCAAGCAGGGATGGGATAAATAGAGAAAGCGAGTAGCCAGGGAGAAGCCCGGCTGAATGTCCAGAAAGTTTAGGGAATTGGAGGGTGCCTGTAGTCTGTTCCCGGGGCGTCCAGGCAGCCGGACGGGCACACACTTACCCCTCCGGATGGATCTCCTCACTCAGTACAGGCCTTTTTATGTTTTTCTGAGACAGGGTCTCTCTGTAGCTTTAGAAAGTTTCCTGGAACTAGCTCTTGTAGATCAGGCTGGCTTCAAACTCACAGAGATCCTCCTGATGTTGCCTCCTGAGTGCTGGAATTAAAGGCATGTGTCACTACCACCTGGTGTAATTTAACCTTTTTTTTTTTTTGGTTTTTCGAGACAGGGTTTCTCTGGAGCCTGTCCTGGAACTAGCTCTTGTAGACCAGGCTGGTCTCGAACTCACAAAGATCTGCCTGCCTCTGCCTCCCTAGTGCTGGGATTGAAGGCGTGCGCCACCACCGCCCGGCTTTAACCTTTTTTTTTAGAATAATGTTTTAGGTTATTGTTCTTCTACCAAAGAGGCAGAGTAGAGTTAGTTTTATTAACAAATGAATTTGGAAACACACATTAAAAAGTTACTAGAGTACAATGTTTTCTTTCTTCCTTTAAGGCTTCCACACTAATTCTGACTCAAAAAGATAAGGATTTTTTTTTAAATTTATTTATTTATTTAGTATACAATAGTCTGTCTGTGTGTATGCCTGCAAGGCAGAAGAGGGCACCAGACCCCATTACAGATGGTTGTGAGCCACCATGTGGTTACTGGGAATTGAACTCAGGACCTTTGGAAGAGCAAGCAATGTTCTTAACCTCTGAGCCATCTCTCCAGCCCCAAGATAAGGATTTTTTATGACACACAATCACTCAGTAAAACAATTGTTCTTAAAAGTTCTTTTTCCCCCTTGAGTTATCCTAGACCTACAATTAAAATACATTTCTTTAACGGTTTGAAACACTTTTGAGTGAATGATGATTTAAATGAGGAAAATGTCCTTTTCTGCTTATGGTCCTCTTCTATTTCATGAGATATCCTAAATGTATGATTATTCTCTTTTATTTGACAGGAGAAAATGCCTGCCCTTTTAAAAACTGGGAATAATTTACACTTTCTCATAGTTTCTAGGCATTTAAAAAGAACCACACTTCAAACCATAGGAAGAAAGAAAAGGTCCCAAGACAGTAACAACAATGAAACTAGTAAACAGCAACAAAAATGAACAAAATAAAACCCAGGCTCAAAACTTCCAGAAATTTGAAGTCAGAGTTGTCAGGAAATGTTTCACTTTTTTGCATAACATAAAGTCTAAAATTTTAAATATTAATAAATAAAATCTGGTGTGATTTGGATAATAATAGTTTATAAGTTTACATGCTTAGTCCCCTGTTGGTAGAACTCTTTGAGAATGATTAGGAAGTATGGCTTTATTTGAAGGAGGTGTATCACTGAAGACAAGTTTTGAAGTTTCAAAAGACATCCACCATCACCAGTGTTTTCCCTGCTTCCTGCTTGTTGAAATGAGAACTCTGCTTTCCCTGTGACCATTTTTTCATAATGCCATCATGAACTATAACCATCTGAAATTCTAAGTTCAGTTATCACTTTCTTTTTTAAGTTACCTTGGTCATGGTATTAATAGCAGCAATATAAATGTAACCAATACAACCTTCCCATCAGGTTTCAATTGTACAGTGAAGAATTGTTATCTGCAGCAATGCAAAAGTGGGTGGGAAAATGGAGAGATGATGTCTACAGACCACATAGTATAGCTATGATAGATATAGGCACCATGGTGATTTTAGTTCATAGAATTTTTGAAATGATGAGTTGTGGGGTTCACTTGGGACCTTTTTGGGGGCTATGTTAAATTCTGGGTCTCAGTCAGGTGGTGGTAGCACATGCCTTTAATCCTAGCATTCAGGGAGTTAAGCAAGGAGATCTCTGTCAGTTTGAGGTCAGACTGATATACCTAATGAGTTCCAGGGCAGCCAGAGCTATGCAGAGAAACCCTATCTCAAACAACAACAAAAAAACCTTTCTGGGTGTCACTTCAGAGTTTTCCATGAAACCTGTGATTACCACATTGTGACGAGCAGAAGCTGTGTGGTCAGCAAGCATTGAAATTTCAAAATTGTGCACTGGAGCCACGGTGACCACATTCTGCTCACTTATCAACAGTGATCAGCTTTTGTGTGCTGTGCTGCAAACAGAAGAAACACGTTCCTCTTAGGAACCTTTTCTGTCAGCCTTAGTTCTTAGAAGAAATATGAATCTATTTTTTTGATCATGTCTTCACTTGGCACTAGTCAAATATTTGGTAGCCTTCTTTAAACCTAAAGCTGATTTTGCAACAGCATACAGGTCCTCTAACTATACCATCATTGATCTGACATGTTTACACTATCTACCCAAGTTTATCCCACAGAGCACCCATAAATACTGTAATAACTGCTAGAAGTCATGCTCAGCCCATGTTCATCTTGGTAAATAAATAGATAACAGTGCTTAGAAAAGAAGTATTTTAAAGTTAGCTGTCTGGGTCCATTTATGCATCTATTTGCTGTGTTCACTAAAAATGAGTAGTCAACTTACTCAAATATATATTATACATGCCGTACCCACTGTATACTCTAACTGGGCTTACCCTGGCAAAAGACCTGTCACCCACAAAGTGGTTGCAAGTGAAGACAATGTGCTAATCCCTTGCAAACTCATTTCCTCTGGTCTGATCCTTCTTTCCCAAGGGAACAAACTTATTTTCCTAACACCCATGTTAAGATCACAACCTCCTGCAACTTGAGATCCAGGAGATCTGATAACATTCTATGAGCTCTAAAATCTCATGACTATTTAATACCTGAACATATGTAACAAGCACATGCACACAGAAATACACACATAGATAATAATAAAATAAAATTAAGACTAAAATGAAGGGACAGCATGGTTCCATGAGACTCAGTTACTATCATTAGTCTATTGTACAGAATACAATTCCTTACATCAATTTCGGGCTTCTAGTAAGCATGATAGACTCTGAGAACTATGCCTTATCCTTTAAGTGATCAACCACCCAAATCTGAGCTTTAGTTGCAAAGAGATTACAATATTACTGAAGTAGATGGCCAATAAGAGAGAAAGTTACATTAGTCTGTGAGAAACAGTAGTGTCTGAGGGATATAGAGAGAAATTCATTGGCTTCAGTGAAAAGGGCAGACAAAAATCTGAGTTATATCCTTGCTTTACTCTGATATTGGGGGAAAATATTTTAGTACCCTTTCCAAAGACCATCTATCCATTTTCTATTCAATACATCTTCTATTTTAAAAAATCAAGAGAAACAAAGGATGGATGGGAAATTAGGTCTTATAGCCCACACTCCCCTCCCCAGTGATCAAACACACATATCCAATGCATCTCCATTCCTGGTTGATTATCATACTCATCTCTCTCATTGTTCCCTTCTCAGGTCCTGGCAGACCTGGACCAATATGATGTAATATATTTGTTAGATCACCGCACCTTCCCAGGGAGAATTCAGTCAAATTACCCAGTGACTCGAGTATTTTAAAATGAAGTTTTAATATCTATGGAATTCAAAACCCATTAAGAACACCTCTGGATATAGTCATCCTCCTGGATATTAACCTTCATCAGGCGATGAAAGGAGACAGAGACAGAGTCCCACATTAGAGCTCCAGACTGAAACCCCAAGGTCCAAATCAGGAGCAGAAGGAGAGAGAGCACGAGCAAGGAACTCAGGACTGCGAGGGGTGCACCCACACACTGAGACAATGGGGATATTCTATCGGGAACTCACCAAGGCCTGGGTCTGAAAAAGCATGGGATAAAACCAGACTCGCTGAACATAGCGGACAAAGAGAAGTCTTGCTGAGAAGTCAAGAACAATGGCACTGGGTTTTGATCCTACTGCACGTACTGGCTTTGTGGGAGCCTAGGCTGTTTGGATGTTCATCTTACTAGACCTGGAAGGAGGTGGGTGGTCCTTGGACTCCCCACAGGGCAGGGAACCCTGACTGCTCTTTGGGCTGACGAGAGAGGGGGAATTGATTGGGGGAGGGGGAGGGAAATGGGAGGCAGTGGCGGGGAGGAGACAGACATCTTTAATAAATAAATTAAAAAAAAAAAAGAAAAAAGGAAAGAACACCTCTGGAGTACCATGAACCTGGCTTCTTAGCACCAGACCCAAGCAGATACATCCTGGGCAAATATTCCACAAAACTAGTACTTTTGCTTCTCAAACCATCTTTGTACATCTTCAATGTTGCAACTGAACAGTGAATACTTGTAAGACCATCTTTAAGCACCATAAATTCTTAGTATACACCTAAAAACAGATCGCTATAATCCAAGAGCACATAATAATGATAAAGAAGATCAAACGACTAATTGGGCTTCATGAGTCCCTGTCTCAAAAAAATTAATAACAAGACACAGATGTCCCATTTATTAGGTGAGTACTCCACAGTCACATACTCTCTGAACATCGACAAGTTGTGATTCTCTAAAACTGTTACTAAGTTGAAAATGAAGGCCTAGGATCTATACTGACATATGGAGACAGAGAGGAATATTCAGAAGTAAGTTTGATGGTGTGTCCATTTACTAAGGTAACAGTAATAGATTCCTTCCACAAAGCCAATAAGCCCAAAAGTTATGAATTCTTGTCCACATTTATGGTACTAGACATGAATTGCCTCCTGTGGAACTGGCCTTAATCCAATCAGAAATCAGTTAGTTACTGATTCACATCCCTATTGAATCAATGGGCATATCCCACCAGCTTGATCACTACTGTAAATCATATGACTACTATGCTACCTGCCAAGATGGTCATAGACTCTAATCCTGGAACTGCAATCTCCTAATTAAATGCTTTATTTTATGAATTACCTTGGTCATGGTATCTTATTGCAGCAATAGAAAAGTTTCTAACACATCTTACTATTGCATTCTTGTGACAATTCAAAAGATGTTGCAGAAATCTGTATTGCCTTGGAAATCATTGGTATCTTCTGAATAACAACTCAATGGAATATATTTCACATCTAGCAACAGGCTGTTTGTTCACAAGCTGGAAGGAACACTATCCCAAGTGTAGAGTAGCTCTATTCAATATATATATATATATATATATATATATGCAATTGAACTTATTTTTGAGAATTTTATACACGTACATAATGATTAGATAATATGTTCATCTACAAGGTTATGCAGTAGATTAGCTGACATTTAGAAGACCAATCCAGCAGATTTATACAGCTGATGGAGGTTGAATTCACATAGGCTCAGCCCATAATAAACACTGTCTTCTGAATACTTGACTGTTTCTAACTGCAAACTCTCCTGTGTGATAACATGCTCCCATTCTAACTCAGATTTGGCACTCTTAAGCAGTGTATTGCTCATATGTTGGGCACAGTTTTCTTGTGTTCTGTTAGCAGGATGACTTTTCCCCAAAAGTGTCTAATTCTGCCAAATGAAATAAAACAGTCAAAACTTTTGCCCCACACTACAATAAAAAGCTTAGAAACCTGGCCTCTATAATTAACTCCCTGATAGTGTGATTTGGCCAGACAGAAGTTCTTGGGGAGTGATCACAAGGGAAACTTTCACAGAGTGGAACTGCAGGTAGTTGACCTTGCTAGATCTATGTCCTTCAAAGATACATGACAAATTAGGGCAGTATTACAGTGTCTGTCCTTGCTCTATGGTTGTCCTTCAAGAGATCAATTTCACCTATGCTGTCCTAAGTTCCTTTTATCAGTACCTCTCTGCTCTGATTACAAATAGCAATAAGCACTTGACCTCATAGAGATCTACCTACTTCTGCCTTCTGAGTGCTGGGATTAAAGATATATACCATCATGGCCTATCTACTTGGACCCTCTTGAAGAACAGAAAGTGTTCTGAATTGCTGAGCCATATCTCCAGGCCTATATTTTCGTTTATTTTTAATCACTGTCTTCACTGAGACAGGATTTCATGCGTCTCAGGTTGGTTTCAAACTCACTGTGTAGCCAGAGGTGGTCTTGAACTTCTTAAAAATTAAAAAATTACATTTATTTATATGTGTATGCTATGGCACACGCGGGACCTAAAGGCCTAAGATAACCTTAAACTTCTGATCATCTTTCCTCTAGAAGGACGCCATGCCTTATGCGGCTCTGGGGACAAAGGGCTCATGCATGCTAAGCAAGCACATTACCGGCTGAGCCCCGGTCCTAGCCTGTCTATCACTTCTGTGACTGTCATCTTTCTTACTTGTGTTGTGACATTATGTTTCTTTGTTTTTCCAGGTGTCTACAAGGACAAAACCATTTTCTCTTCCCAGCCAAGTGCTATGTTCCCTTTAGGAGAAAATGTAACCTTTCATTGTCACTTGCCAAACACCCATGACACATTTCTTCTGTCTAAAAAAAGAAACACAAAACTTATTTCCAAACTTTATCCAAGAAGGCCAGAAAGGCTTCAGTATAACCTTTGTCTCCCAGGCTCATGTGGGGACATACAGATGCTTTGGTTCTGCCAAGCTCTCCCTCTACAAGTGGTCTGATCCCGGTGACCTCCTGGATGGGATTGTTACAGGTGAGGAAGCTGTGGTCCTTTTCAACTTGAGGACTCCATGTGACTATTTGCTGGGCAATGCTGAGCTGTGTTGGGTGCAGGCTTTGCTAGAGTTTTGCTGTGTTGAGGCCAAAGGATTGGGGATGATTGACAAGGAGAGACAGTTATTAGGGAGGGAGCCATGCCAAACCATGCAGAGTTACTTGGAGAAGTTGGGCTGGCTGCAGTGCTGCAGGAGTGGGGAAAAAGGGAGAGAGGAGAAGGAAGGGAAGAAAAGGAGAGACAGGAGAGGAGAAAAAGAGGAGAGAGGGGAGAGGAGAGGGAGGCAGGTTAGCACCCTTTATAATGGTTTCATAGAAAAGGCAAGATAAACAGGGATCAGATAGATTTATCTGAATAGTTTTAGCATCTCTGGCATGCATGGGCCGTCTGAGTTCTTTGTAGCTTGATCCTGAGGTCATCAGGAGAGAGAAACAGAGAGACCTGGAATGGAGTGTCAGGCAAGTGTGAGAGTGTGGGCTCTGGGTTGGTTGGTTGCTCTATCTGAGTCAGCTAGCTCCCAGAGGGGAATTCTCAGAGGGCCAGTGAGGCTTCAAGATTTCTGAGTATCAGGGACATTAAAAAAAAGAAAACATTCAATTCCTGGGGCCACAGAAGGGACACCCAGGGGCCCCAGAGAGCTTGAGAGGGAGAACAGGCTCTTGAGTTTATACCCTCACAGAATGTGCAGCTTGGGACTATCTTAGCTGGTTTCCTAGGTGGGGTGAGATTTGAAGGATGGGTAGAAGTGTGTGGCCAGCGGGGAGAATGGGGCATCTTCAGGATCTACACTACAGAAACAGCAAATGAAGAGAAGGCTGGCAGGAATCAGGAATGTTAACAGTAGCTGAGCAACCACATTGTTGGGCTTAGGGAAGAAATGGGAAGTGGGAGGGCTTTGTAAAGCGAATTTAGCTGGGTCCGGAAGCTGCTGGCCATCAGTTTAGGCAGCTGTCAGACTGGAGTGTGGCTCCTGGGGTGAAAGATAACAGCATCAGGAAGTTGTCAGGTGTCTGCCGTTGGACCGGCATTAAAGTCTGCAGCTTGGAACTTCCTCTTAGGTAGAGAATGTTTGTAGTTTTTCAGCTTGGTGTGGGGAGTGGTGGTTTGCTGCACAGAGGTCAGATGCTACTATCGAGGGACATGTTGGTTGTCATGACTAGGGAGTAGTAGAACTGCTCACACAGAGGGTGAAGTCTCAGGACACTGCCAGCATTGTAAAAGGCACAGGATAATGGTCTGCTCCTCACGGTCTTGTTTGATATTTTTAATAGGCATCAAATAGGATTTTAAAGCATGCTTCACAATGAGCTTTCCTTGCACATATCTTTACCATCGGGATGAGCATCCATGAGCATAGCAGAGTAGGGGCTCGCTTCTCCTTGGAGCCCAAGAGGGAGCCCATACTACAAGCTATGTTCTCCACTCACACGTTTTCCCCTTTATGTCATTTTATAACATCTGCAGGGACTCTGTTGCACATAGTTGACCCAGACCAGTGGGCCATTCTTCAGTGACAAGGTCCTGAGAGTGGGGACCAGGAGATCAGGAGATAAAGAGGGTAGAAGTCAGAGCAGACAAGAAAGTTTGGGATCAGAAGGTCTTGCGCAAGCTAGGTCTTATGCCAAGCAAGCTTAAGATTCTAATATTATTATATAGCACCTTTTATTTCAGGGAAGAAATTGGACAGAGTCAGAAGAAACTATTAAACAATGGAATGAAGTCAGCAGGAGGTTAATCAAGTGATGTTTTACTAAAGGAAGACAGAATATCTAAGAGCATTACAGACTGAGCACATATTACATATTACACATTATAGACTGAGCACATATTATTAGTCACATGGCCTTGTGACGAATAACTCCATGCCTGATAACTTCTCTTCAGGAGGAAAAGCCAAGTTCCCAGGAACCAAAACCTTAGTTCCTTTGAAGCCCTGTTCCCAGCCTAGACTGGCCTTTCCAAGTCCATCCCTGGGCAAGGACACAGAGCTAGGTTCCTTTTGTTCTTTCATCAGTGTTGTTCTTTTCGG
The DNA here is from genome assembly GCA_025134845.1 of Neodon shergylaensis. NCBI lineage: Eukaryota > Metazoa > Chordata > Mammalia > Rodentia > Cricetidae > Neodon > Neodon shergylaensis. The sequence goes on along the minus strand of JABTXL010001088.1, from coordinate 10,548,684 downwards.
AGACTACAGCTCCCAGAATCCTCCTGGATCACGGACAGAAGCGCACGCATGCGCAAGGACATTCCTCCCAGGAACCCTCGCGTTCCCCGTAAAAACTGAGAGTCGCCTTAAGGCTCGCTCTCTCTCCCTTCTTCCCTTTTTCCCCCGCCCTATCCTCTCGTGTGGCACACCCGAACCCACCTGTAGCCCTTTCCCCCATTAAAGACCCACGTGGGATCCACGTGTCTGCGTGTTCTTTCACCCCTCTCCCGCGTTCGTCTTGCGTCTCGTGTCTGTCCCTCCACACACACATCCGCGCGTTCTTTTCTTTTTAAAAGAACAAAATTGGTGCCGAACTGACTCGGGACTTCTCCGTTCCAGGCCTTCCACCTGAGGCCTGGGCTCCGGGCTTTTGGCGCCTCCCGGGGTCCGGCCCTCTCCCTGGACAAGAAGTCAGATCGAGGACTCCATCCGCCTCCGTCTGCTTACCACGGCCATCTCCGACCGTCACCTACTAATTCGTGAGTTTTCTCCACCGGCTCCCCTTTCCCATCACGCCTAGAGAAAGTCTGGCCAGCTTTCTCCGGTGCGTCCTGGGTTGGGTTCCGCATACCCTTTTCCTCCCCCCCCCCCCAGCCTTCCTCCTGGTTAAACGTTGCTTTCGCCCGCCGCCGCCGGGGGTTCGGTGCCCCTGGCTGTCTCTCCTCTCTCCTTTCCTACTTTTCCTGTCCTTTCCACGTGCGGGCTCGCCTACGTGCAGGCGAGCACCTCCGGCTGTTTGGTACAGCCCCAAACGGGCCTACGGTCCCCTCCCAGCCGGGTCTACCCCTAGACCCGACGTTGCTGGGTTTCGGGTCGGTCTGGCCCATAAAACGGCCTTCCGGTTCTACGGGGATGCCTGAAATCGGAACTGCTGTTTACGAGTACCTTCGGGTACTTTCCGGCGGGCGATTTCACTGTTTAGCTATGGGTGCTAGGCATTCTAAGACAGTCCCCCCTAATTCCCCACTCGGTCAACTTCTGGAATCTCTAAAGCCCCATGCTTTGATTCCATCCATTAAATTAAACAAGCTGGTGCGTCTCTGCTCCAAGACTTGGCCCCGTTATAAACTACAGGGTGATCTCCGCTGACATTCTGAGATGCCTCTCTCTCCAAGAAGCTCCGGTTCCAGCTCCTCCGATTCGGTTTCACCTCATTCTTCCTGCAGCAGAAAGCAGCGTAAACAACTAACAATTTCCTTCCTTCCGCCACAGGCAGCCAGAAGTACCTCTGGAATCCTCTGTTTCTCCTCCCCGCCCTACCCCGCCCCCTCGGTCTTCCAAAACCTCCTCAGGCCCTAACCCCGTGTGCCAGCTCCGCCCCTCCGCCGCAGTCACTAATCACCACTCTTCCATTGTTATTCACTTAAAACACTCACCTATTCACCTAACACATCTCAGACAGTTTATTTCCACAGCTCAGGGTCATCATTCGTACACGGTAACCCAGACAGGGCCCTGCTCGTTCAGGTTCCAAAGGAAACCAAACTCAGCCCCCTCCACTCCGGCCTAAGGAAAACAGTGGCCACCTTCTGGGTTAATACACCCTCCCTCCCTTAAAATCCTAACTAACCATCCAGCTGTCATTACAGGTCATCGAATGCGAAGTCAAGGGCTCAGGCGATGAGCAGATTCTTAACAGGGTTCCCTGACACAACGGACGGTCACTGACTGCAGCGGTGGCCCCAGGATGTTAAGGAACGTACGGTTAAAAATTTCTGTTAAGACGCTTTTTTTTAGGCTCCAGGACGCCAGCCCACCCCTCCTGAGCAGATCAGACACAAGCGGATTGTAAAACGGAATAAGTATCATTTAATTTTTATCACTCCCTACCCTTTAAGACTTCCCCAAACTCCTAGAACCTCCCCCACCCCAAATTTCCCTCCAAATCTTCCAAACCCCCTCTTAATTTCTTTCTCCACTAATGCGACTTTTGCCTTCCAGCATCTTAACGACAGAAAAAGCCAGACATGTGATTTCTTCAATCAGCCATCTCAGAACGCCAGGACAGGACACAGCCAGCAGAACATCGCCAAGATTATCGGACAATCAGCCATCTCAGAATGCCAGCGGACAGAACGTGACCAACGGGACACCATCGATAATCGGACACTCCTTGGACCCCTCGGCGCCCAAAGCCAGCAGGAAGCAGCCATGAGAGACCGGGCTACGCCCCCATTCCCTACCCTTTAAGACCCACCCCCCAATTTTTTTTTAATAAAACCAAAAGGGTGAAATGTTGTTCTTTTCGGAGACTACAGCTCCCAGAATCCTCCTGGATCACGGACAGAAGCGCTCGCATGCGCAAGGACATTCCTCCCAGGAACCCTCGCGTTCCCCGTAAAAACTGAGAGTTGCCTTAAGGCTCGCTCTCTCTCCCTTCTTCCCGTTTTCCCCCGCCCTATCCTCTCGTGTGGCACACCCGAACCCACCTGTAGCCCTTTCCCCCATTAAATACCCACGTGGGATCCACGTGTCTGCGTGTTCTTTCACCCCTCTCCCGTGTTCGTCTTGCGTCTCGTGTCTGTCCCTCCACACACACATCCGCGCGTTCTTTTCTTTTTAAAAGAACAAAAATCAGGGCCACTGAAAAACCTTGGATTGGCTTGGCTCTCAACACATAGTTTTGGGTGCCCATGGTGTCATAAGCGGGTTATCTTGTGGGTCATTGCCATCTGTATCTTACTGTTTTTATATCATATTATATTGACAAGATATGTCTTGACTGAATGATTAGTTAATTTTCATTGTATATATATATATGTTTGCACATATATGTATATGATATATTGATATACATAAGAACTGAGTCATCTTCTTATTCTCACACAGAGAGTTTAATGATTCATGTCATATTATATTGGCAAGATTTGTCTTGACTGAATGATTAACTTTCATGGTATGTGTGTATATATGTTTTCATGTATACACATATGATGTATGTGGATATGCATATGAACTGAGCCATCTCTTCTTTTTCAACATAGAGATTTTAAAAAAATATCTATTTTACATACCAACCACAGTTTCCCCTTTCTCCTCTCCTCTTGTTCTCTCCCCTTATGTCCCTTCTGTCCTCCACCCCCCATCCACTCCTTCTCCATCTCTATTCAGAAGGGGTAAGGCCTCCTGAGGGAATCATATCAAGTTGAGGCAAGGCCAAGCTCCTCCTCCTTGCATTAAGACTGGGCAAGGCATTCCACTATAGGGAATAGGTTCCAAAGAGCCAGCTCATACATCAGGGGCAGGTCCTGGTTCCATTGCTAGGGACCCCACAAAGGACTCAACATAGAGATTTTAATAAATGCTTATTCTACTGGGGAAGGAGAGAACAAACCGAACCAAATATAGAATAGAGGGTTTGTGTCACATGGCCAGTGTTGCTGAAGGAAAACAGGGCAAGGTTCTGAAGTAGAGAGGCATGGTGATCTGTCACTGATGCAATGGGAAGGAAACCCTCTACTGAGGGCGTAGTCACCAAGCTATGGGGTGTGTTGGCTGGGGGGAAGCACACCACGATGTGGGAACAGAGCATGCAAACGTCTGGAACGTAGACATGCTTGCTGTATTCAGCAAAGAACAAGGATGGCAGTGTGGGTGGAGCAGAGTGTGCATGTGGTAGATTGTAGATGTCACAGCAGAGGAATGGCAGTCTCACGGTGGCCACCTGGAGAACTCCTTTCCAGAGAGTGCGGAGGGGTTAAGTGTAGTGAGAGGTTGTATCCCTTTCACTTCCCTTGACTTTCTCCCTCTCGAGGAGTGTACAAAGTCACAACTTTCAGCTCTGATCAGCAGCTCTGTGACATTCAGAGGAAGACCCTCCTGCAGTGTCCATCAGAGATAGGGTGTGATGTGTTTCTCTGTTCCAGGAGGGCAACATGAACTTTACCTGTTGTTGGAAATCTCAGAAAAGACACAGGCTCATTCAGGCCACCCTTCCCATGGCTCTGGTGGAAAGGCCTGCAGGAACACCTACATATGCTGTGGTCCCTAAGCTTTCCTTTCCCATGGTTGGACTCCAGAGAACCCCTGACAGTACAAGGAAAAGGCGAGAAGTGAAGATGTCCTCTGTAGGATCTTAGACCCCACCCATTGTCTATGTCCATCAGTGTCTCTGGTGATGAAGGGGTGACCCAGCTTCTCTGGGGACAGAGAAAGAAGTACAAAATAAGGGAATATCAGGGAATATAAGTCCTTCATGGTGGGGAGAGAATTACTGTGACTCGTTCATGGGTCAAGATAAAAACTTCAAGCTCTACTCTAGGACCTGTCTGCCAGTTAGGACCTACAGCTTTTTTTCCACTTTATTATTATTATTATTAAAAAAACAACAAACTATCTTTTTTCTTTTATTTCATACCAATTCCAGTTCCCACTCCCCCCCCCATTCTCTTCACCTACCCTCCCATCCACTCCTCGGAGAGAGTAAGGCACACTGCTTTGGGGAACGTCCAAGGCCCTCCCTACTATATCTAGGCTGAGCAAGGTATACATCCAAAGAGAAAAAGTTCCTAAAAAATCAGTGTAAGCAGCATGGATAAATACTGGTGCCACTGCCAGTGGCCCTGAAGTCTGCCCAAGCCATACAACTGCCATCCACATTCAGAGAGACTAGTTTGGTCATATGCTGGATCCTTCCCTGTCTGACTGGTGTTGGGGAGCTCCCATTAGCTCAGGTAGACTGTTTCAGTGGGTGTCTCCATCATGGTCTGGACCTCTTTGTTCATATTCTCATTCCTTCCATTCTTCAACTGAACGTTGGGAGCTCAGTCCAGTGCTCCGATGCAGGTCTCTGCCTCTGTATCCATCAATTGCTAGATGAAGGTTCTGTGGTGATATTTAAGATATTCATCAGTCTGACTGCAGGGCAAGGCCAGCTCGGGCACCCTCTCCTCTGTTGCTTAGGGACTTAGCTGGGGTCATCCTTGTGGATTCCTAGGAATTTCTCTAGTGCCAGGTTTCTTGCTAGCCCCATAATGGCTTCCTTAATCAAAATATCCCTTTCCTTGCTCTAATCTCTGTCCTTCCTCCATCTTGACTATCCCATTCCCACAAGTTCTCCTCCTCCTTCCCCTTCTCCTCTTTTCTTCCCTTTCTGCCCTTCCTACTCCCCCACTTCCATGCTCCCAATTTTGTCAGGCGATCTTGTCTATTTCCCCTTCCCAGGTGGATCTATGTATGTTTTTCTTAGGGTTCACCTTGTTATTTAGCTTCTCTAGGATCATGAACTATAAGGCTCGATATCCTTTGCTTTACAGCTAGTATCCACTTATGAGTGAGTACACACCTTGTTCATCTTTCTGGGTCTGGATTACCTTACTCGGGATGTTTTTTTCTAGTTCCATCTATTTGCATGAAAATTTCAAGATGTAGGACCTACATCTTAAGAGTTCTACAGCCTTTCAAACAAGCATACCAGCTTGGAATCAAGTGTTCAAATGTACAAGCCTATGCAGGACATTTCACATCCAAACCACAACATGGACAGTCTTAGTTGGCTCTAACTCTCAGCTTGATACAACTTCGAGTTATCTAAGAAACAAGTTCTAATTGAAGGATTGCCCAGATCAGGTCAGCCTGTAGGCATGTCTGTGAGGAAGTGTCTTGATTCTTAATTGATATGGAAGGTTTAGCCCACTGCCGGTGGCACCATTCCCTAGAAAGGGGGTCCTGGGATGTACACTAAATCTGAATAAGCATGAGCTGACAAGACAACAAGCATCATTCCTTGTTTCCTTTAGTGATGGACTACAATGTGGCAGTGTAAACCAAGTAAACCCTTTCCTCCCCAACTTGCTTTTGGTTATGATGTTTCACTGCAGTAACAGAAAACCCAATTAAAACACAGTCTAGCTTCCTTCCAGAAATTCTCATTCATAGAGTTATTCTATTTGATGCCACTGGACTGCACCTCTAAGAATGGTTCAAGTAGAACGTTGTGTGCTATGTTCACCTCACCATAAGTGACACAAAAGATGAAGCATTGATATATATCTCATGTGAAGAGCACTTGCTGCTCATTCAGAAAACCTGGGTTCAGTTCCAGGAACCCACATCAGGCACTCATAACTGCCTGTTGTTCCAGATACCTTCTTCTGGTCTCTGCTCAAAAGACACACACTTTAAAAAGAACACTGAAGAGCTCTCTTAGGGAAATTTAAGTGTACAATATAGCATTGCCAGTTATATGGACCTGGCTGTGTAGTGAGATGGCCACAGGAATGTCTGCACAGTATCATGCGACACAGACGTGTTTGTCCTCTGCACCTTCTCTGGTCCTTTCATCCTCCATGTTCTCAGACTGCACTCTACATAGAACAATCTGTCTGTAGGGTGGATTCCACATTGATCATCCATGCTGACCAGCTGCATCTCATTAGAGCACCTCCCACAAGTTTCCTACACCAGACGTGCAGAGACCAGGGGACAGCAGCACACACTTCACATGTCTTTGTGACCGAAAGTCAGAAGAGGAAGTGTGGAGAGGACTTCTGGTCATCTGCAGAAATGTATTGGAGAATTGAGAGGGCAGAGCCAGGTCTTGTGCAGAGAGAAGCTCTTTCTTCTTGCTTTGCAATGGATGTCACCACCTTGACGGAGGGTTCTGGACTCCAGTCTGCTCCATCCCATGGGTCACCCATTCTCAGTGTTGTGTGTGTGTGGAGATCTGGCATGAGGAACTGCCATGGCTCTCATGGTTACTCTGGTGTTTGGACTTGGTAAGTGCTACAGGGGTCACCATTATTAGAGAGGAGGGTAATGAATTCATCACCCAGATTCATAATATGGGCTCTTCTCTGGTGGCTACGTAGGCATCATTCCTGGCACCTGCCTCTCTGTCTGAACATAATCTCTGGCCCTGAGCTCTGTGGTTGGCATCAGTGGGTTATAAGATAGTCCTCTCTCACTAGGTCCTTTTCTATTTCAGTGTTTTTTCAGAGGCAGAGGATCTGGGCACACTGTGGTTAGTCTCCTCCATTTTAGCGCTGGGAGGTCCAAGTTTGGCTGAGATTAGCATGGGAGGAGTGTGAGGAGTGCTGATACTGAAATGGGATCACACCCACTTCCCATTCTTTCCTTGCTGTTGTAGCTATAGTTGAGCTGGGGATTATCCACAGTGTGTTAATGCCAACAGGAAGGACATGAGGCTCAGAAGGACGCTGCAACCATCAACACAGAGGATGGGGGCACTTACACACGTTTCCTCCTGAGGACATGGGCAAGGTTTTGGACTGGCTTTTGTTTTTTTCCACCTGTTTTCATCTGGGCTCTCCTACTGGGCTTCTTTTTTTTTTTTAAAAAAAATTATTTATTTAACATTTCCACCTCTTCCCATCCTCCCTTTTCCCTCCTAACACCCCCTCCACTTTCCCCCACTCCCACTCCCCCACTCGCCCTACTGGGCTTCTTAAGTGTGGATCACCCATGAGATAGAACTGAGTAAAATAAATAAATCTAAAAAATTAAGAAAATTGCACTGATCTGTACTGGATGATCTAGTTTCTATTTTTCTTCAGCTTCTGATCCTCTGATTTTGATCTGATCCATTCTGCTGGTTAGGTTTCACATTGAGCTTTTTCTTTTCTATAAATTTTATTTGTATAGATGTCTTGCCCGCATATATGTTGTATATCGCTTGTACTCCTGGTACCCATGGAGGCCATAAAAAAGGTACTGGTTCCTCCGGAACTGGAGTTACAGACAGTTGTGAGCCACCTTATTGGTGCTGGGAATTGAACCTGGGTCCTCTAGAAGAGCAGTCAGTGCTCTTAACTGTGATGGCTAAAGAAACTCCATTTTATGACAGGCATCCATCTTGGTACTCACTAGCCATTGGTCTCTGACTCCAGTCCCTGGAAGATAAGTTCTCAGTAACCCTGACTCAATGACCCCCCACCCAGAAATGTTCATCTGTGACCATCTACTTGTTATGATATGTATAACTGCTTTTGTTTTGGCTTCTGTAACTTGATTACATAGATACCCAAAGATTCTTTTGAGTTTTTTTTTTTACCCCTTAACTTGGCAGAAAGGTAAGTTTTTACTTCCTTGCGTAGATATTGAAGGTCTTCTTGTTGTTTTCTTCTTTAAAAACCCTTCATCATACCCTTCCTTCACAACATGCCTGAGATTTGGTTTTAAGGCTGCTAGCAGCTAATCAATAAATCCTTTAATTATAATTGAGTTGAGTCTATGGTCAGAGACTCCATAACATTAACAGCTGAGTCATCTCTCCAACCCCTCCACTGAGGTTTTTAAGAGCTCATTGAGTTTTTCTTTCCCAGTATAGTTGTAATTTAGATTTTCTCGAAAGCTCAACTCTTATTTTCATGTTTTAGATTGACTTTCTTATCTCATTTATTTCTTCATCCTTTTTGAGTTGTTTGGGCATATTTATACCCTTCTTTTGAATTCTTTGTCTGAGAATTCTCCCAGGTCATTCTAGCTAGGTGGCATTACTATGGGACTTATATTTTTTGGAGGTGAAATGTTATTTTTATTTTTCTGGTTGTTTAGATTTCTTCATTGGGATTTGTACACCTGAAATTAATTCATTGGTTGAATGTCCTCCCTCCCTCCCTCCCTCCCTCCCTCCCTCCCTCCCTCCCTCCCTCCCTCCCCTCTCTCCCTCCCTTCCTTCCTTCGTGGTTCAAGTATTTTTTCTGTAGAGGTGTTTACATTTTCAGAATGTAGTTAATCTATAGTGGGGTTGTGATCTTGATTTCTTCTGTTTTTCTGGTATATGAGGACACAGATTCCATCCACAACTTCTCTTATTCTGCTGATGTTCCACTCAGAGGTTTGGTTAAAGAGCTTGGAACAAGTTTCCTTTGGTTATATGGTTATATGGTTATATTTCAAGATTAGACAGAACAACTGGAAGGTCCCAGTCAGGCAGCTGACAGGACTCTGGGTCTCTGGGTCACCTGAGTGGCTGCAGGTCTGTCCAAACCCCAAAACTGGGTTTGAGGTTTGTGTTAGCTGTGGGTCTATCTTGAAAATAGGACTTCTTATCTTTCATCTGTTTTATCATTTGGAAGGAGCATTTGCTTACTATTCTGCTACTAGGGAGCTGTCCTGCCCAACTGAAGCAGTATTTGACCACTTAACCTGTATAGCTCATCTTTGTTCTACATTTCTCATATATTTCATTTACTTTGTGGATTATCAAAGCCCTTTCTTTTTTCTTTTGGATCAGTGTATTTTCCTCTAGTTCTGACTATCTTGTTCATTGGCTTAAAAGCAGAATCATCTAATCTACTATCCTACCCCAAAGCCTTGTTTTCAAGATAGGCATTGGACTTGCAATTATTATGTCTCAGATATCTAAGTGCTGTGTTTACGGATGTGATCCACAATGCTCAGATGAAGCCTTAACTAATTATTTTTTAATCAATTAAAAATCGGAAGTCAGATATTGGGGTAAGAACCTGAAAGATCAAAGAAGCAGCAGAATATCCACCAGTGACTTTCTACCTTTTCTTTTTTTCTATTGCATATGTGAGAATTAACATGTTTTTATTTTACATTAGTGAATAATCTACAGTTAACTAGAAAATTTGCTTCTATGTGGATGTTTACTTCATTCTTTTTTTAATTGATATTTATTGAGCTCTACATTTTCTCTGCTCCCCTCCCTGCCTCTCCCCTCCCCCCTTCAACCCTCCCCCAAGGTCCCCATGCTCCCAATTTACTCAGGAGATTGTGTCTTTTTCTACTTTCTACTTCCCATGTAGATTAGATTTATGTAAGTCTCTCTTAGTATCTGCATTGTTGTCTAAGTTTCTCTGGGATTGTGGTTTGTAGGCTGGCTTTCTTTGCCTTATGTTTAAAAACCACCTATGAGTGAGTACATGTGATAATTGTCTTTCTGTGTCTGGGTTACCTCACTCAAAATAATGTTTTTTTTTTTAGATCCCCACACTCCTTTCCCCCTCCCTCTCCAGTCCAAAGAGCAGTCAGGGTTCCCTGTCCTGTGGAAAGTCCAAGGTCCTCCCCCCTCCGTCCATGTCTAGGAAGGTGAACATCCAAACTGGCTAGGCTCCCACACAGCCAGAACATGAAGTAGGATCAAAACCCCGTGTCATTGTCCTTGGCTTCTCATCAGCCCTCATTGTTCGCCATGTTCAGAGAGTCCAGTTTTATCCGATGCTTTTTCAGTCACAGTCCAGCTGGCCTTGATGAGCTCCCAATAGATCAGCCCCACTGTCTCAGTGGGTGGGTGCACCCCTCGTGGTCCTGACATCCTTGCTCATGTTCTCCCTCCTTCTGCTCCTCACTGGAACCTTGGAAGCTCAGTCCAGTGCTCCAGTGTGGGTCTCTGTCTTTATCTCCATCCATCATCAGATGAAGGTTCTATGGTGATATGCAAGATATTCGTCAGTATTGCTATAGGATAGGGTCATTTCAGGTTCCCTATCCTCAGCTGCCCAAGGAACTAACTGGGGACATTGCCTTGGGCTCCTGGGAGCCACTCTAGGTTCAAGTCTCTTGCCAACCCTAAGGTGGCTCCCTTAACTAAGAATTGTGCTTCCGTGCTCCCCTATCCAACCTTCCTTTATCCCAATCATCCTGTTTCCCCAAGTTTCCCCCATCCTCCCCTTCTCACTTTTCTCTCCCCATCTCCACTTACCCCCATCCCACCCCACCCCCAAGATCCCAATTTTCTCCCTGGCAATTTTGTCTACTTCCCATAGCCAAGAGGATAATTATATGTTTTTCCTTGGGTTCACCTTCTTATTTAGCTTCTTTAGGTTCACCAATTATATACTTCGTGACCATTATTTATGGCTAGAAACCAACTATTATTATTTTTTTTTAATTTTTTATTGAGAAAAAGAAAAAAAAAGTTTCCGCCTCCTCCCAGCCTCCCATTTCCCTCCCCCTCCTCCCAACCTTCTCCCCCTCCCCCCACTCCTCTCCCCCTCCCTCTCCAGTCCAAAGAGCAGTCAGGGTTCCCTGCCCTGTGGAAAGTCCAAGGTCCTTCCCCCTCCGTCCATGTCTAGGAAGGTGAACATCCAAACTGGCTAGGCTCCCACAAAGCCCGAACTTGAAGTAGGATCAAAACCCAGGGCCATTGTCCTTGGCTTCTCATCAGCCCCCATTGTTCGCCATGTTCAGAGACTCCGGTTTTATCCCATGCTTTTTCAGTCACAGTCCAGCTGGCCTTGGTGAGCTCCCAATAGATCAGCCACACTGTCTCAGTGGTTGGGTGCACCCCTCGTGGTCCTGACTTCCTTGCTCATGTTCTCCCTCCTTCCGCTCCTCATTGGGAACTTGGGAGCTCAGTCCGGTGCACCATGTGGGTCTCGGTGCCTATCTCCATCCATCACCAGATGAAGGTTCTATGGTGATATGCAAGATATTCGTCAGCTTTGCTATAAAATAGGGTCATTTCAGGTAACTGTAGCTTCATAAAAGGAATTTGGCAATGATTCTTCTGTTTCTATGTTGTGAAATACATTAAGGAGTATAGGTATTAGATCTTCTTGGAAGTTCTGGTAGAATTCCGCATTGAAACCATCTGGTCCTGGGCTTTTTTTGGTAGGGAGGTTTTTGATAACCGCTTCTAATTCTTCGCGACTAACAGGTCTATTTAGATTGTTCACCTCTTCCTGATTTAACTTTGGTATACGGTATTTATCTAAAAAAGTGTCCATTTCTTTTAGATTTTCTAGTTTTGTGGCGTACAGGCTTTTGTAGTAAGATCTAATGATTCTCTGAATTTCCTCTGTGTCTGTGGTTATGTCCCCCTTTTCATTTCTGATCTTATTAATTTGCAAATTCTCTCTCTGCCGTTTGATTAGTTTGGACAGGGGTTTATCAATCTTGTTGATTTTTTCCAGGAACCAGGTTTTTGTTTCATTGATTCTTTGGATTGTTTTCTGTGTTTCTATTTTGTTGATTTCAGCCCTCAATTTGATTATTTACAGTCTTCTACTCCTCCTAGGTGAGTCTGCTTCTTTTTTTTTCTAGAGCTTTCAGGTGGGCTGTTAAGTCTCCAATGTGTGCTTTCTCTGTTTTCTTTAAGTGGGCACTTAGTGCTATGAACTTTCCTCTTAGGACTGCTTTCATTGAGTCCCATAAGTTTGAATATGTTGTTTCTTTATTTTCATTGAATTCCAGGAAGACTTTAATTTCTTTCTTTCTTTCTTCCTTAATCCAGGTGTGGTTCAGTAGTTGACTGTTCAGTTTCCATGAATTTGTAGGCTTTCTGGGAGTAGCCTTGTTGTTGAATTCTAACTTTAATCCATGGTGATCTGATAAGACACAGGTGGTTACTAATATTTTTTTGTAATTGTGGATGTTTGCTTTGTTACCGACTATGTGGTCAATTTTCAAGAAGGTTCCATGAGCTGCAGAGAAGAAGGTATATTCTTTCCTATTTGGGTGGAATGTTCTATAGATGTCTGTTAAGTCCATTTGCTTCATTACCTCCATTAATTCTCTTGTTTCTCTATTAGGTTTCTGTCTGATTGACCTGTCCATTGGTGAGAGAGGAGTGTTGAAGTCTCCTACTATTAGTGTGTGTGGTTTGATGGCTGCCTTGAGTTTTAGCAATGTCTCTTTTATGTACGTGGGTACTTTTATATTAGGGGCATAGATATTCAGGATTGAGACTTCATGCTGATGAACTGTTCCTGTTATGAGTATAAAATGCCCCTCTCCATCTCTTTTGATTGATTTAAGTTTGAAGTCAACTTTGTTAGAGATTAGTATGGCCACCCCTGCTTGTTTCTTAGGTCCATTTGCTTGATAAGCCTTTTCCCAGCCCTTTACTCTGAGTAGGTGCCTGTCTTTGTGGTTGAGGTGTGTTTCTTGTAAACAGCAGAATGTTGGATCTTGTTTTCTTATCCAATCTCTTAGCCTGTGCCTTTTTATAGGTGAGTTGAGTCCATTGATATTAAGTGATATTAATGACCAGTGGTTGTTAACTCCTGTCACTTTTTTAGTCGTAGAGTTTGTGTGTTTCCCTTTCTTGAGTTGTGCTGGTGAAAGGTGTTGGTTATGCTTGTTTCTGTAGTCCCTGTTTGTTTACTTAAATTTTCCATGTCCAGCCGAACCTCTGTTTGTGTTTTCTTCTTTGCCTCCATTTCAGTTTTCAAGTCTTGAACTGTTTCCATTATCTGTTTGATTGTTTTTCCTTGGTTTTCTAGGGTGTCATTCACTGATTTATTCAATTCTTCAAACTTTCTGTTATATTTCTCATCCATTTCTATAAGGGCATTCTTTACATGCTGTTTAAGGGCGTCAATCACTTTCATAAAGTCAATTTTTTCTACTTCTTCTTGATTAAGGTGTTCATGTCCTCCTGTTGTGAGGTCGCAGGTTTCTGGTGGTTTCATGTTGCTTTTCAGATTGTTGGGTGAATTCTTGCATTGGTGCCTGCCCATCTCTTCCTCCGAATGCTCCCCTATGGATCTTCTTTAACAGGATCAGGTCTTCTTGCCTACTGATGTATCTTCCCAGTGATGGCGCTCCCCAGTGATAGCGCTCCTGGTGCCGAGATCAAAACTCCGTGCCCAATGATGGCTCTCCCTAATGCTGGCTCTCCTGGCTCAAGATCAGGTCTCCGTGCTGGTTGGGTAGCTCGTAAACAAATCGCCTACCTTGCTTGGTGCAGGCAGGCTATTGAAACAAAGGAACTCCCGCCCAGCTGGGTGCTCTGAGGATTCAGACCCAGGGCCCAGAATGGCTGAGCTGGGAGATGTTATGTGCCCACAGAGGGCAGAGGGGCCGAAGAAGGGAGGGTTTTGGATGCAAGCTGGGTGGGATAGGAAGAAAGAGGCAGTATGCAGGGAGTAGAGGCCCTGCAGAGAGGCCCGGAAGGATCGGCACTAGGTTTTGATCCTAATACATGAACTGGCTGTGTGGGAGCCTAGCCTGTTTGGATGCTCACCTTCCTGGTCCTGGATAGAAGTGGGAGGACCTTGGACTTCCCGCAGGGCAGGGAATCTGGACTGCTCATCATTCTTGAGAGGGAGGGGGAATGGAGTGGGTGGGAGGGGGAGACGGGTAGGGGAGTGGAGGGAGGAGGAGATGTGTGGGAGGAGGGGGAAGGAAATGGGAAACGGGGAGGAGGCAGTAATTTTTCAAAAAATAAAAAAAAAGAAATTATGGGAAGACAATGAACCATGGCAAAGAGCTTGTGCTAATTTTTTGGGAGATATTAATAACAACTATCCAAAAAGCAAGAGGCTTAACTTCATAAAGAGAACTTCTTGGATCCTTCCTCGAATCGTCCGTGATGCTCCAATAACTGGAGCCCGTACATTCTATACTGATGCCAATAAATCAGGGAAGGCAGGTTACAAATCAGAAGACTTGGGTAAGGTGGAACAAAGTCCTTATGATTCTGTCCAGAAGGTGGAATTATATGCCATTCTTATGGTGCTAAGGGATTTTAAAGAACCTATTAATATAGTTACTGATTCACAATACGCAGAAAGAGTTATTTTACATATTGAAACTGCTGAATTTATACCAGATGATACAGAACTAACCTCATTGTTTCTCCAGGTTCAAGATTTGATCAGGAACAGGCTTTGCCCTATGTACATAACACACATTCAATCCCATATGGCTCTGCCAGGTCCTCTAGCACAAGGTAATTCAGAAATTGATCAATTATTGATTGGTAGTGTGCTACAAGCCTCTGAATTTCATAAAAAACATCATGTTAATAGCAAAGGTTTGAAGAAAGAGTTTTCTATTACATGGCAACAAGCTAAGGAGATTGTAAAGAAATGCCGTACTTGCTCTTTCTATAACCAAACTCCACTGCCTGCAGGGGCTAATCCAAAGGGCACCCAAAGGAATGAAATCTGGCAGATGGATGTGTTCCACTTTGCAGAATTTGGCAAATTAAAATATGTTCATCACACCATTGACACTTATTCAGGCTTTCAGTGGGCAACTGCTTTAAGTTCAGAAAAAGCTGATTCAGTAATCACTCATTTATTAGAAGTCATGGCTATCATGGGTATACCTACACAAATAAAGACAGGTAATGGTCCTGCTTATGTCTCTAGGAAAATGAAACAGTTTTTTGATTATTACAATATCAAGCATGTTACAGGTATACTATACAATCCTACAGGTCAAGCAGTCATAGAAAGATCAAATCGAACTATAAAGGATATGTTGAACAAATAGAAAGGGGTGGAAAACACCCCCAGAAATAGGTTACATAATGCTTTATTAACCTTGAATTTTCTCAACGCTAATGAGAAGGGAACAACGGCTGCAGAAAGACATTGGATAATGGAAAAGTCTACTGAACTAAATCAACCAGTTTATTTCAAGGATGTGCTGACCTCACAATGGAAGCCAGGAGATGTGCTGCGTTGGGGAAGGGGTTTTGCTCTTATCTCCACAGGTGAGGAAAAATTATGGATACCGTCAAAATTAATAAAGGTTCGGTTTGAAGAAGAGAAGCCACTTGGAAAAGATAAATAACAATTCATTCACAAGGATGGCGAGCATACTGATGTTAAGAAATACAGATAGGTTGGGGGCAGGGTTCTTTTCTTATCTCCACAGGAAAATACACATCTTCAAAGAAATTAAGGGACCCTGAATATTTAATTACTGATGGATGGACACATTTTGTAAGTATTAATTTATATATATATACATATATATATATCTTATTAAACATTTCTTTATAAATATGTAGAGCTGGTTTTGGAGTTGGACTATGGCTCAGTCCCTCTTCAATCCTAAGCCTGTTGATAAGAGATATTTCAGAGTTTCCGTCTCAGGTCAGGAGCCATGAAACGGGACAGAATAAGAATAATTGTATACTTGATGAACTTTCTTTGCTTTTCCTCATATCTGTGTCTTTCTTTATATGTCAGTATATGTCCTTGTTGTTAATGTTTAAATTTCCCATAACAAGCAACAAATTTTCCTACAGTAATCTTTAAAGTTTCCAGGATGAAGATGGGGCCCCACAACATCAACTCAATCTGGTTTTTATGATGTCATGAATTTTTTTTAAGCGCTAAAATTAGTCCTGTTTTGTGGTACCAACTGCACGAGACAATTTCGAATGGTGCACATTTTAGACAACACTCTGGCCGGACCTTCTCAAAACGCTCAGAGACTAGTTATAATTTTCTTAGGTCAAAGGTTAATTTGGGAATTTTACCATCATTTGCTTTCACAGGAGACCCTAAGAAGAATGTCGCCCCCATGTCAGCTAGAAGCATATTTAGAGGACGATGTCCCCTCTCCCAACAGAGTTTGCCCTCAAGGTTAGGGAGATCTTTTAGTGGCTGGTTTAGGGTTGAGGGGGTGGGGAGATATTTTATGTAATTAGGGGTATTTTCAAAAAAAGGGGGGGATTAACTGGTTTGATGGGATGATTGGTATTTGTGAATTACTGTTTTTAGAAATTTGTATTGGTACTTTTTCCTGTATATTGATATATTGAATATTGAATGTGAGTGTTCCTACCTCTATTTTTGTATAAGAGTATGCTTATAACTTTGTCCATATTGTATTGATACATCTACCATATTACAATGTACATTTCTACCTCTGATACTATTTATATAATAACATTGTTTACATTTGATATGTAATGACATTGTTTACAGTTGAAGATCATTGTCTTCATATATTGCACAGTTGTTTATTCTCTTAGTCTTCAAGCTAGATAGGTATTGAGAATTATATGTTTGTCATATTTACTTTTAGGTTAATCAGGTCTTTTAGATACATAGAGATTATATTTAGTATAGATAGTATAATCTCCAGCCTCTTCGAAGAGCTGTAGAAAATGGCCTTTAATCTAACCTAGAATTCTGTGCCAACGAGACACAATTACTCCTGGCAATGCCACTCTACTCCCGAGAGAACGTTGAGCACCAAAGACACTCCACTGGGAGCTTGTCTTCTTGGCAGAACTGGCCTTTGGGTTAAGAAAAGCCCATACCTCAAATTCTGACAATGAAACAGGATTGTCTTATCCTGCTAAGACAGGGTAGGATAGTTCTAAGAAAGTTCCTTGCCTTTAATAATGGTGTGTCAGTTATGTTAGGCGTTAGTCAAAGTTGGTTGACTCAACATTGCAAACGAGACTTTGGGTGATTGCCCAGGTAGTCAGTTGTCTCTGTCAATTGTTGCACATTTTGGATATATCTCGTTTGTTAAGTAATATTTATTCCCTTTTCAGATCTTTGACGGAGTTGAAGATTATATAATTGTAGTTACTCTCTACATTATTTAGACTCCTTGAGATAGAATGTTTAGCAAAACTTTTGTTCTCAATATTGTTTGTTATATTTATTATTTGTTATTATTGTATATAGTTGTATTTGGTTTAGTTCTGTCTTATTTTTACAAAACGGGGAGATGTAGGGATAAGTCCAGCCCCTTAGGGGGCGTGTTCGCCTCTGGGTAATGTTTATCTATAAATCTGGGGAGCGTGCTCAGAGCCGCTGCTTTCCTGGTCTCCACGGGAACGGTGGTTCTGTAAGTCTATTTCCCCATTAAAGCTGTATTTATTTTTACAACCTGTCTGCATTCATTTACGCCGTTACACATAGCAGCATTGTTTGTCATAGCCAGAACCTGGGAATAACCTAAATGCCCCTTGACTGAAAAATGGATAAGGAAAATGTGGTACATTTACAAAATGAAGTACTACACAGCAGAAAAGATAATGACATCTTGAAATTTGCAGGAAAATGGATGGAGCTAGAAAACATCATATTAAAAAAAATAAAATAAAAAAAAGAAAACATCATATTGAGTGAGGTAACCCAGACCCAGAAAGATAATTATCATATGTAATCCTTCATAAGTGGTTTTTAAACATAAAACAAAGAAAACCAACCTACAAATCACAATCTCAGAGAACCTAGACAACAATGAGGACCCTAAAAGAGACATACTTGGATCTAATCTACATGGGAAGTATAAAAGGACAAGATCTCATGAGTAAACTGGGAGCATGGGAACCTTGGGAAGGGTTGAAAGGGAAGGGAGACGCAGTGAGGGAAGTTGAAAAAAAATGTATAATTCAATAAAAAAATAAACTTAAATGAAAAAGAAAACCCAACAAAAAATAAATATGCACCAAAGATAAAAAAAAACAGTGCAGGAAGTATATAGAGGAACTGTTGCTTAGCCCTGAGCTTTGGTGTCGAATTGAGTCAGCATCAAGTCTTGAGAAAGAACATATCCACTTTCTGTTTGTACTGGGTGTCCTCATCCTGACAGCATTCCGGGCTACAGTTTGTTCTATCCTGTAGGTGTGTCCCACTGTGCAGACTGTATCACCAGTTCTGTGTTCTGTTTCTGTGGAGATCTGGCACGAGACACTGACATGGTCCTTGGAGCTGCTCTTCCTGGACTTGGTAAGTGTGACAGGGGCCATCATTTTTAGCTATCGTGGTAGTGAATACAGAGTCCCAGTTTTATAACCTGGGTTCCTCTCATAGAACTCTTCCTCTATGAAGACCTGGTCTGGTGGCTGCAGAGGAGTCTTCCTTGACTTCAGTCTGCCCATCAGGACCTGGTCTTGTGATCGGAGCTCTGGGATCTGGGTCAGTTTATAACAGGACAGATTTCCCTCATCAGTCTTTTGCTCTATTTTCAGTGTTTTTAATGTTGCAGAGGACCTGGGCACAGTATGGTGAGTCTGTTCTCTGTTTTTGCCCTGGGGAACTAAGTTGGCTGAGAGTAGCATGGGAGGAGCTTGAAGCATCTTGTACAGATCCTGGCATCCACTGGCACACTTACTTAATGATCAGAACTTACTACTGTAGCCATCTCTGGGGTGGGGATTCTCGACTGTGCTACAGTAAAGCCTGCACAATATGTGTCTCAGAAGGATATTGAATAAATGGCACAGAGGAGGAGGAACCAGAACACATGTGTCCTCCTGAGGATATAGATATTTGATTTTGAATTTGTTTTCCTTTTCCTCTTGTCTCTTCTCACTTGGGCTTTGCCTTGCTCTCTTACTGATTCTGCCCTTGCTAAGGCTTGTCATCCATGAGACAGAGTTGAATAAAATACTGTCTAGTGTGTGTGTTGCGTAGATGGGATTCATTTATTTTCAGAGGCTCCCAGGCTTTGTGTGACTTTGGAGGTGGGAATAATGTTTGGGTTTTTCATGGACACAAGAGACAAAGTCAGACATAGGTCATTGATTTGAATGGATTTCCTATTGAATAACCCAGAGAAATGGGATGATTTGGTGGTAAGAATGGCAGCCCACAGGGTTCATTCCTGGGCTGATAGGACATAAGTAGAGAAGCGTTAAGGTATGAGGGTTATCCTGGCATTGTTTGGGAATAGTACAGATGAGATTAGTCCTTTGGAACTAGGCTGGAAGCTCAATTCTGAAAATGATGACACTTTTTCCTTTTTAGTTTTCTTTCAACAGGACACAAACTAGAGTCCTCTGGCAAGACGGGACATCAACTGAGGAATTGTTTTCACCATACTGGCCTGTGGGCTTGTCTGTGGGGCATTTTGTTGATTACAATTGTTGTGGGAGCTACTCTGTAGTACTTGGGAATGTGGCGTTCCTGATAGTGGTTTATTAGCACTTTTTCCTGTGTCTCTCCAGGGCCACCACCCCAGCCTTCCATCTGGGCAGTTCCAGGAGCTGTGGTTCCCACAGGCAGTGATGTGATTGTCTTCTGCAGGATTCCTTCAGGAGTGACCATTGTGCGTCTAGCTCATCTTGTACCCAGTATTGTGTGGTATGATGGTACCCCACAGGGAGCCCAGGAGGTGCTTGAGTTCAGTCTGAAGAATATAACACAGAGTAATGCTGGGGTTTACTACTGTGACTATTTTAGGGGAGGTGAATGGTCACGAAGTAGTGACATTCTGGAGCTGGTGGTGACAGGTGAGTAACTGCCCAAGAACACTGTCCTTCAGGCTCAATCTCTGATCCAACCTAACTAACCACATATGCCCCATCCCAGGCCCTGCTCTGCATCTCTCCTCTAATATAGTGATCTCTTCCCTCTCCTCTTCTCTTTCCTCATCATTTCCTTTTCAATTTCCATTTTTTTGACAACTTGATTTTCTTGAAAACTTGATATTTAGTTTTCTTGAGACAAGTTCTTTCATATCTCAGATTAACCTTGAACTTACTGTGTAACTAAGCATAATCTTGAATTTATGATCTCTCTTCTATTCTTCTACTCATAGTGCTGTTGACCTGAAGAATGACACCATAAATATGCTGACAGATATAGAACACAGGGCACTGTGTATATTAGGCATATTAGGCAAGAACTTGACCAACTAAGATTCAACTGACCTTCTGCTTTGGTGTGTGACCCTCAGTCTGTCCTGACCATATTGCAGCCTCCCTTCTGAGTGGTGATTATATTGCCTAAGGGATGGAGTTAACAGGAACTGACAGGGGCTTTTTGTCTATGTAGAGCCTTTCTGTGGTCCTGATTCATGAAAAATAATACAAACATGTTCTGTGATCCCTATAGATTAGCAATAGATGAGTTTCCTCCTGTCTTCATCTTTCTTCTCTCTGGTCAGACT
Organism: Neodon shergylaensis; assembly: GCA_025134845.1. Lineage (NCBI taxonomy): Eukaryota > Metazoa > Chordata > Mammalia > Rodentia > Cricetidae > Neodon > Neodon shergylaensis. The sequence continues at coordinate 10,528,134 of JABTXL010001088.1, read as the reverse complement.
CTGAACTGTAATCTCATTGTTAATTATGTTTTAAATAACAGGTTTGTATTGGCTAGTTTTGTGACAACTTGACACAAGCTAGAATCATTTGAGAGGAAGGAACCTCAGTTGAGGAAATGCCTCCATGAGATCCAGTTGTAAGGCATTTTCTCAAGTTGTGATCAACAGCGGAGGGCCAACACATTGTAGGTGGTGCCATGGCAGGGCTGCTGGTCCTGAGTTCTATGGGAAAACAGGCTGAGCAAGCCAGGGGAAACAAGTCAGTTAGCAGCACCTGCCCATGACTTCTGCATCAGCTCTGGCCTCTAGTGTCCTTCCCTGTGTGTATTCCTGTCCTGAGTACCTTCAGTGATAATTAGCAGTGCTGAAGTGTAAGCCAAGTAAACCTGTTCCTCCCCAACTTGCTTTGTGGTCATGTTGTTTCATAGCAGCTACAGAAGCCCTAACTAAGACAAGGTATTTTTTTTCTTTTTTTTGAAACAGTTTCCCAACTGTTTCAAACTCTGGCTTCCTTTGAACATCAGTATTGAGCTGGGTGTTTTTATTTTATTTGGTTTCATTCTATTTTATTTATTTATTTTGCCTGGTCCCTAGTTTTTTTAAAAACTTATTTTAATTAATTAATTAATTAATTAATATTCTTTCATTTATTTTACATCCTGACCACAGCCTACCCCCATAACCTCCCTCCTGATTCCTATCTATCCCCTCCTCATACACCTTTCCCCTGTCTCCATTCAGAAAGGGGCAGGACTCTCATGGGCTTTAACAAAGCATGGCACATCAAGTTGAGGTAGGATTCCCTCATCCCACTGTATCAAGCCTAGGCAAGGTATTCCAGCATGGGAACAGGTCCCAAAAGCCAGCTAAGTGCCAGGGACAGATCCTGATCTCACTGCTAGGATTCTTTCAAATAGACCAAACCACACAACTATCACACAGATGCAGAGTGCCTAGGTTGCTCCTATGGAGGCTCCCTAACTGGTGGTTCAGAGTCCATGGTCTCCCATGAACTCAAGTCAGCTGTCTCTGTGGGTTCCTCCACCATGACCCTGACCCCCTCCCCAGCTCATACAATACTTCCCCTCTTTCTTCAGAAGAACTCCCAGAGTTGGACCCATTGCTAGGCTATGGATCACTGCATCTGCTTCCATCAGTTACTGGGTGAAGGCTCTCTGATGACAGTTAGGGTAGTCACCAATCTGATTACAGTATATGGCCAGTGCAGGCACCCTTTCCACTATTGCTAGGAGCCTTAGCTGGGGACAAGCAGGTTGTTTTTAAACTCAAAATGATCTACCTGCCTCTGCCTTCTGAGTGCTAGGATTAAACGACCATGTCACAACGACCAGCTAATGGAATCTTTACACTTCCAGGCATTTACAACCAGAAGCCATTCCTTACTGTTAATTCAGGACCTCAGGGAATCTCAGAAAGAAAAGTGACTCTCCTCTGTCACATGCATCCTTCCTTTGACATCTTCATCCTCTGCAGAGGTGGAAATGCCTCCTTTCCCCAGAGCTGCTCACGTCAGAACCAGAGTGCATTTCTCATCTCCCCCATGAGTCCAGGGCACAGGAGCACCTACAGATGCTTTGTCTCTCAAAAATACAGTTCCTACTTGTGGTCACTGCCTAGTGATCCACTTGAGTTTTCAATTCCACGTAAGTATGTCTGATTTTTGTTTCTTATCTCTGTTCTTAGACAGGAGGTCTCAAGGGGTTCCATGTGGGTTATATCAATTCCACTTTATGTCTCCTGTGTGCCACATGCTGCACACTTCACTGCTCTTCTGACTGAAATTGCTCTATTTGTGTTATGGGCTCTGAGCATTATGTGCTGATTATATTATTTTGGGGACATATTCATCTGGGAAATAGACATCCTCATCTGTTCATAATGAGAATCATCTTTCATAATGTTCCTTTCTGAGTTATTATATGTGTGACAAGTACATCACTAGCCAATGGTGACAGAAAAATAGAAAGAGTATCTGCTAGTTTCTCCATGAGATTGATGGTAGTTTTTTAGGTCTCAGAGATCATGTTTTTTCTTTTGCCTTTTTGATTATAATAGATCATTTTCTCCCCTCCTTTCCTTCTCCCTAAACCCTCCCATGTACCTCTCCTTGTTCTCTTTCAAATCCATGGCTTATTTTTACATTAATTATATATACATCAGTGTATATGCATGTACATGAATATATTTTTGGCATAACCTTCTTAGTTTGTATAATGTTATAATATATATGTTTCTAGAGCTGAATTTAATATTGAATAACCAATTCATGTTCTCTTCCCTGGAGAAGTCTATTTCTCCACTCTCAGCATTCCAGGTTCTTTATAGTAATTTATGTAGACTGAGGCCTCATGGGCTTTCTCCCATCCACAATGATTTTCTGTCTTGTTTCCTTGTCCAGCTCATGTTTAGGTTGCCATGTTGGTGAAACTTTATATATTGTCATATTGCTTATGACATTAGTAGGAGACACAATCTCACAACAAACTCCCTGATTCATTGGCTCCTACAATCTTTCTTTCCCCTCTTTCACAATGTATGAGTTATTTTGTAGATGTATCTATTTGACTGAGCTCCACAACTCTGTATTTTAGTTTGTTGTATTTGTAATGGTATATGTAATGTAACTTTTTAATGGTTTTCATTTCTTGCATAAGGAAGTTTCCTTGATGAGGGCCTCGTGTGGGAAGTCCTTCTGTATATGTGTTGTTTCTTTTGGTTAATGAATATAGAAGCTGCCTTGGCCTGTGATAGTTCAGAGTAGAGTAGAGCTAGGTGTGGGGAGGAGGGAACTAAACTGAATGCTGGGAGAAAAGAAGGTGGAGTCGCAAAAAGCCATGTAGCCTCTGTCGGGGAGAAACACCTGTGCTGGAGCACACTGAAACTTTGTCAGTTGGCCACGACCTCGTGGCGATACACAGATTAATAGAAATGGGTTAATTTAAGATATAAGAGTAAGCCAGAAATACGCTTAAGCTATTGACCAAACAGTATTACCAATAATATAGATATAAATATAGATTTATTATTTCATGGTCTGGGCAGCTGGGAACAAACAAGTGTCCTCCCACTACAAGGAATGAGTACTACACTTACCTGTCCGACCACCATTTGGACATCATGGTGCCACCTCTGAACAGTCATCAGTCCAGTGGAGAATGGAGGAAACATTTTTTGAATGTTAATTTTGCTCTTCTTATTTTAAAATAATTTTTTAAAAAAATTTTCATTTACATTCCAACCACAATTCTCCCTCTCACCCGTCCTTCTCCCCCCCCTCATTTTCTTTACATTTCACCCCATCTAATCCTCCCAAATGGTAAGGGCTCACATGGGGAGTCAACAAAGTCTGGCAGAATGTAGAAAACATTAATAGAAAAAACTCACATTTCTTGACAGAGGGTGTTGACTGAGGTTTCTGTAGCTTCATAAAAGGAATTTGGCAATGACTCTTCGGTTTCTATATTGTGAAATACATTAAGGAATATAGGTATTAGCTCTTCTTGGAAGTTCTGGTAGAATTCTGCATTGAAACCATCTGGTCCTGGGCTTTTTTTGGAAGGGATATTTTTGATAACATTTTCTAATTCTTCGCGACTAACAGGTCTATTTAGATCGTTCACCTGGTCTTGGTTTAGCTTTGTTATATGGTACTTATCTAAAAAAATGTCCATTTCTTTTGCATTTTCCAGTTTTGTGGCATATAGGCTTTTGTAGTAAGATCTAATGATTCTCTGAATTTCCTCTGTGTCTGTGGTTATGTCCCCCTTTTCATTTCTGATCTTATTTATTTGCGTGTTCTCTCTCTGTTGTTTAATTAGTTTGGATAGGGGTTTGTCGATCTTGTTGATTTTCTCCAAGAACCAACTTTTTGTTTCATTGATTCTTTGGATTGTTTTCTGTGTTTCTATTTTGTTGATTTCTGCCCTCAGTTTGATTATTTCCAGTCTTCTACTCCTCCTGGGCGCGTCTTCTTCTTTTTTTTTTCTAGAGCTTTCAGGTGTGTTGTTATGTCCCCAATGTATGCTTTCTCCATTTTCTTTAAGTGGGCACTTAGTGCTATAAACTTTCCTCTTAGCACTGCTTTCATCGTGTCCCATAGTTTTGAGTAAGTTGTTCCTTTATTTTCATTAAATTCAAGAAAGACTTTAATTTCTTTCTTAATTTCTTCCTTGACCCAGGTGTGGTTCAGTTTCCATGAGTTTGTTGGCGAGTTTCCTTCTATTACCTTCTGTAGGGCTGGATTTGTGGCTACATACTGTTTAAATTTGTTCTTATCCTGGAATGTCTTGTTTTCTCCATTGAGAGTGAACGATAGCTTGGCTGGGTATAGCAGTTTGGGTTTGCATCCATGTCCTCTTAGTTTCTGCAGTACTTCTATCCAGGACCTTCTGGCTTTCATGGTTTCCATAGAGAAGTCAGGTGTAAGTCTGATCGGTTTACCTTCATAAGTTACTTGGCCTTTGTCCTTTGCAGCTCTTAATATTCTTTCTTTAATCTGTATATTTTGTGTTTTGATTATTATATGGCGAGGGGATTTTTTTGATCCAGTCTGTTTTGTGTTCTGTATGCTTTTTGAATATTCAAAGGAATATCTTTCTTTATGTTGGGAAAGTTTTCTTCCATAATTTTGTTAAAAATATTTTCTGGGCCCTTGAGCTGTGACTCTTCTCCTTCTTCTATCCCTATTATTCCTAGGTTTGGTCTTTTATTGTGTCCCATATTTCCTGAATGTTTTGTGATGAGAATTTGTTGGCTTTGCTGTTTTCTTTGATCAGTGCGTTTATCTTCTCTATGTTATCTTCAGAATCTGAGATTCTTTCTTCTATCTCTTGTATTCTATTGATTATGCTTGTTTCTGTAGTCTCTGCTCGTTGACCTAGATTTTCCATATCCAGCTGGTCCTCAGTTTGTGTTTTCTTCCTTGCTTCCATTACAGTTTTAATTTCTTGAACTGTTTCCATTACCTGTTTGACTGTTTTTTCTTGGTTTCCCAGGGTATCATTTACGTATTTACTCATTTCTTCACACTTTTGGTTATACTTCTCATCCATTTCTATCAGGGCGTTTTTTACATGTTGTTTAAGGGACTCTATTGCTTTCATAAAGTCAATTTTTTCCTCTTCTTCTGTGTTAGGGTGTTCAAGTCCTTCTGTTGTAAGATCATTGGGTTCTGGTGTTTTCATGCTGTTTTTCAGATTGTTGGGTGAATTCTTGTCTTGGTGCCTGCCCATCTCCTCCTATCGATGCTATCTAATGGGTCTTTTTAAACAGGATCAGGTTTCCCTGCTGGCCAGGGGCCCCACTTACAAAATGCCCTAGCTCCGTTTCCTGGCTCCCACTGTGGGCCAAGATCCCTCTCACCACTCAAAACGGTTCAGGACCAGGACCAGGCTCCCTGTTCACCAGGGACCTTGCCAACGAAAGGCCTACCACTCTGCAGGCCAGCCACCAAAACAGAGAAACTCCTGCTGCTCTCTGCTCCGAGCTCCCGACCCAGCGCCCAAGCAGGCTAACCTGGGTGATCCTGAGGCCCCGCGGAAGGGAGGGGGAGTGAAGGAGGCCCCTGGGCGCAAGCTGGGATGGGTCAGTGAGAGAGAGGTTGCAGCAGAGGAGGAGCAGCCCCAGGAGAGGGTACCAGCCCTCATAGACTAACCAGGGGTTCAAGGGGGTCGGGGAATGCCCCCGCTCCATTTCCTGTGTCCTGCCGCTGGCCAAGAACACTCTCCCCACTCAGGAGGGTCTTCAGGGACAGGACCAGGCTCCCCGTTCGCCCGTGGACCTCGCCAATAAATGGCCTACCACTCTGCAGGCCAGGCCCCAAAAAACCTACTTGATTTAATTGTAGTGGGGGGATCTGCTCTCAGTGTGGGCTTCACTGTTTCATGCTTTGACTATCCCGCATCCGCCGTGTCTGCGCGCTTGTCACCGCTGGTTGGGCCTGGGCGCCGGTGGTCTCCGTTGCTTTGGGCCTGGGCGCCGGTGGTCCTTCTTGTATCTTCATAGACATATATTTTTTTAGGTTGGGGATGTTTTCTTCTATGATTTTATTAAATATATTTTCTGTGCTTTTGAGTTCAACTCCTTCTCTTTCTGTATCTATTATTCTTAGGTTTGGTCTTTTCACGGTGTTCCATATTTCCTGGATATTTTGGATTAAGCTTTTGTTAGATTTAATGTTTCCTTTGACTGAAGAGCCTATTTCTTCTATTGTATCTTCAGCGCTTGAGATTCTTATGCCATACAGTAACCTTTTATATCTGCACTCAGAGAGGTCTCAAGATATGTCAGTCAAGTGGGATGTAGCAATTCCACTGTGTTTCAGTGTGTTGAATGTTGCACAGTACACCACTGTCCTGTCTGGAATCATGTCATCTGTATTCTGGAATGTGAAGGTTATCTATTAATTATGTGAAATTAGGGCATATGCAGGTTGTCCTTTTGTAGAAGAGACATAAATTACACATCATGATGTGTAGTATTCTACCCAGTTCCTGACTCTGTAACCTACTGTAGTGTGTGCACACTTGACCACACAGAAACACACACACCCCTTGCTAGCTAATAATGATAGAGAATTTGAGAGTGTTATTTACTCATTCTAGAAGACTTGAATCTTTGTCTTACATCACATTTTATTTTATTTTATTTTTTTTAAAGATTTATTTATTTATTATGTATACAACATTCTGCCTCCATGTATGCCTGCAGGCCAGAGGAGGGCACCAGATCTCATTACAGGTGGTTGTGAGCCGCCATGTGGTTGCTGGGAATTGAACTCAGGACCTCTGGTAGAGCAGCCAGTGCTCTTAACCACTGAGCCATCTCTCCAGCCCCTTACATCACATTTTATGAGCACAGTGTTACATATGAATTGCCATCACAGTAGTGGAGAAGGTATAAAGATATTTGCTAGAGAGAACAAGAGGAATTTTAATCAGAAATTGTAGGGTTATGTAGGGAGAGAACAGATCCAAACTCCATGATGGATAAGATTCAGTTCTGTATCCTTAGCTTATCCAGTGAGTTGGTATGTTTCAGAGTTTCAGTGGAGGGGACATTTGGGTATGGAGACTAGGGGCACAGATGTGTTCCCTAAGAACTGTAGTGCAAGTATGAATTTTCACTTTGCAAACACAATCTGTGTCCTAAGTAGTTAATGACAAGAGCTGTATCACAGATTCTAGTGAATATACCAGAACCAAAAAGCCATGGCAACAGTATCCGAGCAATCAGCACCAATCATCTTTAGATAGACTGTAATGATTTTGGTACAGGGTCAACAGGCATCTCTTTTAGTGCTTTGCTCCGAAGAAATATGATCCTTGCCTGATTCTGACATTGTAGAAATTGCAGGAGCTGAGTTTTGTAATCTAACTGCCTCAAGATCATCCAACCAAAAAGCCCCCTTAGTTGTCTGTGTATTTGGCAGAAGTGGTCTTTCTATAACTCAAGTAGATATGTATTCTAAGACCAAATGTAGTGGTCATTAGAGAAAAAACATCTACAAATAAATTGATACAATCGACATTATAATTTTAAATATTTTTTTCTCCACAGAGTCAAATTACAGATTAGAGAATTACATCCGGCTCATCCTGGCTATCATCATCCTGTTAGGTCTTGGAGCTCTATTGCTGGATGCTTGGAACAGCAGAGAGTGTCCATGAGGTCTTCAGAGAGTCCTAACCTGAAAGCCTAGCTACCCCTTCCTACACCTCATCAAAATGCTGGCAATAAAGAGTCTAAGAGGAGTTGTGATCTCTCTGCTGTGTATTCAAGGTCTGGAGATGTGGCACGAATCTTGTGATGTGACTAGAATTTCAGAATTCTTTGTGTAGTGTTTGTAGGAGAACTGGCCCAAGTATCAGCTGCCTGTTTTTCTCTTCTGTTTCCTGTGGGGCATATCTGTGCCCATCCCTCATTTCTTATTTCTCTTCATATGATTGCCGTCTTCTTCTTTGTTCCCTGCTATCCTGTGGACATGCTACTTTGGAACATGGGTGAATTGCATTGTTGACATGAGCATAGCCATGTCATGGATTCCAACCCCCCATGCCTAGACACTTGGGAATGCCAAATCCTTCCCCTGGTCCTTGTGTAGATGTTGATAGTGAGTGTAGTAAGTGCCATTTGCAACTTCTTCATCCATGCTGACTGAAGCCTTAGACATTCTCCTATGGAGAAGCCCTATGACGGGAGCTAACCTACCTCCCCATTCCTGACATATATAACATCAGCAGCTCAATGAATTCCCAATTTGTTTTTGCATCTCCGTAAGAGACAGTACTTACTGTCCACATGACCCCAGCCTTACTTCTTTCACTTGAGTCTTCTTTCTTAATGTCTTACCACCCCCAGCCAGATTCTTAAACTCAGCTGCTTATGTTGCATCTCTACCCTATCTCATGCTAGGAGTTCCCCACTCTGTCTTGTTCTCTCACTATGCTCCTACACTTCTGACCCTGCGAGCAGCATTCATCCTTCAGTGTGAGTTTTCTTGTCAAGAACAACACTTTTCTTTCTTAGATTTATCTTTTGAGCAGCAATTGTATTAATTGAGATTTTTGTTACATTTGTGGCATTAGACTTTATACTCATCACTTTTCTAGTGCTTTCCTGTATTTTCTCGCTCCTCTAGCTCTTTTTCTTTCTACCCACACGGATATCTTAGTTTTTACACTCTGTCATCATTTCTTTTTCTCCCTCTTCTAAGATCTTTGAGAATCATACAGTGAGTTTTGATTGCATATAATTCCTACTAGAGGAGACTAACTCCAGTTACATACTTTTATATGGATATACATATATCCATATACATATATCCATATATTTTTATATGGATAAATATATCTCTATATATACATCTATATATACATAAAATATTTAGGAAGCTTATCAATTTTATGGATTTCTATATGGCTTTTTCAAACATCCTTTTTTTTTCCAAGACAGGGTTTCTCTGTAGCTTTGGGGCCTTTTCTGGAGCTAGATCTTGGTGATCAGGTTGGCTTCGAACTCACAGAGATCGGCTCGGATTAAAAGCATGTGCCACCACTGCCTGGCTCAAACATCTTTTTAAAAGCTAAACATTTTGTACTCTCCTTCTGCCCTATATTCCCAATCCTCTTACTGATTAACTCCCCCTCCCCATTTTCTGTATTTCCCTTCACCATCATCTGTGTTGTGCTATGCCGCCTCCCTTAGGATTGTCTTTCTTCACCCTACTGAAGGTCCCGTTCTACTTTTCTGGATACTTCAGCAGGTACGTCAAATTAAACACAGCAACACATGTAAATACACCACACTGAGATACACATATAAGTGAGAACATGCAACATTTGTCTTTTTAGGTCTGAATTAATTCACTCAGTATAATGATTTCCACCTCCGCCTGCATATGTGCAAATTGCAATTTTCTTTACAGCTGAGTAAAATCCCATTGTGTATAGACATCTGTCTTAGTCACTATTCTATTGCTGTGAAGATTCCCCATGACCAAAGGAACTCTTTTGAAGGGACATATTTAATTGGGGCTTAATTAGAGTCTCAGAGGTTTAGTTCATTGTCATCATGGCATAGAAGTATGGCGGTACACAGGAAGACATTGGAGCAGTAGCTGAGAACTATATCCTCATCCATGTGCAGAGAGGGAGATTCTTGACTTGGCGTAGGCTTTTGAAATCTCAAAGCTTACCCCATAGTTCCTTATCCTTTCAGATAGTGCCCCTCTCTGGTGACCAAGCTTTCAAACCTATGAGCCTATGGGGACCATCCTTATTCAAATCTGCATGCTTCATTCCCTTGACTTGGCATTTGTGCACATGGCCATCACAACTGCTTTTGTGCACATGGCCATAACTGCTGCTTTTCAGTGCTGCGACTCAACACTGTGATCACTGCTCCCCAGCATCTTTCCCTTCACTGTCAGTGCTCCTCACTGTGTGCTAGGGAGTTCCAATGACTTTGGGGAATTTTGTGCAGGCTTTGAAGGTTGAAAATGTCTAAAACTGCAGATTCTTTAAAACAATTAACTAATTTTATTAATTTATTTTACATCCCAACCAAAGTCTCTCCTTGGTCTCTCCTATTGTATGGAGACTGCTTGTTTGTTCCCAACTGTCCAGAATGTAAATAATCACACAAAAACTATATTATTTAAATCACTGATTGGCCAATTATTTAAATGTACTGTTAGCTAGCTCTTACCTTTAGAATTAATTCATTTTCATGATTTTATATTTTACCACGAGGCTTGTGGCCTACTGACAAGGTTCCATCTGGCACCTCACATATTTCCCCTCTGTTGGCTACATGGTGTCTCACTGGCTCTGCCTTCTTTCTCCCAGCATTGAGTTTAGTTTTCCGCACCTGACTGTAGTCAACCCTTGCACAAGCCAAGACGGTTTCTTTATTAAACAATGGTATTCATGGCACACAGAGGGGAATACCACATCACTCTCCTCTTGTCCTCTCCACCTCCCCCTACACCCCCATACACTCTGCTTCAGTCTCTATTCATAAAGAGGCAGGCCTCCCGTGGGTGTCAGCAAAGCATGGCACATCGATTTGAGGGAGGATCAAGCTCTTCCCCCTGCATCAAGACTGGGAAAGGCAGCTCAGCATGGGCAATAGAATCCTAAAATCCAGCTCAAGCTCAAGGGACATGTCCTGGTCCCACTGGTAGGATCCTCACAAATAGACTAATCTACAAAACTGTCACACATATACAGAGGGCATAGGTTGGTCCCATGCTGGCTTCCTAGCTGTTGGTCTAGAGTTCCTGTACTCCCATGAGCTCAGATCAGTCATCTGTGTGGGTTACTCTGTCATGACCTTGAGCCCACTAGCTGGTACAATCCTCTTCCCTCTCTTCAACAAAAGACTAGGAGCTGTGCCCAATTCTTGGCAATGGATCTCTGCATCTGATTCCATCAGATATTTGATAAAAGCTTCTGATGATGACAATTACGGTAGTCACCAGTCTAACTAGAGGAGATGCCCAGTTCAGGCACCCTCTCCATTATTGTTAGCCATATTAGTTGGGGTTATCCTTGTGGATTCCTGGGAATTCCCCTGGCATCATTCTCCCTAACTCTGAAATGCCCCTCCCACATCAAGACATCTCTTTCATTACTCTCCTTCTCCGTCTCACCCCAACTTGATCACCTCAATCCCTCATGTTCCCATCCTCCCCATACCCACTGCTCTCATTCCTCATCCCCCCAATTTACCCAGAAGATCTTTTCTATTTCCTCTTCCCAGGGAAATCCATTTGTCCCTCTTTTTTCCCTAGGTTCCCTGGGCTGTAGATTGCAGCCAGCTTATCCTTTACACCTAATATTCATTTTTTTCTTTTTTTTTAATTGAAAAAAAATTTTTTTGCCTCCTCCCAGCCTCCCATTTCCCTCCCACTCCTCCCCCCTCCCCCCACTCCTTTCCCCCTCCCCCCACTCCTCTCCCCCTCCCTCTCCAGCCTGAAGAGCAGTATTAATTTTTTTTTGAGACAGGATTTCTTTGTATAGCCTTCCCTGTCCTGGAACTAACTTCTTAGACCAGGCTGGCCTCAAACTCAGAGATAAGCCTGCCTCTGCCTCCCAAGTGCTGGGATTAAAGGTGTGCACCACAACCACCCTGCAATATCCACTTATAAGTGAGTACAAACCATGCTTGTCTTTCTGAGCTTGGGTTATGTAATGATCTGTTCTGTCTCTTTAAGAGACAAGCCATGCCTACTTCCTCCCCCATCTGCTGAGGCCTAAGTCCCTTCCTTTTCCATCTCCCTCTTGAAGAGGCAATTTCTGTCTGTCCCTTCTCTCCCTCCTTTCTCTCTCTCTCTCTCTCTCTCTCTCTCTCTCTCTCTCTCTCTCTCTCTCTCTCTCCTCTTCTATCTTCTCCCCTTCCCTTCCACAACCTCCTAAAAAATATCCAACCTCACCCTGCATGGTGTGCCTATCTGTCTGTCTCTCACCTGCCTTGTGGTTCCCTGCCAAGGACCACCTTCGAAGACCTGTGGCATGGTCTTGTGTGCCATCCCTGCCTGGGACTGGCTGCTCTTAGGACCGAATGCCCAGTGCCGCCGGTTGGGGACCTCCAGCGTTTCTGCTGCTGCAGTCACTTGGGGATCCGTAGCATTTTATTTAATTCAGTACATTGATTCCAGGACTCGGATGGCTCTCCCACTCCTCTCCCCACTCCTGGAGTCAGGATCCAGAACTGGGTATTTTTTCCACAACAGCCACGTGTTCCATATGCCTGAGCACAATTTCTACAGCGTGATTTCTACGCACACCACCAGCTTCAGTTGGTGAGTTTCCTCCATTCTGGTCAGCTTAACAATGTCTTCAAACCCGAGGAATTGACCAGAGCTTAACAATGTCTTCAAACCCGAGGAATTGACCAGTGAGCTTCCAGCAATATTCTGGTGTTTCTAGAAACGGGGAGGCAACCCCCAACTACGGACGGTTGAGCCCTTTGCTGACATTCATCTCTGGATTGCTCTCCTTAGCTAAAATTGTGACCAGACTGACCCAGGGTCAGTCCTCCCACGCTAGTACTGCACACATTGGGCAGTGCATTCGACTGGGGGCCCAGGTCCCTCAGATTTTTCTTTCTCTTTTTTTCTTTTTCTTTTCTCTCCTTCTCCCCCCCCCCCCCCCCCCCCCACCGCTGCTGTGTATGGCTATTTGGAGTGGCTTCTGGCCTCTCTGCCTTCCGAGTCAACCTGACCAAATCCAGTCAGGATGTTGTACACCACCAGGGGGCAGAATATGCTTTCCTATGGGTCCTGTGGTGTTCGTGCAGCTTTACACCCCACCTATAGGGGAAGATGTCCCATTATAGGCCTTGTGGTGTTGCTGGTTTTTTTTTTTCATGGTTTCAGGTATGGGTAGCATGTCAATTCCCCCTGAGATGGATGCATTTTAGAGGCCATATTAAAACCCCAGGCCTTAATGGCCTACTTCTTCAGCCTCTACCCTCACTTTGCTGATGTTCTGCCAGCTCCATTTTTTTATGTTTTTTTTTATTATTTATTGAAAAAAAATCTCTGCTTCCTCCCAGCCTCCCATTTCCCTCCCCCTCCTCCCCCCCCTCCCACTCCCCCCACTCCTCTCCCCCTCCCTCTCCAGTCTGAAGAGCAGTCAGTGTTCCCTGCCCTGTGGAAAGTCCAGGGTCTTCTCCCCTCCATCCTGGTCTAGGAAGGTGAACATCCAAACTGGCTAGGCTCCCACAAAGCCAGAACATGAAGTAGGAACAAAACCCCATGCCATTGTCCTTGGCTTCTCATCAGCCCTCATTGTCCGCCATGTTTAGAGAGTCCGGTTTTATCCCATGCTTTTTCAGTCACAGTCCAGCTGGCCTTGGTGAGCTCCCAATAGATCAGCCACACTGTCTCGGTGGATGGGCGCACCTCTCATGGTCCTGACTTCCATGCTCACGTTCTCCCTCTTTTCTGCTCCACATTGGGACTTTGGGAGCTTAGTCCGATGTTCCAGTGTGGGTCTCTGTCTGTATCTCCATCCATCGCTAGATGAAGGTTCTATGGTGATATGCAAGATATGGGAGCTTTCTTACTACTGTCAGTGCACAGGCAAATGGAAGGAGTTTCCTCAAACTGTCCCTGCCACCACTACTGCTGCCAACAAGATTGGTTAGTTCCACAAGGCTGCTGTTTTCAATTCCAGCCTTTCGCTCCCCTCTGCAGCTTGTGGCATGGCGGCTGAGCCACAGGGTAGATCACCCCTCTAGGTCTCTCTTATTATTAAGCTTAAAATCCCTACAGCTCAAAAATTGTGGCTTTTCCATACAACATGTTTATGGGGTCATGACTTATTGCAGCAATGGAATATTCAGATTAACATTGCTGCAGTCAAAAAAACTCATGTTTTTGGAAGGATATTAGCATTGGTTTAATTTTATCATAAATTTGGGTTTTCTGTGTATTCATTTTCATTGAATTCTAGAAAGACTTTATTTATTTCTGTCTTGAGCCATTTTTCCTTCAATAGATGGTTTTCCAGTTTCCATGAGTTTGTCAGCTTTCTGTTGCTTCTGTTATTTTTGATATCCAACTTTAATTTCTGGTGGTCTGATAGGATGTAGGGGCTTATTTCTATTTTTTCTTAACTGTTGAAATTTGTGTTGTGCCTGAATATGTACTCAATTTTTTGAGAATGTCCAATGAGGTGCTGAGAAGTTATATTTTTTGGTGTCTTGTAACACTATTGATAAAAACCCAGAGACAGATATTGGGGCTCAACCTGAAGATTAGACAACCAAATCTCTCAAGCCACTAGAGAGTTCTTATTTCTATAAAATTTTCAGACTGAAAGAGAGTTAGTTCCTATCTCATCCTACCCTATATTCCTCTTTGTGCTTGGATGAAAAGTATGCACCACCAGCTTCTGTGGCTAACTAGTGTGACTGGCACCCAATATGAGGCTTGAACCCATGACCCTGGTTCCCTCTATACATTATATATTTGTGTCTTCCTCACTTTTAATGGATTTCTCATTTCCTCTTTAAAGACTTCTATCATCTTCATAAAGTTGTTTTCATAAAGATTTTTTCTTGTGCTTCAGCCTTGTTGGAATATTCAGGGCCTACTGATGGATGGAATCTAGTGGGGGATATATTGCCCTGGCTGTTGTTTTTACACTGGTGTGTAGGCATCTGGGTTTGGGTTGATTCTAGATCTATGTGTTGTTTTCTGGGTTTGTCTTTATTGGGTGTGTGTTTTGTTTCTTGGTTTCTATTATACTTCTGTATTTTTTGGAGAGTGTAATGGGTATATGTTGCCTCTTTTCCTAGTCTGCTTAGCTGATATCTTCACAGGGAATACTTGAAGGCTGTAATAGTGGAATCAGTTGGGGGAAAGGAAGGATGGTGGACAAAGTCTTTGTGATCCCATAGGTCAGAGAGGGAAGGGAAACTGGGCTTGGGTAAAACTTGGGTTGGTGTAGGATCTCAGCGGTAGTGGGAGAGGTGTGGGTCTGTCTCCAGACTACTTGTTGCACTTGGAGGAGATGCATTTGGGTTAGTAGGAGGTGGCATCTTTTAAGTTGGGGTCTGGGACAAAGCAATGATAGGAGGATTGTTAAAAGGGGCAAGATCTCTGGGATCCATGAGAGATGTGAAGGGGACTTCCAAGTGTGTTTTATTGTAATGCTGGGGATGAGACTGAGAGATTGGAAATGGGGAACAGAGAGAGAACTGAACATACACTGGCAGCCTACCTGATTTTCTGGCTGGTATGGCCTATGGGTTAGCTTGTCACTGTCTGCTGGAGTCGGGGGCTGTTACCTTGTTCTGCTATTTCCAATGTGTTTCCAGGTTATTTTTTTTGTTTTCTCAATCAGTCATTATGACTAGAGTAAGATGAAATTCCAAAGTAATTTTAATTTCAATTTCTGTGATACCTAAAGTTGAACATATTTTTATCCTATAATAGAATATTATTTTAAGTTGAGTTACTTTTGTTTATTCTATAAACATTTGTTTAATGATGCAAGATGTGTTGCATTCTTTTATGCTGCACTTGTTTTTTATTGTTTTCTTTTTTATTTTCTTTATTATTATTATTTTTTAAAATTTTTTTTTATTTTATTGAAAAAAAACCCTGCTTCCTCCCAGCCTCCCATTTCCCTCCCCCTCCTCCCGCCCATCTCCCCCTCCCCCCACTCCTCTCCCCCTCCCTCTCCAGTCTGAAGAGCAGTCAGGGTTCCCTGCCCTGTGGAAAGTCCAAAGTCCTCCCCCCTCCATCCTGGTCTAGGAAGGTGAACATCCAAACTGGCTAGGCTCCCACAAAGCCAGAACATGAAGAAGGATCAAAACCCAGTGTCATTGTCCTTGGCTTCTCATCAGCCCTCATTGTCCTCCATATTCAGAGAGTCCGGTTTTATCCCATGCTTTTTCAGTCACAATCCAGCTGGCCTTGGTGAGCTCCCAATAGATCAGCCCCACTGTCTCCGTGGGTGGGTGCACTCCTTGTGGTCCTGACTTCTTAGCTCATGTTCTCCCTCCTTCTGCTCCTCATTGGGACATTGGGAGCTCAGTCCGGTGCTCCAGTGTGGGTCTCTGTCTCTATCTCCATCCATCACCAGATGAAGGTTCTATGGTGATATGCAAGATATTCATCAGAATGGCTATACGATTTCAGGTTCCCTATCCTCAGCTGCCCCAGAAACTAACTGGGGACATCGCCCTGGGCACCTGGGAGCCCCTCTAGGTCCAAGTCTCTTGCCAACCCTAAGATGGCCCCCATGATTAAGATATGTGCTTATCTGCTCCCTTATCCAACCTTCCTTTATCCCAATCATCCCGTTTCCCCAGGTTCCCCCCATCCTCCCCTTCTCACTTTTCTCTCCCCATCTCCCCTTACCCCCCTCCCATCCCACCCCCAAGATCCCAATTTTTTGTCCGGCATTCTTGTCTACTTCCCATAACCAGGAGGAT
Organism: Neodon shergylaensis; assembly: GCA_025134845.1. Classification (NCBI taxonomy): domain Eukaryota; kingdom Metazoa; phylum Chordata; class Mammalia; order Rodentia; family Cricetidae; genus Neodon; species Neodon shergylaensis. The sequence goes on along the minus strand of JABTXL010001088.1, from coordinate 10,511,661 downwards.
AGCTATATGTTTTTCTTTGGGTTCACCTTCTTATTTAGCTTCTTTAGGATATCAAATTATAGACTCAATGACCTTTATTTATGGCTAGAAACCAATTATGAGTGAGTACATCCCATGTTCATCTTTTTGGGTCTGGGTTACCTCACTCAGGATAGTGTTTTCTATTTCCATTCATTTGCATGCAAAATTCGAGAAGTCATTGTTTTTTACCGCTGAGTAGTACTCTAATGTGTATATATTCCACACTTTCTTCATCCATTCTTCCATTGAAGGACATCTAGGTTGTTTCCAGGTTCTGGCTATTACAAATAATGCTGCTATGAACATAGTTGAACAAATGCCCTTGTCATATGATCGGGCATCTCTTGGGTATATTCCCAAGAGTGGCATTGCTGGGTCCAGGGGTAGGTTGTTCCCGAATTTCCTGAGAAACCGCCACACTGCTTTCCAAAGTGGTTGCACAAGTTTGCATTCCCACCAGCAATGGATGAGGGTACCCCTTCCTCCACAACCTCTCCAGCAAAGGCTATCATTGGTGATTTTGATTTTAGCCATTCTGACAGGTGTAAGATGATATCTCAAAGTTGTTTTGATTTGCATTTCCCTGATCGCTAAGGAGGTTGATTATGCTGCACTTGTTTAACTCACTGAAATTGTCTTACTTTGCTTTTCTAAAACACTTGATGGGGCTAATAAAGAGCTAAATGGTCAATAGCAAGGCAGGGGAAAGGATACATGGGGCTGGCAGACAGAGAATAAATAGAAGGAGAATAAGAGAGAAAGGAAAATTGAAGAGTAAGAAAGAAGGGGCCAGGCATCCAGCTATAGATGGAAGAAGGAAAGACAAGGTATACCAAAACAGAGAAAGGTAAAAGCCCAGAGGCAAAAGACAGACAGGATAATGTAAGTTAAGCTAGCTAAATAGTGGAGAGGGTGCCTTAACTGGCCATTTTCTGTAATTAGATTGGTAAACACCCTATACTGTCATCAGAGATACTCTATCCAGTAACTGATGGAAACAGATGCAGAGATCTACAGTCAAGCATTGGATTGAGCTCAGGGAATCTTGCCGAAGAAAGGGAGGAGTGATTGTATGAACCAGGGGTGTCATGACAGGGGAACCCACAGAGACACTGGACCTGAGCTCATGGGAGCTCATGGACTCTGGATCAACAGTTAGGAAGCTTGCATGGAACTGATGTAAGCTCTCTGCATGTGTGTGACAGTTGTGTAGTTTGGTCTGTTTGTAAAGCTCTTAGGAGTGAGACCAGAACTTCTTCCTAGCACTTAGCTGGCTTTTGAGAACCCTTTTTCCATGCTGGATTGTCTGGCCCCACCATGACATAAGGGGAGGATCTTGGTCCTGCCTCAACTTGACATTCCATGCTTTGTTCAAGCCCATGGGAGGCCTGCCCCTTTCTGAATGAAGACAAGGGAGGCTTGGAAGGGGAGGAGGTAGATAGGAAGTGGGAGACACTGGGAAGAAGGGAGGGAGGGGAAACTGGTTGGTATATAAAATAAATAAAAAGTTATTTAAATGAAATAATAAAAAAGAAAAGCTGGAAAGAAACAAGCCAAGATAAAACTGGGTTCATTCAAAAAAAGAATAAACCTCCTTGCAATGTATTTGGAAGCTGGGTGGTGAGCCCCCAAAGAGCAAAAGAATAAGAAAGCAACCAATGATGTTAGCCACTTGTATTTCTTCTTCTGAGAGCTCTGTTTATTCTATAACCTGCTTTTAAATGATTTTTTGTATTGTCGGTCATTTGTAGGTTTTTGGTTATGCAGTTTGATAATTAGGGGAATTTACTGAGAGCATCCACATACTACAGAAGCATTGGTCCCCAGCATCTTCACTGGCATCCCCTCCCATCTAGGTGGTCAGATTTAGTGTCCCATCAAGAAGAGTCTAACTGTTCTGTAGATTATGAATTTGTGCTCAGTGATTTCTGGCTGCATCTCACCGTTTTCTCTGAAGCATTGGCCATAAGTCTCCTACATCACATATGGGGATACCAGAGAACAGCATTGCCCCTAGCCCTTTAAATTCTATCTTTGAGAATTTAAAGCCAGAATAGTAAGTGCATAGAGGAACAGTTTCCCAGCCTAGAGCTGTGGGTAGAAGGATGCCAGGGACAGGTCTTGTGCAAGAACATCCTCTTCCTCTTTTGCATTGGATGTCATCATCCTGGCCTTTAGCCTGCTCTGTCCCATGGGTGTGTCCCACAGTGTGAACTATGTCACCAGTTCTGTGTTTTGTTTCTGTGAAGATCTGGCATGAGACACTGCCATGGTCCTTGGAGCTGCTCTTCTTGGACTTGGTAAGTGTGACAAGGGTCATTCTTTTTAGCCAAAGTGGTAATGGGTACAGAATCCCAGATTTATAACCTTGGCTCCTCTCATAGAACTCTTTCTCTATGAAGACTTGGCCTGGTGGCTGCAGAGGAGTCTTCCCTGGCCTCAACCTGTCCATCTGGCCTTGGAGTTTTGAGCTGAGCTCTGGGGTTGGGATCATTGTATACCAGGACAGACTTGTCTTATCAGGTCTTTTGCTCTATTTGCAGTGTTTTTAATGGTTCAGAAGATCTGGGCACAGCATGGTGAGTCTGTTCTCTATTTTAGCCATGGGAAACTGAGTTTGGCTCAGAGTAGCATGGGAGGAGCTTGAAGCATCTTTTGCAGATCCGAGAAGGGATTTTCTTTTATTTATTTATTTATTTATTTATTTATTTATTTATTTATTTATTTAT
>JABTXL010001088.1:10473068-10508901 GCA_025134845.1 Neodon shergylaensis | reverse complement strand
TATTTATTTATTTATTTATTTATTTATTTATTTATTTATTTATTTATAAAAGATTTCTGTCTCTTCCCCGCCACCGCCTCCCATTTTCCCTCCCCCTCCCCCAATCAAGTCCCCCTCCCTCGTAAGCCCAAAGAGCAATCAGGGTTCCCTGCCCTGTGGGAAGTCCAAGGACCTCCCATCTCCATCCAGGTCTAGTAAGGTAAGCATCCAAACTGCCTAGGCTCCCACAAAGCCAGTACGTGCAGTAGGATCAAAAACCCATTGCCATTGTTCTTGAGTTCTCAGTAGTCCTCATTGTCCGTTATATTCAGCGAGCCCGGTTTTATCCCAGGCTTTTTCATACCCAGGCCAGCTGGTCTTGGTGAGTTCCCAATAGAACATTCCTATTGTTGAGAAGGGATTTTCATTGGCAGCCACTGTTGGAGCCCACAAGACTCTACAGTGAATGCACAGCTGACAAACCAATAGGCAGATCCACAGGAAGTGTATATGTACACGTCCACATGGAATAACCCGTTTTGCAGAGCTGTGGGAACACTTGTCTTTTGGAAAAGTTGCTGGCATATCTGTGCAAACCCTGTAAACTCATGATTCTTCCCTTCAAAATGGGATTCATTCCTAGAACACATCAGCAGTGTAACCTCTGCGGGGGCAGTGGAATGACCTTGCTCCATTCCCCCACACCAGGAGGCCTTGGAGGGGTGGCATTCACTCTTTGTTCTAGCAGTCAAATTTATATAGAGTGAATCCCACGAAGTTACCTGCTTCATGGTAATGTAGAAATTTCCATAGAAGACAGGCACTGAGCAGGAAGACAGCGTGCCCCACCTTTGCTAACAAACAAATCTGGGTGTCTCCAAAGCTAGTTATCACAGAAGAGATTAGACGAGGAGAATGGGTGAAGCTAGGATTCATGGTTGTTTAGTAACTTTATCTAATGGTTTGGTGTAGTAACAGGGGCGGCTGGGCTGTGTCCCCGGCACCCAGCCGCCCACATGGCTCTAGCTTATGCCCGAAATAATTACACAGAAACTGTATTCATTTAAAGACTGCCTGGCCCATTAGTTTTAGCCTCTTAACCCATTTCTAATAATCTATGCAGCACCATGAGGTGCGCTTACCAGGGAGGATCTTAACCCGCGTCTGGCTGGAGTGGGAGCATCATGGCGACTCCTTGACTCAGCTTCTTTCTCCCCCAATCCTGTTCTGTTTACTCCACCCATCTAAGGGTTGGCCTATCAAATGGGCCTAGGCAGTTTCTTTATTAGTTAACCAATGAAAGCAACAGATAAGATACAAGACCCACCTCCATCATTTCCTCTTTTTCTGTTTAAACAAAAAAGAAAGGCTTTAACTTTAACAGTAAAATTACATATAACAAAACAGTTATCAAGTAAGAATTACAGTTACAATATTTATATCTATTTTATCTCTTATCATAACTAAGGAAAACTATAACTATTATTAACCATTCTTCAACTCCATCAAAGACTCCAGAAGGAAATAATATTACTTAAGCAAACAAGAAATCCAAAACTCTAGAAATGACAGAGACATCTCGCTGCCTGGACAGTCATCCAAAGTTCTTTTGAACCGTTGGGGCATCCATCTTCAGCCTTCAGGCCCATAGTATCCAGCAGACATTTCCATGAAGCAGGAAATTTCAAAGGCAGTTCAGTCATTGTCTGTTGTGTCCTGCAGAATGTCTCGTAGACTCTTTCATGAATCAGGAACCCCGAAAGATCATCTCACCTTTAGGCAAGTTCAGTAGTCCTCTCTCTGCGGGTTCTCTGTGTCCAGTTTATGCAATAGTCCAGGCAAGAGCAGTTTCTTGCCCAAATGGCTATCAAACTCCATAAGGATCCTCTTCGATGCCCATCTTCCTCTTGAAGTAGATTGGTGCTGCCAGGAGCAGACGTGTCTCATAGTCATAAAAAGCCCTAAGTTATTAAAACATTTAAATGCCATATTCTGCAGTCTTTGAAAGATATGAAGAATGCCTATCTAACTAAAATATATCTCTATATATCTAGAAAATCTAAGTAACATGACTACAAGCTTTATCATCATCGATGATTATCCATTAGCAACCTATATTTCCTATTATACATTACATTTTAAATGAACTACACAATCACAATACCTTAGTCAAGAACAGAAATACATATACATATAACAAAATTGACCTTAAAATCCATACCAATGCAAATTATTTATATCTATATCATATCCCCCTTTAAATGTAAAAGCATATTTATAAACAATATTTGGGAACATGGGCGCAGTTTTTTCTCTCCAAACTGCTTCCTGCTGAATGGGGGCGCTGTTAATCATATCTTTCATGGGGTAACCTGTGTGCCAGGTTCATCTCAGTTGGCAGTTGAGTGAAGTAAATTTTTTGAAGATGTTCACAGCAACCTTTCAGGAGGGCGAGGTCTATCATACCAAATCGGAATAGATGCAATCCATAGGGTCATATCCTCTGTGAAAACAAAAGAAGACCCTCTCCAAAGCATCATATCCTTAGACCCAAATTTTGAAATCGTAATACCCTTATATCCATTCTGGTTTAGCTTGGCAGCCCATGTAATGAAATGTCTCTCTGTAGTTAGCTCCTTCACAATCAAAAATTTTAAAGAAAACACAATAATACAAAGAATCCAGACTCTCTGTGAATTTTCCATTTTTACGTGGCTTATTTTTACTCTTATCAACTTTATTTTGTCTCTTTAAAGACTTTACCCTTTTTTTTAAAGGCATTAACTTTATTCTCTATATTTTTTTTCTCTCTCTCAAGCCTACGTACATTTTGTCTTATCTTGCCAAGACAGGGTAGGATAATTCTAAGAAAGTTCCTTGCATTTGATATTGGTACGTCAGTTATGTTAGGCCTTAGCCAAAGTTGGTTGACTCAACATTGCGAACGAAAATTTGGGTGATTGCCCAGGTAGTCAGTTGTCTCTGTCATATATGGCACATTTTGGATATCTCTCATTTGTTAAGTAATATTTATTCCCTTCTCAGATCTTTGACGGAGTTGAAGATTATATAATTGTAATTACTCGCTACATTATTTAGACTCCTTTAGATAGAATGTCTGGTAAAACTTTTGTTCTCAATATTATTTGTTATATTTATTATTTGTTATTATTGTTTATAGTTATATTTGGTTCAGTTCTGCCTTATTTAGACAAAAAGGGGGAGATGTAGTGATAGGCCCCGCCCATTTTGGGCGGGGTTGCCTGGGGCGAAGTTTCTACTGATAAATTCAGAGCGCAGAAGCTGCAAGCTCTCTGCGCTTCCTCCCTTGTTTCCGGTTTCCTGTGCTGCGCGGGAACTTTGGATTCGTGAGTTGGAATTTTCTATTAAAGTTTTATATATTACTATTGTCTGGATTTATCAATTACCGCCAACAGTTTGGGATGTCAGGAACTTCCCCTTGAGTGCTGACTTCTTCCTGGGTGGTGTTACCTGTTTCGGAGTACTGCTTTGTCAGTTTCTACATGCCATTTTTAATGATTTTGATATGCATATTATCATTGTCCTTGCCTATAGAATTTTTCAACTATGTCTGTAAAAACTAGAAACCTAGTAGAGAACAGCTTTTATTCTTCTATTTCTTCTTTTTCTTCACTACTTCTTCCCCTTACTCTGCTTCTTCTCCTCCTCTATCTCCTCCTCCTCTATCTCCTTCTCCTCTTTCTTCTTCCCCATTTTCTTTCACTTTACTTTCTTCCCTTGCATGACAAATAAAGAACACACAGAGGTAATGTAGTTGAGTTAATTTTTTACCCTCAGATCCTTGTCTGCCATAGACATCAATTCTGAGCCCCGAGGGGGTACTGAGGCTGGTACTCAAGGCCTCTGATAAGCCACAGGCGCAGTTACTTAATGATCAACCCTTACTATTGGAGCCATCTTTGGGGTGGGGATTCTCAACTGTGCTCCAGTAAAGCCTGCATGATGTGTGTCTTAGAAGGATATTGGAACAAATGGCACAGGGGAGGGGACACCTGCACACACATGTTTCCTCCTGAAGCTGCAGACATTTGATTTTGAATTTTTTTTTCTTTTTCCTCCTCTCTCCGAGGCTGTGTCTGACTTTAATACTGAGTTTTGCCCTTGGGAAGATGCCTCATCCACAAGACAGAGCTGAAGTGAATGCTGTCTAATGTGTGTATGGCACAGATGGAATTCTGATGTGGGATTCTCCTCTGTCTGCTGTGAATATGTTTTATTGCCATTGATTAATTGAGAAGCTGCTTTGGCCTATGGCAGGGTGTTGGGAAAGCTTGGTTAACCAATTATCTTTAAGATTTGGGACCAACTTAGAGTATGGCTTGCTGGGACCATGAGAAAAAACAGTACAGGCCCAGGTGCGCTCTCTATGTGGTTCCCTTGTGGCACAGCTTAGCTTGGACTTCTTGTTCTTGTTTTTGTGAGTTTCCCCCTTAAAATAAATGAAAATATAATTGTTTTATCTTCTAGCTACCCTGGTTATTTCCCAATACAGCAGGGTAGAATATATAAATTTGGAAAATCCAAGCAGAGATAGAGGAGGAAAGAAGATGGAATCAGGCAGATACGATGTAGCTACTGAAGGAGAAAATGCTGGTACCTTACCAGTAAGCCACAGCCTCATGGTGATATATAGGTCAATATAAATGGGTTAATTTAAGACATAAGCACTAGGTAGTAATATGCCTGAACGATTGGTTAAACAATATTGTAATTAATATAGTTTCTGTGTGATTATTTGGTCTGGGCAGCCAGAAAATGAAAATGCAGTCTCAGTTTACAAATGGCACCCAAACTTTTGGCAAGAATATCCAAACAAAGCCTAAGAAAACTTGAATAATAAAAAAGGGCTTCTAGACACAAAAGTGGGAGTCAGTTGGGGCTTCTTGGCAGCTGTATGTTTTTAGATAGGCTGTTGGTGGTGAGCAGAGTTATGGCACCTTTAAGAGAAGGCTTCTTGACTCAACATTAGCAGGAAAAGCTACATGGTTCCTTTAAGAAAGAGCTTCCTGGATCATGCTGGTTGCACAGATAGCTCTGCCTCTTTCAGAAGGTCCTATTATGGAGCACTTGAATGGGGTTTGTGAGTCAACTGCTTCTGAGAGTTGGGGTGGTAAACATGGATCCAAGGATTCATATATTTTCAGAGGCTCCCAGGCTTCATGTGATATTGGAGTTCAGTGTAGAGGCTGAGTTTTCCATGGAGGCAAGAGACAAAGTAAGACATAGGTCAGTGATTTAATGGGATTTTGCATTACCCAGGAAAGTGGGAAGGTTTGGTGATTAGAATGACAACCCACAGGGTTCATTACTGAGCTTGAAGAAGACAAGGAGAAAAGCCCCTGATAGCACTAAGTTATAAGAGTTACTCTTCCATTGTTGGGGAACAGAAAAGATAATTAGGCCATTTGAAATATACCAGATACTCAATTCTGAAAATAATGAGACTTCACTTTGGAGGTGTGCTGGTTAGTTTTCTTTCAACATGACGTAAGCTAGAGACATCTTGAAAGAAGGAACATCAACTGAGGAACTGCTTCCACTATACTGGTGTGTGAGCATGTCTGTGGGGCATTTTCTTGATTAGTAGTTGTTGTGGGAGCCACTCTATAGCTCCTTGGGAAGCTGGACTTCCTGACATCAGTTGACTGTTGCATTTCCCTGCATCTCCCCAGGGCCACCACCCCAGCCTTCCATCTGGGTCATTCCAGGAGCTGTGGTCTCCACAGGCAGTGATGTGACTGTCTTCTGCAGGACCCTTCCAGGAGTGACCACTGTGCGTCTAGCTCGTCTTGCACCCAGTATTGTGTGGTATGATGGTACCCCACAGGGAGCCCAGGAGGTGTTTGAATTCAGTCTGAAGAATATAACACAGAGTAATGCTGGGGTTTACTTCTGTGCATACTTTAATGGAAGTCAATGGTCACAAAATAGTAACAATCTGGAACTGGTGATGACAGGTGAGTAACTGCCCAAGAACACTTCTTCAGACTTAGTCCTGGAAGCCTACCTCACTGAACCACGTATGCTCCATCATGAGCCCTGCCTTGTCTGTATCTCCGCTCCCGTATAATGATCTCTTCCTTCCATTCCCTTCCCCTCTCTTCTCCTTGCTGCTCCTCTCCTCCTCTCCTCTCCTTTCCTCTTCTCTCTTTTCTCCTCTCCTCTTTTCATCCTTTCCTTTTCAATTTCCATTTTTCTTAATAATTTTTTTTGAAACAGATTCTTACATACTGGCCTTAAACTTGCTGTGAGTCCAAACATCATCTTGATCTTCTGGTCCCTTTGCTGCTACTCTCCTAGTACTGTCATTAGAGACATTGACAATGACACCATTCATGTGGTGATGGTCACAGAACACCGGGCACTGTGTATATATTAGGCAAGAACTCAACCAATCAAGATTTGACCCTAGACCCTCTGTTTTAGTTTGTGACCTTCCCTCTGTGCTGACCATGTTCTAGGCTTCCTTCAGAATGGTAACTATAGACCCTAAAGGATGGAGTTCATGGGAACTGACAGCAGCCTTTTGTACATACATAAGAGCCTCTCTATGGTCCTGGTTTATGGAAAATAATCCAAACACATTTTGTGATCCTTGTTGATTAACATTGGATGAGTTCCCTTTTGTCTTCATCTTTCTTCTCTCTGGTCAGACTCTGAACTGTAGGCTTATATTTCATCATGTTTAAAACAATAGCATTGTACTGGCTAGTTTTGTATCAACTTTACAGAAGCTAAAGTCATCAGAGAGGAAGGAGACTCACTGAGGTAATGCCTCCATAAGAACAAGTTCTAAGGCATTTTCTCAAGTAGTGATCAACAGGGGAGAGCCCAGCCCATCATGGGTTGTGCCATCCCTGGGCTGGTAGCCCTGAGTTTTGTAAGAATACAGGCTGAGCAAGACATGGAAACAAGTCAGTAAGTAGCACCCCTTCATGACCTCTGTATCAACTCCTGCCCCTAGCCTCCTGCCCTGTTTGAGTTCCTCTCATCACTTCCTTCAATGAGGAACAGCAATGCTGGAGTGTAAGCCAAATAAAACCTTCCCTCCCTAACTTACTTTTGGTCATGTTGTTTCATAGCAGCAATAGAAGTCGTAACTAAGACAAGAGTCTTTTTATAAATTTTTTTGACATAGGGTCTCATCGTGTAATTCTGACTCACCTTGAAACCTCAATATTGAGCAGATTGTTTTTATTTATTGAGCCTGGTCCCTCGTTCTTTTTTTTAATTTTTTTTGTTTTTTAACTTTTTTTGTTTTAAATACCAACCACAGTTTTCCCTCCCTCCTCTCATCCTTTTCCCTCCACAGGCTCCCCTTTACACACCCCTCCATCCACTTCCCCATCTCTATTCAGAAAGGGACAGGCCTCCCATGTTCTTGAACAAAGTATGCATGGCACATCAAGTTGAGGTAGGACCAAGCTCCTCCCTCTGCATTAAGGCTGGACTAGGTAATCCAGCATGGAACAGGTTCCAAAAGCCAGCTAAGTGCTAGGAACAGGTCCTGATCTCACTGCTAAGAGCCTTGAAAATAGATCAAAGTACACACATGCAGAGGGCCTACGTCAGTCCTACTCAGGCTCCAGAGTCCATGAGCTCAGTTCAACTGTCTCTATAGGTTCCCCCATTAGGACCCTGACCCCATCCATGGCTCACACAATCACTCCTCCCTTTCTTCAGGAGGACTCCCAGAGCTCAGTTCAGAGCTTGGCTGTGGATCTCTGCTTGTGCCTCCATCTGTTACTGGGTGAAGGCACCCTTTCCACTATTACTAGGAGCCTTAGCTGGAGACAAGCAGGTTGTTTTTAATCTCAGAAAGACCTACCTGCCTCTGCCTCCTGAGTGCTAGGATTAAACAACCATGTCACAATGATCAGCTAATAGAATTTTTCCACTTCCAGGTGTTTACAATAAAAAGCCATTCCTTACTGCTGATTCAGGACCACAGGAAATCTCAGAAAGAAATATGACTCTCCTCTGTCACACGCATCCTTCCTTTGACATCTTCATCCTCTGCAGAGGTGGAAATGCCTCCTTTCCCCAGAGCTGCTCACGTCAGGACCACAGCACATTCCTCATCTCCCCCATGAGCCCTGGGAACAAGAGGACTTACAGATGCTTTGGCTCTCTCAAACAAACTTCCTACTTGTGGTCACTGCCTAGTGATCCACTTGAGTTTTCAATTCCACGTAAGTATGTCTGGTTTTTGTTTCTTATCTCTGTTCTTAGATAGGAGGTCTCAAGGGATTCCATGTTGGATATATCAATTCCACTTTATGTCTCCTGTGTGCCACATGTGCATACTGTACTGCTCTTCTGACTGAAATTGCTCGATTTGTGTTATGGGCTCTGAGCATTATGTGTTGATTATATTATTTTGGGGACATATTCATCTGGGAAATAGATGTCTTCATCTGTTCATAGTGAGAATCATCTTTCAGAATGTTTCTTTCTGAGTTATATGTATGACAAGTACATCACTAGCCAATGGTGACAGAAAAATAGAAAGAGTATCTGCTAGTTTCTCCATGAGATTGATGGCAGTTGTTTTTTTTTTTTTTTGATTTTCGAGACAGGGTTTCTCCGTTGCTTTTGGTTCCTGTCCTGGAACTAGCTCTTCTAGACCAGGCTGGCCTCAAACTCACAAAGATTCGCCTGCCTCTGCCTCCCGAGTGCTGGTATTAAAGGCGTGTGCCACCACCGCCCGGCCTGATGGTAGTTTTTTTTAGATTTGAAGAGATCATGAATTTTTTTTGCTTTTTTGATTATAATACATCATTTTCTCCCCTTCTTTCCTTCTTCCTAAACTTTCCCATGGACCCTTCCTTGTTTTCTTTCAAATCCAAGGCTTATTTTTACATTAATTATATATACATCAGTGTATATGCATATATATGAACTAGTTGTTTTGTAGATGTAGCCATTGTGACTGAACTCCACAACTCTGCACCTTGGTTAGTTGTATTTGTAATATTATATGTAATGTAACTTTTTAATGGTCTTATCTCTTACATAAAGAAGTTTCCTTGATGAGAGACTGGTGTGGGAGGTCCTTTTGTATATGTGTCATTTTTATTGGCTAATGAATATAGAAGCTGCCTTGGCCTGTGATAGTGCAGAGTAGAGTAGAGCTAGGTGTGGGGAGGAGGGAACTAAACTGAATGCTGGGAGAAAAGAAGGTGGAGTCGCAAAAAGCCATGTAGCCTCTGTCGGGAAGAAATACCTGTGTTGGAGCACACTGAAACTTTGTCAGTTGGCCATGACCTTGTGGCGATACACAGATTAATAGAAATGGGTTAATTTAAGATGTAAGAGTAAGCCAGAAATACCCTTAAACTATTGACCAAACAGTATTACCAATAATATAGCTTTTGTGTGATTTATTATTTCATGGTTCGGGCAGCTGGGAACAAACAAGCGTCCTCCCACTACAAGAAATGAGTACTACACTTACCTGTCCCACCACCATTTGGACATCATGGTGCCATCTTTGAACAGTCATCAGTCCAGTGGAGAATGTAGGAAACATTTTTTGAGTGTTAATTTTGCTTTTCCTTTTTTAAAATTAATTTTTTTAAAAAATTCATTTTACATTCCAACCACAGTTCTCCCTCCCACACTGTATTCCACACAGTTATTGGCCATGTACCCTAATGTAGTGTATACACTTGCACACAGAGAAACACATATACCCCTTGCTAGCTAATAGTGATAGAGAATTTGAAAGGGTCTATGCTAGTTTCTTTATGCAGGAAGACTTGAATCTTTGTGTTATATCATATTTTGTGAGCACAGTGCTGCTCATGAATAGCCATCATCCTAGAGGAAAAGTATAAAGACATTTTCAGAGGAGAACAATGGGAATTTGAATCAGGACTTTGTAAGGTTATGTAGGAAGAGGGCAGATCCAGCCTCCATGACAGATAAGATTCAGTTCTGTATCCGTAGCTCATCCAGTTATTTGGATGTTTCAGAGTTTCAGTAGAGTTGACATCTTGTAGGTATGGAGACTAGGGGCACAGAGACATTTCCAAAGAACTATGGGTAAAGGATGAAAGGTGGACCCAAGGAGGCAGAAAAAAGAAATATCACATGAAAGATGGAGTTGGACTTGTTGGATAAAGAAGGTGTTTGGTGCAGCTGGGAATGGGATGAGAATGGGAAATGAAATATGAAAAGAACAAAAACAGATTGAAAAAAAATACATATGGAATTTCCAAGGATAAAATATTTAAGCCAAACTAAAACTGATAGCATGCTTCCTTTACTCAAGTACATAACTTTGCTTGTACTAAGTCAGGTAGCTAAATACAGCAACAGAACACTGAATATGAATGTCCCAGAGAGCCAAGAAAGGGAAAGTGTGTGGTGAGCTTGTGTGTAAACAGTCATCAGGGGGAGGAGTGGCTGCTGTTTGCACTAGTTAGCTGGTGCAACTTGACATAGTCTTGAGTCATCTGAGAGGAAATACCCGAGTAAGGAATTGTCTAGATTAGATTGGCTTGTAGGTATGTTTGTGTGGTAGTTTTTTAAACAATCAGCTGATGTGTGAGAGCCCAGCCTAATGCCCTAAGTGGTGTGGGAAGTCCTTCTGTATATGTGTTGCTTTTATTGGTTAATGAATAAAGAATCTGCCTTAGCCTGTGATAGTGTAGAGCAGAGCGGGGAGAACTAAACTAAATGTTGGGAGAACGAAGGCAGAGTAAGAAGAAGCCATGTAGCCCCACCAGAGACAGATGCCGGATGGAACCTTGCCAGTAAACCACAGCCACGTGGCGAAATACAGATTAATAGAAATGGGTTAAACCAAGATGTAAGTGCTAGCTGATAAGAAGCTAGAGCTAATAGGCCAAGCACTGATTTAGATACTATAGTTTCTGAGTGATTATTTTGGGTCTGGGAAGTTGGGAACAAACACCTCAGTCCATTTATTAGGAGGTGGCAGAGTGTCCATGAATGTTAGAGGGACAATGGTAGAAAAGGAAATGAGGGAAGGCTCCCTGACATGGTTGCTTCTTATTCTCTAAATGAATTGGGAGAGAGAAGGTGGGACTGCATATGTGGGTAGGCAAACAGGATAGAAGGGCAAAGAGAGGACCCAGGGGCTCTATAAAATACTCAAGTCAGTGTCCATTTAAGGGACTTCCAGCATTAGACTTCTCTTATCCAGAATGTGTAAGCCTGTTAATTTCTTTTTCTCTGAGGCTTGATCTTCTGTCTTTCTCTGTCATTCAACATTTTTTTAGAGACATGACCTCACTGTGTTGTATTGGCTGTTCTTGAACTTTGTAAGTAGACTAGACTGGCCTCAAAGTTACAGAGATGCATGTGCCTCTGCTTCCTAAGTACTAGGATTAAAGGTGTAGGCATTACTGTTCCTGGCTGTCATTCATTTTTTTTGTTTGTGTCATTGAATGAGTTTAGCAGTCTCCTATATGACTGCCAATACCTCTGTTAACACTAGCTGAGGAAGACCCCAGTGTTAGGGAGGTAGCAAACAGTATCCATACATGGTTTCAGCTTCAGGTTCCTGCTTGTGTTTCTGAGCAGTCTCCCTCAATGACAGAGTGTGACCTAGAAGTCTAAGATAAATCAAGCACTTTATTACAGCATCAAATAGAAACAGCAATATACATAATTAGACATCTGCCCAAATAAATTATTTTCTGAGGGCCATTAATTTTACTTCTACAGTCAAAAGCACCTGCATGAGCCTGGGTTGTGTAACTAATGGAGTATTTGACATCATTCAGCTTAGACGTCTGGTATTATCTCAACAGAGCTCCTAGTTGGCCAATATCCAAGCATCCTCTTAACCTCAGGTTCTGATTTCAGGAGATTTCATGTGTCCTCTTACATATATTATTTATTGGTTCTCTTTTGTATTGCTTCCACATGGTTCTTCACCACATCCTATCCTTTCTTTCCTTAAAACACCCCTCAGACCACTTCCCTTTCCCCCCATCCTGCCAACATCACCTTTCTCCAACTATCATGGTCACTAGTTATCTTTCCACTTTCTTCTTGCCTCTCATGTCCATTTATCACACAACAAGTTCAGGCAAAACTTATTTTTTTCTGGATTATAATACAATGCAACATTCTTTCTTACCTTTCTTCCCTCCAAACCCTCCTGCATCTGCCCTTTTTCAAATTCATGGCCTCTATCTACACCAATTTTTATTTTGTTTATATATATGCCTAAACATAAGCACTAACTGTATAATGTTACTTGTATGTATGCTTTCACTGTTGATCTCTGACTCTGGACAATCAGCTGATGTGCTCTTCCCTCTGAAATACCACCTGTCTTGCTCTCTGTTTCAAGTAGTTGTCCATAGTTCATTGTCTGCACATAAAACTTTTTATTAGTTTATTATTGTGCAAAGTGATGTTTTTCTTTAAGCATATTCTGAAATTTGACTTGTATTTAACCCATGCTCTTATGTTCTTGTCATGTGTGATAAGGCTGGCGGGAAAAGAAAGTAAGCTGAAAGATGGTAGGAAGGGGAATATACTGCCCCTTGTGGACATGATATACCCATTCCATTACGAACTCAGTGAAACTGCACTCGCCACTGAGGGTGCCTCATATTGAGCTCATCAACAGTCAAGTAAAGAGAAAGACTAAGGAGTTGCTGACATCCTCCTGATGAACTAATCACCACTGACAGCTTCTGGAAATAGAGGCATCACTGGCATCAGCTGTGTAACCATTCGTGAGCCTACTAGATGTCCATGGAGAGTTGCACACTCATGATCACACAGATGGCTCTGGTTAAACACATTGGATCAAAACTAAAGAACGTCAAACACAATAGAAAAGGGACAAATGGAGGGAATGAGGATGTGTAGAGGCAGGATGGAGATAGGAAAGTTTAGGAAGACAGAGTAATCAGAATACATTGTCCAAGCATGAAGTACAGAGAGACATCTAGTATTGATCAAACCAACTAGATTATTGCTATTTGCATTGTGAAATTGAAGCTAAGAGACATATCAGCACAAGTATGAACTTTCACTTTGTAAATACAAACTAGATCCTAAGTAGTTAATAGCTTAAGTTGCAACACAGATTCTAGTGAATATACTAGAACTAGAAAAGCCACAAAGACATTATCATAGCACCGATTCAAATCTAGATAGTCTGTAATGATTTTGGTATAGCTTCAACATGTATTTCCTTTTGTTCTTTGTCATGAAGAAATATGATCATTTCTTGAGTCTGACATTGTAGAAAGTGCAGTGGCTAATTTTTGTAATCTAATTTGTTCCTGCTTCGTCCAACCAAAACACTTCCTTAGCTGTCCATACAGTTCTGTGTATTTGGCAGAAGTGGTCTTTCTATAACTCATGTAGAGACGGATTTCATTCTAAGACTAAATGTAGTGGTTATTAGAGAAAAAACAGTCACAAATAAATTGATATTGTTGAAATAAAACTTTAAATTCTTTTTTCCCCACAGAATCTTCTATATCAGATTGCAGATTAGAGAACCACATCCGGCTCATCCTGGCTATCATCATTCTGTTAGGTCTTGGAGTTCTATTGCTGGATGCTTGCAATAGCAGAGAGAGCCCATGATGCATTCAAAGAGTCCTAATCTGAGATCCTAGCTACACCTTCCTACATCTCATCAATGTTGGGAGGAGGGAGCCGTTGTTGGTTCCCAGCCATTTAGTCCCGAAATAATCACACAGAAACTGTATTAATGAAATCACTGCTTGACCCATTAGCTCTAGCTTCTTATTGTCTAACTCTAACTCTTACATATTAATTTAACCCATTTCTATTAATCTGTGTATGGCCACATGGCTGTGGCTTACCAGCTAAATTCTGGCATCTGTCTCCAGCAGGGCTACATGGCATCTCTCAGACTCAACCCTTCTTTCTCCCAGCATTCTGCTTAGTTTTCCCCGCCTACTTCTGTTCCCCTATAGCTTTGCTATATGCATAGAGCAGTTCCTTTATTAACCAGTGACATTCACAGCATACAGAGGGGAATCCCACAATACATCAAAATGCTGGCAATAAAGAGTCTAAAAGGAGTTGTAATTTCTCTGCTAAATATCCAGTGTCTGGAGATGTGGTACAATACCTGTGATATAACTGGAATTTCATAATTCTTTGTGTGGTGTTTGTAGGAGAAATCTCCCAAGCAGATTTCCATTTCTTGCTTTGGTCTCTTATGGGACATCTTTGTGTAGTTTCTATCCCTCATTTCTCATTTCTCTGCATATAATTATCTTCCTCTTCATTCTCCATTATCCTGTGGATATGCTACTTTGGAATGTGAGTGAATTGCATTGTTGACATGAGCATAGCCATGCCATAAATGCCAAACCCCTAGACACTTGGGAATGTCAAAGCCTTCCCTGGTCTTTGCGTAGATATTGATAGTGAGTGTAGTAAGAACCATTTGCAGCTTCCTCATCCATGTTGACTGCAGCCATAGACTGCTGTCCTCCAGAGATTGCCTATGAATTGAGCTAATACACCTCCATCATTCCTGCCATATATAACATTAGCAAGTCAATGAGTTCCCAATTAGTCTGTGCACTTCCAACAGAGTGAGTACTGTCCACCTGACTGACCCCAGCTTGGCTTGTTTCATCTAGTCTTTCCTTCTTTATCTCTTTGTTCCCCCAGTCAGAAACATAAAGGCAGCTGCATATGCTGCATCTCTACCCCAGTTCATGCTAGGAGTTCCCCACTCTGTCTTGTTCTCTCACTGTGCTCTTTCCACCACTGCCCCTGTGAATAACATCCATCCTTCAGTGTGAGTTTCCTTGTCAAGCACAGCACATATAATTTATATTTAGATTTATTTTTGTTTTCCTCTTTTATTTATTTATTAAAAAAATCTTTTTTTTATTATACATACAAATCCAAGTTCCCACTCCCTCTGTCCTCCCGTTCCCTCCACATAACCTCCCACCCCACCCCAATCCAATCCTCAGACGGGGACGGCACATTGCTTTGGGGAAGGTTCAAGGCCCTACCTACTATATCTAGGCTGAGCTAGGTATCCATTCAAAGAGAATAGGTTCCTTAAAGCCAGTACATGCAGTAGAGATAAATCCTGGTACCACTGCCATTGCCCCCTCAGTTTTCCCCAGTCACAATCAGAGGGGCTAGTTTGGTCCTATGCTTGTTACTTCTCAGTCTGGCTAGAGTTTGTGAGCTCCCATTGGCTCAGGTAGACTGTTTCAGTGGGTGAACCCATAATGGTCTTGACCTTTTTGCTCATATTCTCTTTCCTCCCAATCTTGAGGTAGGTTGACTCCCAATTTTCTGAGATACTGCCACACTGATTTCCAAAGTGGTTGCATGAGTTTGCATTCCCACCAGCAATGGATGAGTGTTCCCCTTACTCCACATTCTCTCCAGCATGGGTTATCATTGGCAGTTTCTCAGGATCCAGAAATTCCACTCTTGGGAATATACCCAAGAGATGCTCAATCAATCTACAAAAGCATTTGTTCAACTATGTTGATAGCAGCACTTTTTTTTCTTTTTCTCAATAAAAAATTAAAAAAAATAATTACACAGAAACTGTATTCTTTTGAACACTGCCCAGCCCATTAGTTCCAGCCTTTTATTGGCTAGCTCTTACATATTGATCTAACCCATTTCTAATAATCTATGTAGCCCACGAGGTGGCTTACCAGGGAAGATCTTAACCTGTTGCTGTGTCAGGTGGGAGAATCATGGCGACTGACTGACTAGGCTTCTTTCTCCCAGTATTCTGTCTGTCTACTCCACCTACCTAATTTTCTGTCCTATCAGGGCTAAGGCAGTCTCTTTATTTAACCAATGAAATTAACACAAAACAGAAGACTCTCCCCCATCACTATAGTTCATGATCCTAGTGAAGCTAAGTAATAAGGTGAATCCAAAGAAAATCATATATAGACCCTCCTTGGAACTGGAAACAGACAAGATCTCATGACAAAACTGGGAACTTAAGGACGGGGGGAGGAAGGGAAGAAGGGGAGTGTTGAGGAGAACATGAGCAAATGGGATAGTCGAGATTCAGGAAGGACACATATGAGAGCAAGGAAAGAGATGTCTTGACTGAGGGAGCCATTATGGGGTTAGCAGAAACATGGTCCTAGAAAAATGCTCAGGAATCTACAAGGATGACCCCAGCTAAGACCCTAAGCAATAGAAAAGAGGGTGCCTGAACTGGCCTTGTGTTCTAGTCAGACTGATGACTATCTTAAATATTACCATAGAACTTTCATCCAACACCAATTGGAACCAGAGGCAGAGACACACATCAGAGCACTGGACTGAGTTCCCAAAGTCCAGTTAAAGAGTAGAAGGAGTGAGAATATGAGCAACGAGGACAAGGTCATGAGGGGTTCACCTACTGAGACAGTTTGCCTGAGCTAATGGTAGTTCACAAACTCCAACTTGACTGGGAGTGAAAGAGCATGGGATCAAACTAGTCCCTCTAAATGTAGTTGTCTGTTTGTGCAGACTTGTGGTGTCACTGACAGTGGCACTGAGAATTGTCTCCTCTGCATGCACTGGCTTTTTTGGGATCCTATTCTCTTTGGATGTATACCTTGCTCAACCTGGATGTAGTAGGGAGGGCCTTGGACTTGCCACAGAGCAGTGTGCCTTGTTCTCTCTTAGGATTGTAAGGGGAGGTGGGAAAGGTGTGGGAATTTGGATTAGTATTTCTTTTAAGTAATAAAATAAATAAAAAAGCTGAAAAAAACCATTAAAAATAAAAATGCACCAAAGATTAAAAAAAAGTACAGGAAGTATATAGAGGAACTGTTGCTTAGCCCTGAGCTTTGGTGTCGAATTGAGTCAGCGTCAAGTCTTGAGAAAGAGCATATCCACTTTCTGTTTGTACTGGGTGTCCTCATCCTGACAGCATTCCGGGCTACAGTTTCTTCTATCCCGTAGCTGTGTCCCACTGTGCAGACTGTATCACCAGTTCTGTGTGCTGTTTCTGTGGAGATCTGGCATGAGACACTGACATGGTCCTTGGAGCTGCTCTTCCTGGACTTGGTGAGTGTGACAGGGGTCATCATTTTTAGCTGTCGTGGTAGTGAATACAGAGTCCCAGTTTTATAACCTGGGCTCCTCTCATAGAACTCTTCCTCTATGAAGACCTGGTCTGGTGGCTGCAGAGGAGTCTTCCTTGACTTTAGCCTGTCCATTAGGCCCTGGTCTTTTGTTCTGAGCTCTGGGATCTGGGTCAGTTTATAACAGGACAGATTTCCCTCATCAGTCTTTTGCTCTATTTTCAGTGTTTTTAATGGTGCAGAGGATCTGGGCACAGTATGGTGAGTCTGTTCTCTGTTTTAACCCTGGGAAACTAAGTTGGCTGGGAGTAGCATGGGAGGAGCTTGAAGCATCTTGTGCAGATCCTGAGACAGGATTTTTCACTGGCATCCACTGGCATACTTACTTAATGATCATCAGAACTTATTACTGTAGCCATCTCTGGGGTGGGGATTCTTGACTGTGCTACAGTAATGCCTGCATGATATGTGTCTCAGAAGGATATTGAATAAATGGCACAGAGAAGTGGGCCTCTGCACACATGTTTCCTCCTGGGGATATAGATATTAGCTTTTGAATTGTTTCACTTTTCCTCCTGTCTCTTCTCACTTGGGCTTTGCCTTGCTCTCTTACTGATTCTGCCCTTGCTAAGGCACATTATCCATGAGACAGAGTTGAATAAAATACTGTTTAGTGTGTGTGTTGCATAGATGGGATTCATTTATTTTCAGAGACTCCCAGGCTTTGTGTGACATTGGACTTGAGAATAGTGTTTGGGTTTTTCATGGACACAAGAGACAAAGTCAGACATAGGTCATTGATTTGAATGGATTTCCTGTTGAATAACCCAGAGAAATGGGATGATTTGGTGATAAGAATGGCAGCCCACAGGGTTCATTCCTGGGCTGATAAGACACAAGTAGAGAAGCCACTGATAGTGTTAAGGCATGAGGTTTATTCTGACATTTTTGGGAACTGTAAAGATGATTAGTCCTTTGGAACTAGGCCAGAAGCACAATTCTGAAAATGATGACACTTCTCCCTGTTTAGTTTTCTTTCAACAGGACACAAGCTAGAGTCCTCTGGCAAGAAGGCACATCAACTGAGGAATTGTCCTCACCAATGCCTGTGGGCTTGTCTGTGGGGCATTTTGTTGATTACAATTGTTGTGGGAGCTACTCTATAGACCTTGGGAATGTGGTGCTCCTGATATCAGTTGATTAGCACTTTTTCCTGTGTCTCCCCAGGGCCACCACCCCAACCTTCCATCTGGGCAGTTCCAGGAGCTGTGGTTTCCAAAGGTAGTGATGTGACCATCTTCTGCAGGATTCCTCCAGGAGTGACCACTGTCCGTCTAGCCCATCTTGTACCCAGTGTTGAGGTGTATGATGATACCCCACAGGGAGCCCAGGAGGTGTTTGAATTCAGTCTGAAGAATATAACATACAGCAATGCTGGGGTTTACTACTGTGAATACTTTAGGGGAGGTGAATGGTCACGAAGTAGTGATGGTCTGGAGCTGGTGGTGACAGGTGAGTAACTGCCCAAGAACACTGTCCTTCAGGCTCAGTCTCTGATCCAACCTAACTAACCACATATGCCCCATCCCAGGCCCTGCTCTGCATCTCTGCTCCAATATAGTGATCTCTTCCCTCTCCTCTCCTCATTTTCTTTTTAATTTCCATTTTTCTTGACAACTTGATTTTCCTGAAAACTTGATTTTCAGTTTTTTTTTGAGACAAGTTCTCACATATTTCAGACTGTCCTTGAACTTATGGTGTAACCAAGCATAATCCTGAATTTATGATCTCTCTGCTTCTATTCTCCTAGTGCTGGTGTTGTTGACCTGAAGAATGACCCCATCCCTATGCTGACAGACATAGAAAACAGGGCACTGTTTATATTAGGTATATTAGGCAAGAACTTGACCAAGATTCAACTGAAGACCTTCTGCTTTGGTGTGTGACCCTCAGTCTGTCCTGACCATATTGCAGCCTCCCTTCTGAGTGGTGATTATATTGCCTAAGGGATGGAGTTCACATGAACTGACAGGGGCTTTTTGTCTAAGTAGAGCCTTTCTGTGGTCCTGGTTCATGAAAAATAATACAAACATGTTCTGTGATCCCTATAGATTAGCAATAGATGAGTTTCCTCTTGTCTTCATCTTTCTTCTCTCTGGTCAGACTCTGAACTGTAGGCTCATTGTTAATCATGTTTTAAATAACAGGGTTGTACTGGCTAGTTTTGTGACAACTTGACACAAGCTAGACTCATTAGAGAGGAAAGAACCTCAGTTGAGGAAATGCCTCCATGAGATCCAGTTGTAAGGCATTTTCTCAAGTTGTGATCAACAGAGGAGGGCCAAGACATTGTGGGTGGTGCCATGGCAGGGCTGCTGGTCCTGAGTTCTATGGGAAAACAGGCTGAGCAAGCCAGGGGAAGTCAGTTAGCAGCATCTGTCCATGGCTTCTGCATCAGGTCCCACCTCTAGTGTCTTGCCCTGCTTGTGTTCCTGTCCTGACTACCTTCAGTGATAAACAGCAATGTTGAAGTGCTTTCTGTTGTTTCATAACAGCCATAGAAGCAATAACTAAGAAAAAAAAATTTTTTTTTGAGACAGGGTCCCACCTGTTTCAAACTCTGGCTGCCTTGGAAACTTCAGTATCGAGCAGGGTGTTTTTGTTTTATTTTATTTCATTCTATTTTATTTATTTATTTTTGGCCTGGTCCCTTATTTATTTATTTATTTTTGAAACAAAAAGATTTAATTCGATGTGCTGCAGGAGAGACAGAGATGCTAATTGCCCACCTGAAAGGCAAGGATAGTTTTTTTCTCAAATAATTTTTTTATTACTTCATAAAAAATACCATTCAAAATTTCCACCCCCTTCCCCCACA
This sequence comes from Neodon shergylaensis, assembly GCA_025134845.1. NCBI lineage: Eukaryota > Metazoa > Chordata > Mammalia > Rodentia > Cricetidae > Neodon > Neodon shergylaensis. Next base: position 10,488,954 of record JABTXL010001088.1, on the reverse strand, counting down.
TCCCTCACACTGCCTCACTCCTCCTTTCCCTTCCTCCTCCAGTACTAAGAGAGGGCAGGGTACCCTGCCCTGTGGGAAGTCCAAGGCCCTCCCTCTTCTATCCAGGCTTAGGGAGGTGTGTTTCCAAATAGAATAGGATCCCAAAAAAACCAATACATGTATTAGAGACAAATCCCAGTGCCATTGTCATTGGCTTCTCAATCTGCCTCAATTGTCAGCCACATTCAGAGGGACCAGTTTAATCCCATGCTTGTTCAGTCCCATTCCAGCTGGATTTGGTGAGCTCCCATTAGCTCAGGCACACTGTCTCAGTGGGTGGACCAACCCCACATGGTCCTGACTTCTTTGCTTATATTCTCCCTCGTTCTGCTCTGCAATTGGACCTTGGGTGCTCAGTCGAGTGCTCCAATGTGGGTCTTTTTCTCTATCTCCATCTGTCACCAGAGGAATGTTTTATGGTGATATTCAAGAGAGTCATCAGTCTGACTACGGAACAAGGCACCCTGTCCTCCACTGCCCAGGGCCCTAACTGGGGAAATGCCCATGGACACCTGAGAGCCCCTCTAGAGTCCAGCCTCTTGCCAACCCCACAATGCCCCCCTTAATTAAGATATCTTCTTCCCTGCTTTCATTCTTCCTCCATCTCAACCATCCCACACCCCAAGCTCTCCCCAACCTTCCCCTTCTCCCTTCTCTCTCTCCCTCTTCCCTTCACCCCACCCCACCTCCATGCTCCCAACTTTTGCCTGGCCATCTTGTCTGCTTCCAATTTCCAGGAGGATCTATATATGTTTTTCTTTGGGTTTACCTTATTACTTAGCTTTTCTAGGATCGCGAACTATAGGCTCAATGTCCTTTGTTGATGGCTAGAGTTTACTAATAAGTGAGTACATACCATATTCATCTTTTTGGGTCTGGGTTATCTCACTCAGTATAGTGTTTTCTATTTCCATCCATTTGCATGCAAAATTTGAGATGTCATTGTTTTTTACCACTGTGTAGTACTCTAATGTGTATATGTGCCACGCTTTCTTTATCCATTCTTCCATTGAAGGACATCTAGGTTGTTTCCAGGTACTGGCTATTACAAATAGTGCTTCTATGAACATAGTTTAACAAATGCTTTTGTAGTATGATTGGGCATCTCTTGGGTATATTCCCAAGAGTGGTGTTGATGGATCCTGAGGTAGGTTGACTCCCAATTTCCTGAGAAACCACCACACTGATTTCCAAAGTGGTTGTACAAGTCTGCATTCCCATCAGCAATGGATGAGTGTTCCCCTTACTTCACATCCTCTCCAGCAAAGGCTATCATTGGTGTTTCTGATTTTAGCCATTCTGACAGGTGTAAGGTGGTATCTCAAAGTTGTTTTGATTTGCATTTCCCTGATCGCTAAGGAGGTTGAACATGTCCTTAAGTATCTTCTTGCCATTTAAAGTTCTTCTGTTGAGAATTATCTGTTCAGTTCAGTATCCCCCCCCCCTTTTTAAAAATATTTGTTTTATTCCATAACTAGATAAAACATTCCATACTCAGGACATTTTATTCTATATGGGAATACTCAGTATGACTACATCATAGTAAATACATGCTTACTGTGTTTGTACCAGCTGCCCTTTAGTCTGAGGAGAACATAAAATTATAATAAGGACTATTTCTTGTCAAATAATTTATGCATCTTTACAGAGCTTATGGCTTTGGAGAGGTAAGATATTCATAGATAGCTATGTAAAGTGTGTAAGTTTGCATATTTCATAGACTAGACACTTAAACCACAGTAAGGTGAAAGATAAAATTCTACAATTCCCCATGCACAATTTTAGTGCAATTCTTCCTACCAATTTCATCTTTTTTAAACTTTCTACCCACAAATCCAAACATTTGTTTGTGCAATTTCTCTCTTGATTTGATACAAAATAACACCATTTCAAATTTATGAGGATTTGGGGATTAGAAACGTCACTCTGTAGCCTAATTTAGCTGTGCATTTTCACAGGCATGGGATCCTTGGCTTTAGGTTTGATAGACAAACATCCTGCATCTGGGTTACCTCCTAAGCTAAGAGTTGCTCACTTTGTTTTATGTTTTAGTAGTAAATGAAATGATTGACAATGTGCATTTATTTTAAAAGATTCAGGACCATTACCCTAGGAAGTACTAGGAAAGACAAGACACAGTGCACCTGATTTTACTTACGCATCCTGCTGAACTCTTACATTCCTTATAGGAGGAAAGGAGACAGACAAAGATAGAAGAAGGAAGCTGCAGAAGCAAGTCATTCTGTTTACAGAGAAAAGAATGAATTTTATATTGTTTTATTGCAATCCTTCATTTGCATAAACTCAAAAACTTGTGATGAGTAGAATTAATTTGTTTTGTTTTAACCTTGTACAATAAACATAATTTATCCAAAGAAACTTAGAAGATAAAATACAACTTTATTGCTAATGTTACATAATACCATATCTTAGTTTTATTTTATGTGTTATTTTGACAAGGGTGATTTTTTTTATGTAAGAAATATTTTTTTTAATTGAAAAAAAAAATCCCTGCTTCCTCCCAGCCTCCCATTTCCCTCCCCCCTGCTCCCAGCCCTCTCCCCTTTCCCCCACTCCTCTCCCCCTCCCTCTTCAGTCTGAAGAGCAGTCAGGGTTCCCTGCCTTGTGGAAAGTCCAGGGTCTTCTCCCCTCCATCCAGGTCTAGGAAGGTGAATATCCAAATTGGCTAGGCTCCCACAAAGCCAGAACATGAAGTAGGATCAAAACCCAGTGTCATTGTCCTTGGCTTCTCATCAGCCCTCATTGTCCTCCATATTCAGAGAGTCCGGTTTTATCCCATGCTTTTTCAGTCACAATCCAGCTGGCCTTGGTGAGCTCCCAATAGATCAGCCCCACTGTCTCGGTGGATGGGCGCACCTCTCGTGGTCCTGACTTCCATGCTCATGTTCTTCCTCTTTTCTGCTCCTCATTGGGACTTTGGGAGCTTAGTCCGATGCTCCAGTGTGGGTCTCTGTCTCTATCTCCATCTATCGCTAGATGAAGGTTCTATGGTGATATGCAAGATATTCATCAGTATGGTTATAGGATAGGGTCATTTCAGGTTCCCTATCCTCAGCTGCCCAAGGAACTAACTGGGGACATTTCCCTGGGCAAATGGGGGCCACTCTAGGTTCATGTCTCTTACCAACCCTAAGGTGGTTCCCTTAATTAAGTTATGTGATTCCCTGCTCCTCTATCCAACCTTGTTTTATCCCCAATCATCCCGTTTCCCCAAGTTCCTCCCCTTCTCACTTTTCTCTCCCCATCACCCCTTACCCCCATTCCACCCCACCCTCAAGATCCCAATTTTTTGCCCAGCAATCTTGTCTATTTCCCATAACAGGGATAATAACTATATGTTTTTCTTTGGGTTCACCTTCTTATTTAGCTTCTTTAGGATCACAAAATATGGACTCAGTGACCTATATTTATGGCTAGAAACCAATTATTAGTGAGTACATCCCATGATCCTCTTTTTGGGTCTGGGTTACCTCACTCAGGATAGTGTTTTCTATTTCCATCCATTTGCATGCAAAATTTGAGAAGTCATTGTTTTTTATGGCAGAGTAGTACTCTAATGTGTATATATTCCACACTTTCTTCATCCATTCTTCCATTGAAGGACATCTAGGTTGTTTCCAGGTTCTGGCTATTACAAATAATGCTGTTATGAACACAGTTGAACAAATGCTTTTGTCATATGATAGGGCATCTCTTGGGTATATTCCCAAGAATGATATTGCTGGGTCCAGGGGTAGGTTGATCCCAGGTTGCACAAGTTTGCATTCCCACCAGCAATGGATGAGGGTACCCCTTTCTCCACAACCTCTCCAGCAAAGGCTATCATTGGTGTTTTTGATTTTAGCCATTCTGACAGGTGTAAGATGGTATCTCAAAGTTGTTTTGATTTGCATTTCCCTGATCGCTAAGGAGGTTGAACATGACCTTAAGTATCTTTTGGCCATTTGAACTTCTTCTGTTAAGAATTCTCTGTTCAATTCAGTGCCCCATTTTTTAATTGGGTTAATTAGCATTTTAAAGTCTAGTTTCTTGAGTACTTTACATATTTTGGAGATCAGACCTTTGTCTGTTGCAGGGTTGGTGAAGATCTTCTCCCAGTCAGTAGGTTGCCTTTTTGTCTTAGTGACAGTGTCCTTTGCTTTACAGAAGCTTCTCAGTTTCAATAGGTCCCATTTATTCAATGTTGCCCTTAATGTCTGTGCTGCTGGGGTTATACTTAGGAAGCGATCTCCTGTGCCCATCTGTTGCAGGGTACTTCCCACTTTCTCTTCTATCAGGTTCAGTGTGTTCGGACTGATATTGAGGTCTTTGATCCATTTGGACTTGAGTTTTGTGCTTGGTGATAGATATGGGTCTATTTTCATTCTTCTACAGGTTGACATCCAGTTGTGCCAGCACCATTTGTTGAAGATGCTTTCTTTCTTCCATTGTATACTTTTAGCTCCTTTATCGAAAATGAGGTGTTCATAGGTTTGTGGGTTAAAAACTGGGTCTTCTATACGATTCCATTGTTCGACTTCTCTGTTTTTATGCCAGTCCCACGCTGTTTTCATTACTGTAGCTCTGTAATAGAGTTTGAAGTCGGGGATGGTAATGCCTCCAGAAGTTCCTTTATTGTATAAGATTGTTTTGGCTATCCTGGGTTTTTTGTTTTTCTATATAAAGTTGATTATTGTCCTCTCAAGATCTGTGAAGAATTTTGATGGGACCTTGATGGGGATTGCATTGAATCTATAAATAGCCTTTGATAGGATTGCCATTTTTACTATGTTGATCCTCCCAATCCAAGAGCAAGGGAGATCCTTCCATTTTCTGGTATCCTCTTCAATTTCTTTCTTCAATGCCTTAAAGTTCTTGTCAAATAGATCTTTCACTTCCTTGGTTAGAGTTACCCCAAGATATTTCATGCTGTTTGTGGCTATCGTGAAAGGTGATCATTCTCTGATTTCCCTCTCTGCTTCCATATCATTTGTGTATAAGAGGGCGACTGATTTTTTGGAGTTGATCTTGTATCCTGCCACATTACTAAAGGTGTTTATCAGCTGTAGGAGTTCTTTGGTGGAGTTTTTGGGGTCGCTTATGTACACTATCATATCATCTGCAAATAACGAAAGTTTAACTTCTTCCTTTCCGATTCGAATCCCCTTGATCCCCTTATGTTGTCTTATTGCTATTGCTAAAACTTCAAGCACTATATTGAAGAGATATGGAGAGAGTGGACAGCCTTGTCGTGTTCCTGATTTTAGTGGGATGGCTTTGAGTTTCTCTCCGTTTAATTTGATGTTAGCTGCCGGCTTGCTGTAAATAGCTTTTATTATATTTAGGTATGCCCCTTGTATCCCTAATCTCTCCAAGACTTTTATCATAAAGGGATGTTGAATTTTGTCAAATGCTTTTTCAGCATCTAATGAAATGATCATATGGTTTTTTCTTTCAGTTTATTTATATAATGGATTACATTGATAGATTTTTGAATGTTGAACCAGCCCTGCATCTCTGGGATGAAGCCTACTTGATCATAATGGATAATTTTTCTAATGTGTTCTTGGATTTGGTTTGCCCGTATTTTGTTGAGGATTTTTGCATCGATGTTCATGAGTGAGATTGGCCTATAATTCTCTTTCTTGGTTGAGTCTTTGTGCAATTTTGGTATCAGAGTAACTGTAGCTTCATAAAAGGAATTTGGCAATGACTCTTCTGTTTCTATGTTGTGAAATACATTAAGGAGTATAGGTATTAGGTCTTCTTGGAAGTTCTGGTAGAATTCCGCATTGAAACCATCTGGTCCTGGGCTTATTTTGGTAGGGAGGTTTTTGATAACCGCTTCTAATTCTTCGCGACTAACAGGTCTATTTAGATTGTTCACCTGTTCCTGGTTTAACTTTGGTATATGGTATTTATCTAAAAAAGTGTCCATTTCTTTTAGATTTTCTAGTTTTATGGCATACAGGCTTTTGTAGTAAGATCTAATGATTCTCTGAATTTCCTCTGTGTCTGTGGTTATGTCTCCCTTTTCATTTCTGATCTTATTAATTTGCAAATTCTCTCTCTGCCTTTTGATTAGTTTGGATAGGAGTTTATCAATCTTGTTGATTTTCTCCAGGAACCAGCTTTTTGTTTCATTGATTCTTTGGATTGTTTTCTGTGTTTCTATTTTGTTGATTTCTGCCCTCAGTTTGATTATTTCCAGACAAGGGTGATTCTTAAATCATTCTGAAATACAGATAAAAATTATAACCTGGGGCTTTGGACATATTTCAGTGGTTAAAGAACTAGTGGGAGGACCAGAGTTCAGATCTCCAGAACCCACACAAATGCTGGGTGTTTGTCACATCCCACTGGATGGTGGTGAATATAAGGTAGAAAGGAATCTCCCAAATATGTTTGCATGCAATCTAGGTGGAAATGCCATGGTATATGATTAACTTAGAGTCCCCAATTCAATGAATAAGGTGACCACTAAAACAGAAAGATGCCCAAATCTACAGTTCTTTCTAAGCACTCCACTCTAATCTGTACCCACATACATGTGAAGATGCTAATATAACCCATGTAAACTGAATACATGTACGCATGTACATGAGAAGAGTAATATGATAGTATGCACACACAGAGTTGATTTAAGTAAAATGCTCCAATAACATGGGCACTCCTATGCACAGTGTTCTTCCATAATATAAAATGGAGCCTGAGTGCACTGTTTTACTGATAAATATGTGAGGGAGTTGAGGAAAGAATTTTAAAAGCAGTACCCCATTTTTAATCGGGTTATTTAGAACTTTAATGTCTAGTTTCTTGAGTTCTTTATATATTTTGGAGATCAGACCTTGTCTAATGTGGGGTTGGTAAATATCTTCTCCCATTCAGTAGGTTGCCTTTTTGTGTTAATGATAGTGTCCTTTGCTCCTCAGTTTTAGGAGGTCCCATTTATTCACTGATGCTCTTATTGTCTGTGTTACTGGGGTTATACGTAGGAAGTGGTCTCCTGTACCCATGTGCTGCAGGCTACTCCCCAGTTTCTCTTCTATCAAGTTCAGTGTGGGTAGCTTTATGTTGAGTTCTTTAATCCATTTGGACTTGAGTTTTGCGCATGGCGATAGATATGGATCTATTTTCATTCTTCTACAGGTTGACATTCAGTTATGCCAGCACCATTTGTTGGAGATGCTTTCTTTCTTCCATTGTATACTTTTAGCTCCTTTGTCAAAAATCAGGTGTTCATAGCTGTGTGGATTAATATCCGGGTCTTCAATTCTATTCCACTTGTCAACATCTCTGTTTTTATGCCAATACCAAGCTGTTTTCATTACTGTGGCTCTGTAATAGAGTTTGATGTCAGGGATGGTAATGCCTCTGGAAATTCCTTTATTGTATAGGATTGTTTTGGCTATCCTGTTTTTTTTTGTTTTTCCATATAAAGTTGATCATTGTTCTCTCAAGTTCTGTGAAGAATTTTGTTGGGATTTAGATGGGGATTGCATTGGATCAATACATTGCCTTTGGTAGAATTGTCATTTTTACTATGTTGATCCTCCCAATCCAAGAGCAAGGGAGATCCTTCCATTTTCTGGTTTCCTCTTCAATTTCTTTCTTCAATGCCTTAAAGTTCTTTTCAGATAGATCTTTCACTTCCTTGGTTAGAGTTACCGCAAGATACTTATGCTATCTGTGGCTATTGTGAAAGGTGAAGTTTCTCTCATTTCCCTCTCCGCTTCTTTATCCTCTGTGTATAGAAGGGCGACTGATTTTTTTTGAGTTGATCTTGTATCCTGCCACATCACTGAAGGTGTTTATCAGCTGTAGGAGTTCTCTAGTAGAGTTTTTGAGGTTGCTTATGTACACTATCATATAATCTGCAAATAATGAAAGTTTAACTTCTTTCTTTCCAATTCGAATCCCCTTTATCTTCTTATGTTGTCTTATTGCTATTGTTAGAACTTCAAGCACTATATTGAAGAGATATGGCGAGAGTGGACAGCCTTGTCGTGTTCCTGAGTTTAGTGGGATGGCTTTGAGTTTCTCTCCATTTAATTTGATGTTAGCTGTCATTTTGCTGTAAATAACTTTTATTATATTTAGGTATGACCCTTGTATCCCTAATCTCTCCAAGAACTTTATCATAAAGGGGTGTTGAATTATGTCAAATGCTTTTTCAGCATCTAATGAAATGATCAGATTTTTTTCTTTGAGTTTATTTATATGATTGATTACATTGATAGATTTTCATATGTTGAACTAACCCTACATCTCTGGGATGAAGCCTAGTTGATCATAATGGATGATTTTTTTTGATGTGTTCTTGGATTCGATTTGCCAGTATTTTATTGAGAATTTTTGCATTGATGTTCACGAGTGAGATTGGTCTGTAATTCTTCTTGGTTGAGTCTTTGTGTGGTTTTGGTATCAGAGCAACTGTAGCTTCATAAAAAGAATTTGGCAATGACTCTTCTGTTTCTATTATGTGGAACACATTAAGGAGTATAGGTATCAACTCTTCTTGGAAGTTCTGGTGAATTCTGCACTAAAATATCTGGTCCTGGGCTCTTTTTCGTTGGGAGGTTTTTAATGACAGCTTCTATTTTCTCGCAACTTATAGGTGTATTCAAATTGTTCACCTGGTCTTGATTTAATTTTGGTATATGGTATTTATCTAAAAAATGTCCTTTTCTTTTACATTTTCAAATTTTGTGGTGTACAGACTTTTGTAGTAAAACCTAATATTTCTCTGAGTTTCCTCTGTGTCTGTGGTTATGTCCCCCTTTTCATTTCTGATCTTGTTAATTTGAGTTTTGTTAATTAGTTTGGATAGGGGTTTGTCAATCTTGTTGATTTTCTCAAAGAACCAGCTCTTTGTTTCATTGATTCTTTGGATTGTTTTCCATGTTTCTATTTTGTTGATTTCAGTGTTCAGTTTGATTATTTCCAGTCTTCTACTCCTCCTGTGTGAGTCTGCTTCTTTTTTTTTCTAGAGCTTTCAGGTGGGCTGTTAAGTTTCTAATGTTAGCTTTCTGTATTTTCTTTATGTGGGCACTTAGTGCTATGAACTTTCCTCTTAGCACTGCTTTCATAGTGTCCCATAGGTTTGGGCATGTTGTGTCTTCATTTTCGTTGAATTCAAGGAAGACTTTAATTTCTCTTTTTTTCTTCCTTAATTCAGTGGTTGTTCGGTAGTTGACTGTTTATTTTCCATGAGTTTGTGGGCTTTCTGAGGATAGAATGGTTGTTAAATTCTAATTTTACTCCATGGTGATCCAATAAGACACAGGTGGTTACTCCAATTTTTTTTTGTATGTGTGGATGCTTGCTTTGTTACTGAGTATGCGCTCAATTTTCAAGAAGGTTCCATGAGATGCTGAGAAGATGGCATATTCTTTCCTTTTTGGGTGGAATGTTCTATAGATGTCTGTAAAGTCCATTTGATTCATTACATCTGTTAGTTCTCTTATTTCTCTATTAAGTTTCTGTCTGCTTGATCTATCCATTGGTGAGAGAAAAGTGTTGAAATCACCTACTCTTAGTGTGTGGGGTTTGATGTGTGATTTTAGTTCTAGAAATGTTTCTTTTACATATGTGGGTGCTTTTGTATTAGGGGCATAGATATTCAGGATTGAGACTTCATAAATCTTGATGAACTGTTCCTGTTATGAGTATAAAATGTCTTCTCCGTCTTGTCAGATTGGTTTTAACTGAAATCAATTTTGTTAAGTTTTTGGATAGCCACACCCACCTGTTTCTTAGGTCTGTTTGCTTGGAAAACCTTTTCCCAACCCTTTACTCTGAGGTAGTGTCTGTCTTTGAGGTTGAGGTGTGTTTCTTGGAAACAGTAAAATGTTGGATCCTGTTTTGTATCCATTCTCTTAACCTGTGCCTTTTTATAGGTGAATTGAGTTCATTGACATTAAGTGATATTAATGACCAGTGGTTGTTAACTTTGGTTATTTTTTTGGTGGTAGTTTGTGTGTTTCCCTTCTTTGAGTTTTGTTGGTGGAGGCTTGTCAGACGTCTGTGTTATTATGGGTGTTGTTGGCTTCCTTGGGTTGTGGTTTTCCTTCTAGTACTTTCTGTAAGGCTGGGTTTGTGGCTATGTATTGTTTAAATCTGTTTTTGTCCTGGAATATCTTGTTTTCTCCATCAATGGTGAATGCAAGCTTTGCTGGGTAGAGTAGTCTGGGCTTGCATCCATGGTCTCTTAGTGTCTGCAGCACATCTATCCAAGACATTCTGGCTTTCATGGTTTCCATTGAGAAGTCAGGTTTAATTCTGATAGGTTTACCTTATATGCTACTTGTCCTTTTTCCTTTGTAGCTCTTAATATTCTTTCTTTATTCTGTATGTTTTATGTTTTGATTATTATATGATGAGGGGATTTTTTTTTGATCCAGTATATTTGGTATTCTGTAAGCTTCTTGAACCTTCATAGGAATATTCTTTTTTACATTGGGAAAGTTTTCTTCTATAATTTTGTTGAACATATTTTCTGGGCCTTTGTGCTGGCTTTCTTCTCCTTCTTCTACTCTTACTTTTGTTAGGTTTGGTCTTTTCATGGTGTTCCAGAGTTCCTGGATATTTTGTGTTAAGAATTTGTTGTATTTGCTCTTTTCTTTGATCAATATATATTTCCTTTATTGTATCCTCAGTGCCTGAGATTCTTTCTTCTATCTCTTGTATTCTGTTGGTTATACTTGTCTCTGTAGTTCCTGCTTGTTTACCCAAATTTTTTTATATCCAGCCAATCCTTGGTTTGTATTTTCTTTATTACCTTTATTTCGGTCTTCAAGTGTTGAACTGTTTCCTTTACCTGTTTGCTTTTCCTTGGTTTTCTTGAGTATCTTTGAGGGATTTATTCATTTTTTCTAGCTTTTTGTTTGCCTTTTCTTCTATTTCTTTAAGGGAGTTTTTCACTTCCTGTTTAAAGATCTCCATCATTTCCATAAGGTTATGTTTAAAGTAGATTTCTTCTACTCCTTGGTTAGGATGTTCAAATATTCTTGTTGTGTGTTCGCTGGATTCTGGTGTTATCATGTTGCTTTTCAGGATGTCGAAGGAATTCTTGCATTGGCATTCTTCCTCTATGGATCTGCTCAGCATGGGAACAGGGCCTTTTGCTGGGCTCCAAGGACTTTGCAGACAAAAAGACAGGCTTGGGAGGCAGGATGGGAGGATATGAAGAAGCCCCAGTGGCTTCCTGCTGGCTCTCTGGACCCCTCAGCCCTGAAGCAGGCTAAGTTGGGGGATCCAAGGACCTTGCAGATGAAAAGGAGTGCTTGGGGGCAGGGTGGAATGTGGTAAAGAAAGTCAGCAGCCTGGAACACACCCTGCTGAATGACCAGAAAAGCCCAGGGAATTGGAGGGTGCCTTGGCTGTTTCAGGGACCTTGCAGATGAAAAGGCAGGCGTGGGAGTCAGGATGGGAGGATAAGAAGAAGCCCCAGTGGCAGGAGCACTCCCTACGGGATCCTCAGGCCTCTCAGCCCCCCTTTATTTTTTAAAACTTATTTTATTTAATTAATAGTTCATGCCCTTAATCTCCCCAACTCCCATCTACCCCTATTGCCATCCACCTTTCCCCTTTCTCCATTCAGAAAGGGGCAGACCTCCCATGGGCTTGAACAAAGTCTGGCACATCAAATTGAGGTAGGACTGAGCTCCTCCCTTATATCAAGCTTGGGCAAAGTAATCCAGCATGGGAACAGGTTCCCAAAAGTCAGCTAAGTGCCAGGGACAGTTCCTGATCTCACTGCTAGGAGCCTTACAAACAGACCAAACTACACAACTAACTACACAACATGCAGAGTGCCTAGGCTGCTCCCATGCAGGCTTCCTAACTGTTGGTCCAGGGTCCATGGTCTCACATGAACTCTGGTCAGCTATCTCTGTGGGCTCCCCCATCATGACCCTGACCCCCTGGATCATACAATACTTCCCCTTTTTCTTCAGGGAACTTCCAGAGCTGGGAATAGTGCTAGGCTGTGGATCTCTGCATCTGCTTCCGTCAGTTACTGGGTGAAGGCTCTCTGATGACAGTTAGGGTAGTCACCAATCTGATTACAGTATATGGCCAGTGCAGGCACCCTTTTCACTATTGCTAGGAGCCTTAGCTGGGGACAAGCAGGTTGTTTTTAAACTCAGAAAGATCTACCTGCCTCTGCCTCCTGAGTGCTAGGATTAAAGGCCCATGTCACAAAGACCAGCTAATAGAATCTTTTTACTTCCAGGCATTTACAATGAGAAGCCATTCCTTTCTGCTGATGCAGAACCTCAGGAAATCTCAGAAAGAAATGTGACTCTCCTCTGTGACACACAGTATTCTTTTGACATCTTCATCCTCTGTAGAGGTGGAAATGCCTCCTTTCCCCAGAGCTGCTCACATCAGGACCACAACACATTTTTCATCTCCCCTGTGAGGCCAGGGCACAGGAGGACCTACAGATGCTTTGGCTCTCTCAAACACAGTTCCTACTTGTGGTCACTGCCTAGTGATCCGCTTGAGTTTTCAATCCCAGGTAAGTATGTCTGGTTCTTGTTTCTTACCTTGGACAGGAGGTCTCAAGGGACTCCATGTGGGTTATATCAATTCCACTTTATGTCTCCTGTGTGCCACATGCTGCACACTTCACTGCTCTTCTGACCAAAATTGCTCTATTTGTGTTATGGGCTCTGAACATTATGTGTTAATTATATTATTTTGGGGACATATTCATCTGGGGAATAGACGTCCTCACCTATCCATAATGAGAATGATCTTTCAGAATGCTCCTTTCTGAGTTATATGCGTGACAAGTACATCACTAGCTGATGGTGATAGAAAAATTGAAAGAGTATCTGCTAGTTTCTCCATTAATGACAGTTTTTTAGATTTCAAGAGTTCATCTTGTTTTTACTTTTGCCTTTTTGGTTATAATACATCATTTTCTCCCCTCCTTTCCTTCTACCTTAAACCCTCCCATGTACCCCTTTTTGTTCTCTTTCAAATTCGTGGCTTATTTTTATATTAATCATATACACATCAGTGTATATGCATGAATATATTTTTGACATAACCTGCTCAGTCTGTATAATGTGATTATATGTATGTTTGCAAAGCTGAGCATTCGTATTGAATAACCAATTTATGTTCTCTTCCTTGGGGAAGACTATTCCCTCACTCTCAGAATCCCTAGTTCCTTATAGTCATTTATGTAGAGTGAGGCCTCATGGGCGTTCTCCATCCACTATGGCATGTCTATCTTGTTGTCCTTGCCCAGCTCATGTTTAGGTTGCCACGTTGGTGAAACTTTAATGTATATTGCTTCTGGAATTAGTAGGAGACCCAATCTCACAACAAACTCCCTGGTCCATTGGTTCCTACAATCTTTCTTCCCCCTCTTTCACAATGCATGAGTTGTTTTGTGATGTATCCATTGTGACTGAGCTCCACAACTCTGCATTTTGGTTTGTTGTATTTGCTATGGTATATGTAATGTAATTTTTTTGGTTTTCATCTTTTGCATAAGGAAGTTACTTTGATGAGGAACTGGTGTGGGAAATTCTTCTGTATATGTGTTGCTTTTATTGGTTAATGAATAAAGAAGCTGCCTTGGCCTGTGACAGTGCAGAGTAGAGTAGAGCTAGGTGTGGGGAGGAGGAAACTAAACTGAATGCTGAGATAAAGGAAGGTGGAGTTGCAAAAATCCATGTAGCCTCCACTGGGGTCAAACACCTGCGCTGGAGCCCACTGAAACTTTACCAGTAGACCACGACCTTGTGGCAATATACAAATTAATAGAAATGGGTTAATTTAAGATATAAGAGTAAGTCAGAAAAATGCTTAAGCTATTGGCCAAATAGTATTGCAAATAATATAGTTTCTGTGTGACTATCATGGTCTGGGCAGCTGGGAACAAACAAGCCTCCTCCTTCTACAAGGAGTGAGTACTACACTTACTGTCCCACCACTCTTTGGTCATCATGGTGCCACCTCTGAAAAGTGATCAGTCCAGTGGAGAATGGAGGAAACATTTTTTAAATGTTAATTTTGCTTTTCTTTTTTGAAAATTAATTAAAAAAAATTCACTTTATATTCCAACCACAGTTTTCCCTCCCACCCCTCCTCCTACTCCTTCTTATTTTCCTCCCATCCCACCCCATCTAATCCTTCTAACTGGTAAGGGCTCTCATGGGGAGTCAACAAAGTCTGGCAGAATGTAGAAAACATTAACAGAAGAAAACTCACATTTCTTGACAGAGGGGACTTATTTCTTTATATCTTAGAACTCCTAGTCATTTGAGATGTCTTGGGGTTTTAAGAGATTGAACATGTTTCAGGTATGGTGAATAAAGTGGGCAGGGCCATGGAAGTTCAAATTGGGAGCATACTTGAGATAGAATCTTGGGGTAGAAAATATCAAGTGAGAATGAATTAAAGATGGAAAAATGGGCATGTTGAGGCAGGAGGAAGAAATTCCATGTAGGATAGAGAAGGGAATGATGCATGATGAGTTTCCGTGTGAGCAGGTGGTGTACAGTGGTCTTGTTGGGGTCTGCACATTCTTAGACATCTACTTTGTGCAGTATTTGCTGATGAAGTTTGATTTTACTGCTGCAGCCAAGAAATCATCTATGATCTTCAGAATTATATATCCAATGGGATATTTGAGATTTATCTTTTGTAGACACTTAGTATACATCTCAACAGAGCCACAAATTGGAAAGCATTCAATTCACACCCCCTTCCCCCCGACATCTGTCCTTGTGTGACAGAGAGTCCATCTGTTTCTTTTGAAGAGTAATTCTTCAGGGATCTTCTTTTGCTGTCAGTTCTCACATAGCTCATCATCAAACCATCTTTTGTGTCCTGAAAACATTCTTCAAATCCTGTTCCTTCTTTTTATGTCATCTTTGTCACACCAAAGTCACCTTTCACCCAGTCACCTTATTGTCTTCTTTCTACCCAATATTTTATTTATTCATTCCACAGAAAATTCACATTAAACATTTTTGAATACATTTCTATTCATTGCACAAGGTGATCGGCTCACAATGATATTTTCTTCAGGTATTTCCTATACTATGACCATATTCACCTCTATTTCTCTTTTGTCTGTGTTATTTTCACTAGTCTTCTGTTCTCACCTAGTCTCTTTTCTACTTTTATGTCATAAATATGTATACTGTATAGATGTATACACATACATACACACATCTACTGTCTGTCTGTCTATCTATCTACATTCCACATAGGCGATACAACATATATTATTTGAATCTGAAATATTTTGCTCACTATGAGGACCCCATTTTCATCCATGTTCTGGCACATTGCATCAGTTAGTTCAACTTTCTATTGAGTAAATTCCCAGTCTGTGTATACACTGCTGCTCTAGTTACCCCTTTTCATTGTTGTGATGAAACATGCAAGAAAAACAACTTAAGGAAGTCATGGTTTACTTATTGGGCAATTTGAACTGCTTGAAGTACATTCATCATGATGGGGAAGGCGTGGTGGAAGGAATTTGAGGCGGTTGGTCACATTGCATCAATATTTAGGAAGCAGTGAGCAGAGAGCGATGACTGCTTCAGCTCAGCTACCTTTCTCCTTTTTAAATGCAGTGACCAAAGCCCTGGGAATGGTGCTTCTCACTTTTAGGGTGGCTGCTCCCTCCTCAGTTAGTCTAATCAGTATGGACTTTCACAGGCCTGGCCAGATACTAGCTGAATCCAGGCTACCCCTCATGGACAAGCCCAGAAGCTCGTCTCCCGGGTAGATCCTGTCAAGTTGCTAATTAATATCACCAACACAAGTTCTTCTTCTTCTTCTTCTTCTTCTTCTTCTTCTTCTTCTTCTTCTT
>JABTXL010001088.1:10428996-10473058 GCA_025134845.1 Neodon shergylaensis | reverse complement strand
TCTTCTTCTTCTTCTTCTTCTTCTTCTTCTTCTTCTTCTTCTTCTTCCTCCTCCTCCTCCTCCTCCTCCTCCTCCTCCTCCTCCTCCTTCTTCTTCTTCTTCTTCTTCTTCTTCTTCTTCTTCTTCTTCTCCAAATGATATTTATTTTGGTTTTTCAAGACAGGATTCTCTGTGTAACTATGACTGTCCTGGAGCTCACTCTACAGACCAGCCTGGCCTCGAACTCACAGTGATCTGCCTGCTTGTGCCTCTGAAGTGCTGGCATTAAAGGCATGCACCACCACTGACTGGCTCAATTAACTTTAAATTAAAATATCAGGACAAGTGATGATACATACACACCGTTAATCCCTGCACTCAGATCTCTGTTTAAGCCCATATGCGTTATTATTACTGCTGCTTTTTCTCCCCCAAGAGTCTCCACTGCTGCTTCCTTATTTCATAATTTCATTACACTTTCAATTTCCTACCTCTCTCGAGTTCTCCTTTTCTCACGATCCCCTTCTTAATTTCAACACACACACACTTACAATCTCACATACACATTTTAAATGGAAGTTTCATATAAGAGTGAAATCCTGTGTTACTATATCCCCGAGTTTGGCTTACTTGTTGTAATATAATGGTTTCCAGTTTTATCCATTTTCTTATGTGTGCCATGATTTCATTTTTCTCTCCAGTTGCATAAAGTTTCACTCTGGCTATGCACTACATTATCTTTATCCATTCATCTGTGGATGGGCATCTAAGCTGGTCTGGTTCAATATCCTGGCTGCTGTGACCAGTGCAGTAGTGCACACAAATGCACAAGTCTCTGCTGTGTTGACTTAGAGCTTTCCAGCATTTGCTAAGAGGCTCTGTTCCTTTAAAACAAGACACATTGTACGCCAATCACTTTGTAGGTGCTATTTCATTTGCGCTCACCTTTGTAGCTTGCAACGCTTTTCAGTTTCTGACTCTTGCATGTCACTTTTGATCTCCAATTTTTATTAGAAAACACCCTCCCCTGCCACCTCCTGATTGTCCCTTCTTTATATGGTTCACTCAGGTCAGGATTAGTGTATGTTCTTCATAGACTATCTGGGAAGGGTTCTCTTAGCTTCAGAGGGCTGGGTGTTTCTTATCCTTTATGGACCATCTCCCCAAATGAATTTTCTTTGGTATTGTATTTAATTTGTCTCATCAGTTGGGTATGCAGGTACATGCCTATGATCCCAGCTTTTGGGAGATGAAGGCAGGAAGGTCTCAAGTTTGAAGTCATCCTGGGCTACGTAGGGTCTTACTATGTTTAAAAGACTCATAAGAGACACCACCTATGTGATCAAGAACACATGGATTGATTGCTTTAATTATTTTTTGTGTAGGTTTCCTAAATGCCTATTTCACTCAATAAATGTTTGATTGAATGAGTGAGTTAATGTAACTGATGTTTAATAACAGACCACTACTGTTTTATAATTCCAGGTCCACCCAGCCATATTATGGTTTGGGCCTCAGTTGCTGTTGTCTGCTTCGTCCTCTTCCTCCTCCTCTTCATCTGCCTCAACAGGCTTTGTGCCAAACACAGTATGTCCCAGGAGTCAGTGTGTGTGTGGGTTAATCTGGGAGGGGGTGTATGGGGCATGGTGGATTCTAAGACTGACCTTTGTCTTTCTGTAGGGGCCACTAATGGTGAGACCAGGAGGCAAGTGAAATATAAGAGGTGGGTAAATTTGGACTCTCCCAGTAAATACATCCCTGCATCTCTATAAGGTTTTTGTCTGAGTACTGGGGATTGAAGCCACTACCACTACATACTCGACAAGCACTCTATCATTGAGCTACACCTCCAGCTCCTAAGAGTTCTATTTATGTGTAATTTCTCAGGCACACTTTAATGTTTCCACTTCTTTTCACTCAGGGCCAGCCCAGCCATGGACATGGAGGAAAAACATAAATGTAAGGAGGCTTGTTGTGAAAATGGTTGCGTGTGGTCTTAGGATGCTTATGGGCTTAGAAGGCCTCCAGAGAAGAGCAGAAGAGGTGGGAGGGCCCCTCGCTGTGTGATGTTGCTGTCTTACCCCTGGGTTCTGTTGGTCATCTGTGAAATATAAAACACAAAATGGTATTGTTTAAGGGCTCCTGTGACACAGGCACACCTTCTCACCTTTCCTTCCAGATGGTGACTTGGAGGGCATTCCGCCTGAGGACTGTAGGAAGGTGAACACACAGGTGAGCCATCCCCACTGCCCTGCTCTCCTTCTCCAGAATCTCACCTGGGGATTCTCTTCATAGTTTGTGTCTCACAATGGCAGGCATCTGCAGCAGAAGTCACACAGGAGGTGACTTACGCCCATCTATGCCAAGAGGTCTTGACAGAGAACATGGATCCACTTCCCTCCAGTACCATTCAGGGCACATCTACACAGACCTGTGTGTATGCCAGCCTCATGTTATCCCAACAGGAGAGTCAGAGCTAGGTGTGCAGGTATTTCTTTAGCAGAGGGTGGCTCCATGAATGATGCTGCTCATGTTTTTCAACTCAAGCCGTTAACACAGAGTACCTACGAACTCAAGCATGGAGAAGCTTAATTGTGAAGGAACTCTGGAGCTCGTAAACAGTGCTCAGCAAACTTCTGATTCCTTGTGATTTGCTCACTCACTGGTGTACCTGTTCACTTAGTAAGACATGGTTTCCATCATCTAATGAAAGAGGCAAGCTGTACAGTCTGGACCCTTGGTGTTTAGTGTCGCAGAACACCTCAACAGTGAGATCCTTAATCTTGGCTGTCAAGTTGATGGGTTTTAGAATCACCTGGGAGACATACCTGTAAGTGTGTCTTTTAGAACTGTTCCAGAGATGTTTACCTGAAGTGGAAAGACATATTCAGAATATAGGCAATACTGCTTTAAGGGCCAGGTCTTAGATTGAATAGAAAGGAGAACCTAAGTGCAACATCACCACTCACTGACTGATCTCTCTCTGCTCCCTGACTATGGATGCAGAATTACCAGCTGTGTCATGCTCCTGCCACTATACCTAGAGGCACTTTCATTCACTGTATCCTCACATCCATAATGGATTACACCTTCAAACTAAGTCAAGATAAATCTTTGGTAATGATTGCTCTCAATTGTCAGTTTGAGGAGATAGAGCTTCCTGGGAGACAGACCTCTTCACATGCATGTGAGTGATTATTTCGATTAGGTTAACTGAGGGTGGATAACCTGCCCACTGCATTTTCTGGGTTGGGATTCTGGACTATATAAAAAAAGGAAATAGTAATTTGAACACAAGTATTTATCACTTCTTTTTGATTGTAGATGTAATATGTTAGGTACATCAGGTTCCTGCTGACATGACTTCTTCACCAAAATGTAACCTTGGACTCACCCCCGAGTTGCTTTTTGTCAATGTGTTTTTATCACCAAAACAGAAAAAGTAACTAGGACACATTCTCTTCTTCAGCTCCATTTTATCACAGCCACCAGAAAAGTAACTAATAGAGGAGGTGAGGAGGAAGCATTCACCCGCTAGAGCATTTTCAATGAAATTTTTGGTTTCCAGGTGGGTAAAAGCTCAGGTTTACTTAAGGAGACCTACAGGCACCATGGAGAAGGAAAGATTAAAGAGAACTCTTGCCATCACTTGGCACAGTGAATAATACTGAAGCAAGCATGGGAGTTGAAGAATCTTTATGAGGTGGTGATATTATTTTACTTGTGCACATAGAAGAGGTGTTTTGTGTAACACAGTAGACAGGTCTTTTCAAATTTATTTAAGAACCCTTATACTGCTTTCCCCAAAGTCTGCACCAATCTAAATTCCCTTCAACAGTGTACAAAGATTTCCTATTCTTCACACCCTTGTCAACCATTTGTCACCTCTTCTCTTTGGTGATAGACATCCTAATACGTGTGAGATGATATCTCATGGTGACTTTGATTAGTATTTATAAGATGGTTAGTGGTACCAAACGCTGTTCTGTATACTTGCTGGGATTTTTATATCTTCTTGAAGACAAATAAAATCAAGATTTTTGTCCATTTTATTTTTTATTACTAAGCGTTTAGTTAGCATATAAAATAATCTGCTTTATTATGACATTTTCACACGTATATACCATTGTACTTTGTTCATACTTCCTCACCATTATCTTCTTGTGTTTCCATGTCTAAAACTGGTCCACTCTCTCACCGCAGTAATGACAGAGTGCACTCACTACTTATGGTTATTATGTACAGCACAAGAAGGGGCTAACTAGTTTCAGTGGGAGATCTCTATAAGGGAGAAATACTAGTCATCATGGAAGAGGAAGCTGGGCTGCTAGCTTTTGCCAATGCTGCTGGTCAAATAATTTGTAAACAGTCTTACTTGAACCAGAGGAAGGCTTTGCTATCCCTCTGGGCCCTACCTGGTGAAGGCTTTGCCATTTTCGTGGTTTGGAGGCATTGGGGTCCTTGACATGGGTGTGTCCATGCCAACAATACATATTTACATCAGGACTTCATCATATTCATGTACGAAGTTTTTAAAGAATAAAAATTACAACAAAATAATGTTTTCAATAAATGTTGACAAGAAGGTAGGAAGTAGGCATGGTGATGAAATGGCTAAGTTGATGCCACCTTGTCCTTATTCTATTTTGTGTCTGCCTAGCCACTCATCAGTCTTCACTCTCATACCCAAACATAGCCACATCCACTTTGGTGATGCTTTTGGGACTGTTCATGACTCTGGCCCTGGGCCAGATGGGCTAACTGGTGTTTGTTTATGCTAAAACACAAAACTAAAATAACTAAAAGGAAGTGTAAATCAGAAATAATTTTCATGTGGTATCTGGAAAACACCAAAAACTCTCTGCAAAAACATAGATGTTTCCCTCAGTAAATTGGGAGCCTGGGAGGTCACCGGAGAGGATAGAAGGGGAGAGGGGAGGAAGAAAGAGGAGCGAAGAAAAAATGTATAGCACAATAAAAACAAAACAAAACAAAAAACCAAAACCAAAAAAAAGAGAACCTCATAGATGTTGCTCAGACGCTCCTCAAACACTGATATAATTGTGATTTTTGTTTTTAAAAATACTGTACCCCTGAACTTTGAAGTCAAGAGACTCTGAGGGATGAGCCCTGATCTTGGCTGCTGGTTAACAAAAGGACTCACACACTTTGAATTGGCTTTGTTAGTGTGGTTGTCAAGAATTGTCTGTCATGGGTCATGTCAGTGACTCACATCTGCAGTCTCAGCTGCCACTTGAGGTAAGAGGATTACCTCTAGATCAAGGCCAGCCTGTGCACACAGTGAGTTTCAGGTCAGTAGTGAGCTCCCAGATCTGGTCAGATGACTCCCTGGGTAGAGGTGCTTGCTGTTAAGCCTGAAGACCTGGGTTTGATCCCTGAGATCTACATGGTAGAAGGAGAGGACTGACTCTTGAGTAAGACCTTGCCTATAAAAATATGAAGAAAGGGAAAGGAGGGAAAATGGGGGAGAAGTTATAAGGGAGGAACTGGGAGATAGATTTGATCTAATCACATTAGATGCATGTGTGAATAATAAACAAAATATTTAGAGAGTTACCAAGGAGAAAAAGAATGAAGAGGACACTGAGAAGAAAGATGGATGCAGGGGCAGTGAGCTGTGGTGAGCATGTTTTGGGTGGGGGTAGAAGAATTAGGAGAAATCGAGAGCACAGTGGATACAAACTGGGGATGGTGGGGAAATAGTGCGGCCATTTCTGGGGAGGGAGAGATGATTGGCACGTGGAGGTGTATCTTAGACTCTGCTTCTGAATCTGTTAGTCTCACAGGGTGCATGTGTCTTGTAAATTGTCTGTTAAGAGAGGAGAGAAATGCAAGCTCATATGACCATATTAGGGTAACGTTCAGTACCGTTGGGAATTGGAGAAGTAAAAATTGTAGAACTGGGTGTGGTGGCATCTAGGTGTAATACCAGCACTTGGGAGGTGGAGACAGGAGAATCAGGAACTTGAGGTCACTGTTGGCTACACGTTTTAGGTCAGCCTGCGGTACATGAGACCCCATGTCATAACACCACCTTTATCAACAGCAGCAGCAGCAACAACAACAATAACAACAGCAAAATTCTTTTAAAAATTTTACTTAAATAACATTTTTTTTCATTTATTTTTACACACTGACTGCAGTTCCTTCCCCCCTCCACTGCTTCCCATCTACCCCTCATCATCCACTCCACTCCTCCTCTGTCTCCATCCAGAAAGGGGAAGGCCTCCCATGGGCTTGAACAAAGCATGGCGTATCAAGGTGAGACAGGACCAAATTCCTCCTTTTGTGTCAAGCCTGGGTGAGGTAATTCAGCATTTTGTTCTCTAAAGCAGCTAAGTGCCAGGGACAAGTCCTGATCTCACTGCTAGGAGCCTTACAAAGAGACTAAGCTGCACAACTGTCACACACATACAGAGGGCCTAGGTTGGCCCCATGCAGGCTCGCTGACTATTAGTCCAGAGTCCATGAGCTCCTATGAGCTCAGGCCAGCTGTCTCTGTGGGTTGTCCTCTTCATGACCTCCCTGACTCATACAATCACTCATTTCTTCAGGAGTACTTCTGGGGATCAGCCCAGTTCTTGTCTGTGGACCTCTGCATCTGCTTCCATCTGTTACTGGAAAGAGTATCTCTGATGACAATTAGGGTAGTCATCAATCTGATTACAGTAGATGGCCAGTATAGGCCACCTCTCCACTATTGCTAGG
This sequence comes from Neodon shergylaensis, assembly GCA_025134845.1. NCBI lineage: Eukaryota > Metazoa > Chordata > Mammalia > Rodentia > Cricetidae > Neodon > Neodon shergylaensis. Next base: position 10,466,350 of record JABTXL010001088.1, on the reverse strand, counting down.
AGTCTTAGCTGGGGTCATCCTTGTGGATTCCTGGGGGCTTCCCTGGTGCCGGGTTTCTTCCTAACCCTGAAATGTGCCCCCATCAAGATGTTCCCTTTGGTACAATACCCCTCTGTCCCGCCCCAACCCATCTCCTGTGCCCAGCCCACTCAACCTTCTTCCTCAAGTTCCCAGATCTGTATCCCTCCAGCCTTGTCCCCAGATTACCAGGAGATCTCTTCTATTTCCCCTTCCCATGGAAATCCATGGATCCCTCCGTGGGTCCCGCTCAACAGCAAAATTCTAAAGTTGTAGAAACAATGTGATATTATTTCATAACAATTATGTGGGATTTCATGGTATTCTCACATTTGTATGTTGAAATCCTAACCTTTGGTGGTTTAGAATGTGAGCTTATTTAGAAATAGGTTGTGAAGGTGTAACTAATATAGTTAAAATGAAGTGCTAGTGGAATATAGTGGAAGCCTAATCTGATATAACTGGTTACCTCATGAAAAGAAGAAGTTTGGACATAGAGCATGCATACAATATGCACAGCAAATACATACACCCCTAACAGTGCACACACACACACACCATATATAAAACACAAACACCACATAGCAAACACAGAAAGTATATACACACACCACAAGGAACATATACACTTAGCCTACACATCAAGCACACACATATACATGCACCAATACCACACAACACAAAAACTATACATAGCACACACACACACACACACACAAATGCCACCATTTTACAATGAAGACAAATATTGGGTCAACACATCCATAAACAAAGAAGTGCCAAGAATTTCCAGTATCTGGGGTTGGTGGTATTAGAAAAGGGGAAGATAGACTCAGTTAGAAGAACATAGTCTTCTTTGAAGGAACTAACCCTCAATTTCAGACTTCCAGTAAAGTTAGGTTTAGGTCATGCAGTCTATGGCAAGTTCACAGACTGATGTGCCCTCAGATTGGCAGACCTTAGAAAGCTGGATGGCCCTGGAGTGTATGGGGAAGGTACAGCGACCCTCATTGTACTGGAAGAGAAGAAGCTTGTGTGTTACTATTTATTCCAACAATAATGATAACAACAATAAATAATAATAATAGGATATATGTGTGTATGGACATATTTGCGCCAAGGTCCGTATGTGGAGGCCAAAGGGAAACTTGATGGAGTCGGTTCTTTTTGTCCAACTTTAAATTGGTTCTGCAGATCAAACCCAGGTCCTTGGGTTTGCATGACAAGTGCCCTTACCCACTGAGCTAGGGATTGGATGCAGGTCACCTGGCTTGGCAGCAAACACTTTTACCTACTGAATCATCGGTCAGCCTCCAGCGTGTATCAGTTCTTAAATGAAATTTAACATCAAGTGAAGTAGACTTAACAGTTCGGATTACCAGGAGGTAATTCCCTCCTGGGTACATAAGCTGTGTTTAGCATACTGGTGTGCCATTTCATTCAACCATTTAAACCATGGGTTGCACATGCAATGGTGGTCCTATAAGATTATAATAGAGCTGAGACATCCCTATTGACTATTGAAATTAGTCATTGTAATTTGGTGACTCAGTGTATTATTCACATTTTAACAGATCTACTGCACTGGTGATGACACAATAGTATAGCATGTACCCTTACTTTGTATAGTTAGAACAATTCTTTGTGGTAATCCACCACCTCTGGCTCTTATAAACTTTCTGCCCTCTCTTCCATGATGGTTTCTGAGTCTTTGGAGGAAGGGATGTGATATAGCTAATTTTTTTTACTTTAAAAATTACATTGCAACACAATGGATTTCATAATATCTTTATACAAATGTATCATATACTTTGCTCATATTTACCTTCATTACTTTCTCTAGTCATCTCTTACTGGTTCCATTCCTCCTCCAAATGGTTTCCCTTCAACTTTCACGTGATTGTATATTAAAGACAGTCTTATATAAGTACATTAATGGTGCACATAGAGTGATGGCCAATTGTTGTTTACCGTAAAGGTATTTGCTGGAAGCAAAGACCTGTATTTTGAGACCTGTATTTTGTTTATGCCATCTTAAGTTCACAAGTAAGATATTCACCTTTGCAGGGCAAGTTCCAGACCTAGGAAATTAACCTAGTGAGACCTGCAGACCCCAAGCTTTAGAAGCAATTAGCATTTTCTTTGTTCACAGTCACAGACCTCAGTATTTCCTTACCAGCTAGGGATGTCTCCAGACCTGAATTCCAGCATCCTACCTCACCTCCCCCTTGCCTGTTTGCTATATAACAGCTTCTGAGGAATAATAAAATGGGCAGCTTGATGAGAAAGCAAGACTTGCTGTCATTTCTCATGTCTCTTGTCCCCTCCATTCCCTTCTCTTCCAGGTTTGTCAGGAACCTCAGTTCATGTCCCACTTGTCGGGACAGGTATTTGGATATAATCTGTCTGGTTATTCTTGGTAAAGTTGCAGAGGATTCTGTGTTAGAAGTAGATAAATGTCCAGCAGATGTATAAGGAGAGGATAAACTCCTAGCATCCAAAGGACAGATGAATGATTTTTACACCACTGTGCAGTTTATAGTACAACATATGGGGCCGGAGGTGTGACTCAGTGGTAGAGTTCCTGCCTAGAACCCCCCAGTGAGAGGCTGAGGGTGTGATTCAGTGGTAGAGCAGCTGCCTAGAATCTCCCAGTGAGGGGCTGGGGTGTGACTCAGTGGTAGAGTCCCTGCCTAGAATCCCTCAGTGAGGGGCTGAGAGTGTGATTCAGTGGTAGACAATCTGCAAAGAATTCCCAGTGAAGGGCTCAGAGTGTGGCTCAGTGATAGAGCTCCTGCTCTAGAATCCCCCAGTAAGGGATGGGGACATGGGTCAGTGGAAGAACACCTGCCTAGAATATCACAGTGAAGAGCTTGGATTATGGCTCAGTGGTAGAGCACCTGTCTAGAATCCCCAGTGAGGGGCTGGGGTTATGGCTTAGTGGTGGAACTCCTGCCCTAGACTCTCCCAGTGAGGGCTGGGGGCATGGATCAGTGGTAGACCATTTGCCTAGAACCCCCCAGTGAGGGGCTGGGGCATGGTTCAGTGGTAGAGCCCCTGCCTAGAATCCCCCAGTGAGGGGCTGGGGACATGGTTCAGTGGTAGAGCTCCTGCCTAGAACCCCCCAGTGAGGGGCTGGGGGCATGGATCAGTGGTAGACCATTTGCCTAGAATCCCTAATGAAGGGTGTAGCTGTGACTCAGTGGTAGAACACTGGTCTAGAATTCACAAGTGAGGGTCTGATTATGTGGGTATGTTGTAGAGTGGAGTACCTGTTTAATATCTGACAAAGAGATGCTTCAGATGTGGCTCAACATTAGCAAGCTTGCCTCAAACCTACCAGTAAGGGATGAGGCTGTGGCTCAGTGGTTAGAGCACTTACCTAATCCATGAAAGGCCTTGGTTCAGTTTGTAACATTGCAAAAAATTAATAGAAAAAATCTTACAAGACTCATTTTTGATGTATAAGTGGCAAGGTCACCACCAAAGGTGTGCTATGGTTAGAGTGTTATGGCTTCAGCTCCAGGCCCTGCCATGTGTTGACAAGATTCAAGAAACAGATGCCAAGGCAGACCTTTTCTGACAGTGCTTGCACCACGTTGTACTCTCTCCAGCAGGCACACAGGCTCCAACACTGCCACATCCTCACAGTATTTGCTGGTTTTCATTTCTTATCACATATTCTGTAGTAATTTTATACATGAATATAACATATTAAATCATATCTATCCCCTCTCCTAGAACCCTACCACACAGCCCTCCCAACTTCACGCTCCTCCTTTCTCCTTCTCTTCTTAAGATTTATTTTTAATTTATGTGTGTGTATGCCACATGTATGCGGGTACCTGCAGAGGCCATAGGAGGATGTCAGATTCCACAGAGCTACACTTACAGGTGGTTGTTAGCCACCCAGGGTAGATGTCTAGATGTGAATTGGGTCCGCTGGAAGAGCGGCAAGTACTCTTGACCACGGTCATGTCTTCAGCCACTTTCTCTCCTCCTCCTCCTCCTCCTCCACTTCTTCCCTTCCTCTTCTTTTTATAATCTCCTAAATCGAATTAGTGCTGCCAATGCAGAGATAGTTGCAGGGCCATCCCCTGAAACCTGGACAACCTACAATGGTCAAACCACTGAAGAAAGATGACTTTCCCTCCATCAGCAACCATTATCTGCCAAAAGCTCATCAATTAGGGCTGGGATAATTTTAAAACATTAATTATGTGTTTGTATGTGAGTTTACACATATTAGTGTAAGTGGTGGTAGACTCCAGAAGAGGGCATTGGATTCTCTGGAGCTGGGGTTATAGGAAACCCATTGTGGATGCTGGAAGGTGAGGTCCTTTGGGAGAACAGCAAGTGCTGTGCTTTTAACTGCTAAGCAGTCTCTCCACCCTCTAGGAATGAGGTATTTTTCACCTTTTGGAGTTATAATGATCTTAGTAGGAACATATGTTCGGGGAGCACAATAAAGTAACTACCTACATGGCCACTCCATTAAGAGGGAAGGTTTTTTATTGTAAGCAAGATATAGAGAATATCCAGAGTAGAGAGGGAAAGAAACAGACTGGACATGGCAAGTGTTATAGAAGTGGGAATAGCAGAAGATGGCAGAGATACCAAGAGATAGTGGGGGCAGGGGAAAAATCTTGCTGTTATATAGAGAACAAATGGCTATACAGAAGGGAAGCCTGGAAAGGCGAGAAGGTCCAGGATGCCAGTGTAGGGCGTTTGAAATGTATACTAGGTACTTGTGAATAGGGACTGACTCTAGGAGTCTGGAGGCCAGCATGGGCTTCGATATGCAACCATAGGCGTATACCAAAGGAGAGCCCTATCTCCCTTCTGTCAGATTCCTTTACATCCTGAGGAATACTGGCTTTTATCTAGCTACCTTCTATAGTATAGCTCAAGCTGGGCCAAGAGAGTCATACTGCCCAGCCCTCTAGAATTTGGGGAATTGGAGTGTCCTTTAAACCAGACAGTATGAAGTCAGACAAATGAAGTTTGGATCAGCCTTTCCCCAGTGACTACTAGGAATTTTATGGGAGTCTAGGACATGCATCTTGTTCCTGCAGGCAGACAGATGGCTGACATACAGCTGGCGAGAGGAGATAAGTGGTGGCTTCAAGAGCTAACGTGCAAGTCATTCTACTGAGGAGATGGCCCTGTCTTGATGACTCTCAATTAGGAAAGCCGGGGCTTGTAGAATCAGGAAGGAGGGAATTCTTCGCCCCCATCACATCCTGTGCCTATGTTTCAGGCATCTACAACTTCCCTGCTGGGCCACATGGCTCAGGACCAGACTGTAGAACCATGTCTCCAGTCTTACCTGCTTTCTTCTATCTTGGTGAGTCCTGAGGGTTGACCTGGGAAGTACTGTGAAACCATCTCTGTGTACAAAGGAATGAAAACCATCTTATCAGTGGTGAATCTCAGAACAAGAATGGGAGGCTATGAGGTTCCATTTGTTGGAAGGAAGAACAGAGATGTGATGCATTTGGGTTAATTGTTTTGATTTGCTTTGGCTTGGCCAGGACACTTGAACAGGTGTTTCAGGCCTTGCCACACTTACCACCTTTATACCGGCAACACTAGGGCTGTTTTCTTTCTTCCCTTCCTCCTCCTCTATCCACTTAAAAGTCATTAATCATTTATTTATTTGCTTATTCAGGTGTGTGTGTGTGTGTGTGTGTGTGTGTTCTTGTGTACCATGGAGGTTAGAGGGCATCTTATTTCCTTCCATCATGTTATGTCTTGGGGAATCAAACTCAGGTCAACCATTTTGGTGGCAAGCATCCTTACTTATTGATTCACCTCATTGGCCCTCTTTTTTTCTTTCCTCTTCATAGCTTTCTTTTCTTTCTTCTTGCCTTTTAAAACTTTACAACTCTTTTCTTTTTCACTTGCTTCTTTTCTCCCCCTCTTCTTTCTCATTCTGTTTTTTTCTCTTTATTTCACATTTATTTGTTCCCATGTGTGCTTGATAACATTTGGGATAGTTCACAATTCTAATCTGTCTGTATGTGCTTTGATAGCAGAGCACATTAGAATCTTTGCCAAATGACACACGGTGGAGCATGTGTTTTTCTTGCCCACTCTTTACCACGCTGGTACTTTCGGGTTGCATCATTACTTCCTTATTTTATTAGAAGAACTTCATGACCTAAAGAGGTAGAGTAGACAGGGGACTGTTGAGTTCTTGGGAATAAGAGGAATCCTCTGAATACAAGCAATCTGTCACTCACTCTTTAATACACTTATGCAATGCTTATTATGGGTTAGACATTATTCTGTGATGCCTTCTCCTTCCCTCTTTGTTTTTTTTTTTAAATATAACTCAATTAATGCCCCACAGCTGAATGAGGCAGGGACAGCAATTGACCTCACTTTATAAGTAAATAAACTAAAACTTCAGAAGGTTAAGCACTTTGTCACATAGCAGGGATTCAAATATAAACCAAGAAGTTTTGCTGTTATCTCTACATTTATTTTTCCAACATGAAAGACCAATTTGATGGTTTATTCTGCTTATGAAAATAATTTATATGCTCATGGAGGCCAAGAGAGGGTGTTGGATCCCCTGGACTTAAGTGAGCCACTACACAGTGGTGCTGAGACCCAGTCCTAGGTGCCTTGAAAGAGCAGCAAGTGCTCTTAACCTCTTAGCATTTTCTCCAGCTCCTTGACTCAAAATTTTTTATTTAAAAAATACACATAATTATGTTAAGTGAAATAACTCAGACAAAGGAGTGCAAATACAGTGTTGTGGGATATTTGTATACTGTGTGAAGATGCATTGCTGTGATTGGTGTAATAAATAGTTGAATGGCCAATAGCTAGGCCAGAGAAGATAGGTGGAATTTCCTGGGAGAGAGAGGAAGAGGAGGAGGAATCTAGGTGCATGGATTATGACAGCAAGATGCCAGGGAAACACTGAAGAGGTTGGACATATGGTACAGAATAGAGGTAACCAAGCCATGTGAAAGAACGTAGGTTAACAAAAGCAGGTTAATTTAAGTTAGAAGAGCTAGTGGGACAATCCTAAACTAATGGCCAAGTATTTCTAATTAATAATAAATCTCTGTGCCATTATTTGTGGACTGGTGGTCTGATGAAAAAGTATTGCTACAATATAGTGTTTTCTCTCATTTGGGGAACTTAGATTTAAAATTTTGTGTGTGTGTGTGTGTGAGTGCGTCTGTGTGTGATTGTTATGTAGGTATTAAAACCAGAGAGAGGATCATGAGAGAGTAGAAAGAGATCTTAAGGAATATGGGAAATAGAGAGGACAATGGAATTTACATATTAAGAAACTGGGAGGGGGTGGGACTGAAGGAAGGACTGTGGGAGGGGAGTGAATGAGTGAAGAGAACATAGTATATGTATGAAGATGCCACACTGTAACCCATTATTTTGTATGCTAGACTAAAATTAATTAAATATTATTAGTGACATTTAGTACATTGATAATACGGTACAGCCAGCACTTCTGTCTTCTTCCATGACATTCTTTCCACTCCTGAAGAAACTCTGCACTTATTGAACACGGACCCACTTCTATCATCCAACATAAGTGCTGGTCTGCACCTATTGCTTTACCTTTTCTGAACACTTCACATAAGTGATACTGCAAACATTTCTTCAACTTTCAAAGAATGAGTTACTTGAGAATTTTGTGTGATGTGTTTAGATCACATTCACTTCCCCCATAATCCACTACTTTTCACTATTCACACAACTTTTCTTTGTGTGTGTATTTTTAAATTTAAACCTATCAAGTAATTTGTGCTGCCCATATAGTCTTGGGTATGTGGGCTTCTATTGGATCACAATCAAATTATGGGGCGGTGGCACACCCTTAAAGAAAACGAACTCTCTCTCCTAGTAGCTATCTAATGCCAATAACTCACTGTTGGGACTTCATGCTCACCATTTCTCTCCTGACTGGAATTTGGTTTTGAGAGCCAGCCTTTTCCAGTTGAATGATATGCAGCAGTGTCTTCTGAAATAGTAAAGCAATTATGATCTGGGTATGTAGGTCAGTTGAGTGACTTGCCTAGCATCAGTGAAGGCCTGGGTTCTATCCCCAGTACCACACAAAACCAGGTGTGGTTATGTATGAATGCCTACAATCCCAGCACTCACGGGATGGAGGCAGTGGGATCAGAAATTCAAGACCGTCCTCTGTTACAGACCAAGTCTGAGGCCAGCCTGGGTTGCGTACATCACCACAAATGTAAGATAATTATGATACAAGCTAATGTACGTGCATAGCTCTCCACTCAAGGGAGTCTCTAGCCTCTGGTTCTTTTCCTCAGGGCTGTGTGTACTGCAAGCGATGCAAGCCCAGAGTGGTGAGTACATCTTCCCAGTACCCCCAAGCCTCCCCAGGATTCAACTAGTAAGAGGTCATTGATGCTAACCTAGAGGCTGTTCTTCCCTCCCAAGGCCCATTCCCTAAGCCTTCACTTTGGGCTGAGCCCAGTTTCCTGGTGGCCCTGGAGCAGTCAGTCACTCTGAGGTGCCAGGGTCCTCCGGTTGTGGATTTATATCGCCTGGAGAAACTGAAATCTCAGAAATATGAAGATCAAAACTTTCTCTTCATTAAGAGCATGCAAATAAGCCATGCTGGACGCTACCGCTGCTCATATCAGAATGGGAGTCACTGGTCTCCCCCAAGCGACCACCTTGAGCTAATAGCTACAGGTAACTGGAGGGAGGGATGGGGTGTTGTTGGTCTTGTGGCTTCAGCTCTGGACTTGGAGAGGGTGAAAGTGAGGCATGTGGGTGCTAGATGGTAAACCCCTAAATTCCCTGGTGCTAGTGTTAGAATGAGACAAACGAGTCTTGGTCTTGCTTACTGAATATAGTGGTGGTGTCTCCAAAATAGTCATCAATCAAGACAAGTTACATTTTAATGTGATGCAAGAAATTAAAAAATCATTCTTGGATAATTTCATGCCTGCAAACGATGAACTATAAATCATGCCCATCGCCTACGCCACACCTCCAACTCTATGCCATTTCTCCTAACGCATCCCTTCCCAACTTCATGTTTTCCCCTTAAAATAAGACTCACTAAGTCTAGTTAGAGCTGCCTATCTTTGCATGGGTATGGGACCATACATCCCTGGAAAAGATTTTCCTTCTCCCAACAGCTGTCAGCTGCTGGCAACTCCTCAGTTAGGGAGGCCCTCTCCCTTCCAATATTAAAATACTGGCTTGTTCTTGTATAGGTGTTCATAGCTGCTGTGAGATCATATTTTATAAATCTTCTCCATGCTTTTAATGTTTTCCTGCTCCCTCTTCCTCAGTGTTTCTTGAGTCTTAGAAGGCATGTGCATTAAGTCTTCTGTGTAGGCCTGAGCTAGATTGCCATGTATTCTCAGAGTTTTTTTAATTTTATTTTTAAAATAATCTTTTTTTATTTTACACGCCAATTCCAGTTCCCTCTCCCTCTCCTCCTCCTGCTCCCCTTCCCTTTTCCCATTCCCCATCTTCTCCTCAGAGAGAGTGAGGCATCCCATGGGGAACCAACAAAGTCTGTCACATCACTTGAGGCAGAATAAAGCTGGCCCCACCCCCGAATCTAGGCTGAGCAAGCCATTCTTCCAAAGGGAATGGGCTCCAAAAAGCCAGTTCGTGCACTAGGGATAGATACTGGTTCCATTGCCAGTGGCCCTGCAAACTGCCCAAGAGAGGATGCCTTAACTGCTCTTCCCCTGTAATCAGACTGAGAACTAACCCAATTATAGAATCTTCATCCAGTAACTAATGGAAGCAGGTGCAGAGATCCTCAGCTAAGCACTGGGCCCAGCTCTTGTATTTGCAGAGTTTTAAGCACCTACAGAGTCATCTCCTCCGCGTGCTTCCTGTCTTTAACACAGTTTTCTCTCTTTCCAGGCGTTTATGGTAAGCCCTCCCTCTCAGCTTATCCGAGCTCAGCAGTTCCTCCAGGCAGGAACGTGACTCTGCGGTGCCGGACTAAACATGGTTTTGATCAATTTGCTCTACTCAAAGACCAGGATACTGGGCTTTATAAGAAACATGAGCGATGGTACCAGGCTAATTTCCCCATCATCAAAGTGACTGCTGCTCACAGTGGGACTTACCGGTGTTACAGCTTTTCCAGCTCATCTCCATACCTGTGGTCAGCCCCCAGTGACCCCCTGGTGCTTGTGGTTACAGGTAAGTGGGTCCAGATCCAAGATTCTTTTCTCTAGTATTTGTAAACCCTTGTGGAAATTTCGAGGGAGTCAGAGGTTTGGCCAACGAGAGCCTCCAGCTCCAGTCAGCTTTGGAGGTGTATGAGTGTCCTATAGCTGCTGTAACAAATCACTACAGACTCTCGCTGGCTCACTGTAATGTAAATTTATTGCCTTAGCATTGTGAAGGTCTCAAGTCTGTGAAAGGTCTCATCGTTATAAAATAAAGCTGTCAATTATTGCAGTTACAGTTGCATCAGGTAAGGTATATAACCGACCAGAGGAAAGTATAAAAAAAATTTCGCCTCTCAAGTGATTAAGTATTAATAAACATGAAAAAGTGCTTCACATCACTAGCACAGGAGAAGTGCATATTAAGATTTGTGAGATTCCAGCTCATCCCAATCAAAATGGTGGTCATCAATAAAACAAACAACAAATCCTGATGAGAAGGTGGACAAAAGTGGACTGTTATCAATGGTCACTGGGAATGGAAAAATAGTCCAATCACTTATGGAAACCAATATGGTGCTCCCTTAGCAAATTAAACATGTGTAACTCAGCTAAACATGTATCACAGAGACACTTGTAAACCATTGCTTAATTGTAACCCTGTTTGCAACAGTGAAGTTATGCAATCAACTTACATGGCCATCAACAGAGGGATGAATAAAGATATTAAATGTAGTTCTTAAACAAAGGGATATTTTTTTAGCCATTAAGACAAATGTCACATGTTTTCTCTCGTTTGTGAGTCATAGATTTTATATAGATACATAAGGTATGGTTTCCTAGTCTGGTAGGAGTCTGTGGACAGCTTCAGATGTGTAAATCTCCACCAGTGTACCCTACGAAATTGTACTAGGACATACTTACTCAAGCCTGACCATATCTTCAGAATGTTAGAGTCACCGAATCTCTGCTTACTTGTTACTGAAAGCGACAGCTATCTGCAGCTATGGTATATATAGTGTGTGTGGTCATGTGCTCACAAGTGAGTCAGTACTCAATACAGCTCAACTGTTCACACTCATAACCCTGCCCATCCTGGGGTGATGGGAGAGAGGATGAGGAACTGTTGATTGGAGGATCATATGCATATGAGGCCTTTGTGAAAGGTATTGTTTCCCTGATTTCTTCCTCAGACAATTTGACATTTGTATATAAGAAAGCTACTGATTTTTTTAGTTACTCTTGTATTCAGCCACATTGCTGAAAATATTTATCAGTTGTAGCAGTTATATGGTGGAATATTAGGGTCATATATGTATGCTATTATATCATTTGCAAATAAAGATACTCTGACATAAAAAAAATCTTATTTCTACGTACAACAGGAAAGCTGAAGCAAAACTATCTAGGGCAGTGGTTCTCAACCTGTGGGTCATGATTCCTTATGGAGGTTGAATGACTCTTCCACAAGGGTTGCTAAGACCATCATAAAACCTACATATTTACATTACAATTCAGAACAGTAGCAAAATTACAGTTATGAAGTAGCACTGAAAATAATGGTTGGGGGTCACCACAACTTGAGGAACTATATTAAAGGGTAACAGCATTAGGAAGTTTGAGAACCACTAATCTAGGAGAAGCAAGGGGACTAATGGGAGGGATGAAAAAGTGGAGGGAAGCAGGGCAGGGAAAATCTCTTCCAAGTACATTATATACATACATATATACATACATATGCATTTTCATATAAATACACAAAATAGCCTTACATAATGTAGTATAATAAAGAAACAGTTAAGGACAACAAAAAGTTACAAAGGTCTGTGGTATATAAAAGAATCAAATTAAATAAAATGAAATGTATTGCTGAAATTTTAGTGGCAAAATCCCTTTTGTTTATTTTTCGGAAGCACTTTGGGTCTGTTAGCCTTAAATTGATTTGGACTAGTGGGTCACTCTTCGGTGACAAAATCCTGAGAGAGAGGACTGAAGATAGAGAAGACAAAGTTTGGGACTGGAAGTCTTGCACATGCTGTGACTTAAGCCAAGCAAACCTTTTAGGAAGCCCACTTAGATAGTATTATCAGGGGAGAAATGGGACAGAGAGAGCAGAAGCTATCATGCAATGAGACGAAGTCAGCACGAGGCTGACCAAGCACTGTTACACAAAGGGAACACAGTGTCTCAAGATCATGACAGAGCAAGACACAGTGGCCTTATGACTGACAACTCCAGTTGTCTCAGTGGGGAAAGGCCAAGTTTCTAGGAACCAGAACTTTGACTCTTTTAAGGTCCTGGCCCCCAGTCTGGAGCAAGGACAAAGAACTAAGTTACTTTTGTCCTTTCTTCAGGGCATCTGAAAAAGCCCTGGGTCCATACCGCTCTCTACATTTTGTCATTGTGTCAAGTTGCCTGGGAAAAATTTACAGGAAGAATGATTTATTTTTGTTTATAGTGTCAGAGGCTTCACCTGTATTCCTGGCGTCATGGTAAGGCAGAAGAACTTCAAGGCAGAAAGATGTAGTAGAGCAAGGTCATTGAGCTTGTGGCAGCCAGGAAGGAGAATGATCATAGGAAGGGACTAAGTCAAGCTATACTCTCCAAAGACATACACCCTCAGTGACTGACTTCACATTCTCCCACTACCCAACAGCACATTCAGAATTTGAATCCATCGGTGGGTTAATCTATTGGTTGTGTTGGATCTTGATGTGGGATACCCCTCTGTATGCTGTGAATATCTGTTACTCTCGTTGGTTGATAAATAAAGCTGCTTTGGCCTATGGAAAGACAGGATAGAGCCAGGTGGAAAATCCAAGCAGAGAGGCAGTGAGAAGAAGGGTGGAGTCTGAGAGACACCAGCCTCTGAGGAAGCACCACATGTAAAATATAAGGTAACAAGCCACCAACCATGTGGCCAAACATAGATAAAAATTATGGGTTAATTTAAGTTGTAAGAGCTAGTTAATAACAAGTCTGAACTAATAGGCCTAATAGTTTGTAATTAATATTAAGCTTCAGAGTGGTTATTCAGGAAATGGCAGGTGGGAGAGAAACCTCCAGTTATAGGATGCTTTTTGATGTAATAGTCTCTGGAAATATTCTTATAGACACACCTAGAGGTGTGTGTTCCTAGTTTCTTAGGTATCTCTTAATCTAAATAAGTTGATAGACAAGAGGTATCATACACTTATTTTAAAAATATAATAGTATAAGTACCTGGAAAGTAAAATCTGAAGGTTTTTCCTCTTTGATTCTCCAAACCACAACTAATCATTAGATTTTCTTCTTTAGCAATTTTATTGTCTATGGAAAGATAAGCCTGAGTTAAAATGATTAGTTCACCAAGAAAAAGAGATATAAACATATCAAAGATTATGAGACAGATTACTAGCGTGACTCATATGACATAGGGTCTTCTAGACATGATATGGAAGCTGCACCAATGAAATTTCGACAATATGGTTGCCCAAACAAAACAAGCATAATGGCAGCTCCAGCTGATGTTGCTAACTGAGTGAAATCTCACAAGGGCCCCCCACTAGATGACGAGGTATAGGTAATCAGTGGCTCCTAAGAGACGGAGAATTTGTCTTCTCTGGGGACAAACCTCATGATAGGTTATTCAATATCAAGTGGACAGCCCTAAACACATATGTACATATGAGCAACATTAAAGGTACTCATTAGGTTATATGTTATATACACACAATAATGAAGAAGAGGTCACGAATTTGAGATGGAGTAGGGGATACATGAGGTGAGCTGGAGAGGGGAAAGTGTGGGGTGGTGGAAATGATATAAACACAGAACCTATGTATGAAATTCTCAAAAAATTAAATAAGAAATCATTGAACATGTAACAACATAGCAAGAATTATTTCACATTCATAAATTGCTGAGTTTTTACTTTTGCTTTATTTTTTATAGTACTTTATTTTTTTCTCCTTTTAAAATTTTATGTTTTAAACTCATGACCTTTTGTATCTCAGACTGGTTTGAACTTACTATGTAGTGGAGGATAACCTTGAACTTCTGAGTACTGAGTTACAGGCTTCAGCTACTATGTCTGGTTTATGTGGTGCTGGGGATGGAGCACAGGGCTTTGTGCATAAGAAAGCTATTCCAACTGAGTTGCACCTTCAGTCTACATTTTGACTTTTCAGTTTTGATTTTTCTATAGAATAAAGACAAGAAAACATTAAAGAACTGAAATCCTGAATAGTTATAGATTATAAATATGATTTAAAATAATGAACAGAATGTATCTCTTCTAGAGCATATACTCAGCTTGCACAAGGCACCCAGGTTCACTTCCAAGTACAAAAAATGTATGAATGAATGAATAAATACAAGGAAAAGGACTATCTTATGCTGTTCTAATAATCAGAATACTGTATATTGTTTTAAGTATTTACCTCCTCTCTCATTGCATACTCCCTCTCACCTGTGATTCCTAATGCATGTCCAAAACTTTACCCATGGTTCCTGTCTCCACATATAATTCCTGGGGACAAGTGCCAGTCAAGTGACAAATGACAAGTGAGGGGATAGGTGACAAGGGTCCATGGAAGACAAAGGTAAGAAAGCAACTGTACAATGTACCAGGGGAACAGGCCAAGCATGGTTTTCAATCAGTCAGCAGTGGGAGCTTCTTCATGCTCATTTGCTACATGAGAAAAATCAAGTCACAGAAATGTCTCATTATTTGTTCAGAATTCACAGTTAACAAACTTACAGGGTACTGACTTCTTTTCTGATTGCTCAGGATCCTCTGCCACTCCCAGTCAGGTACCCACAGAGGTACCATCTCCCACAACAGGTGAGTTCAGTAGTTTCTGGTGTCTGGGGAAAGAAGTTCTATAATGAAGGTGCCCTCAAATGTAGTCCCCATCCTCAAGAGTTTTATACTCACAGGCTCAATAGGTTCAGGAAACATTTTTGTTAAAACAATAGGCAATCTCATGAACAGATAATGGACTTAGGATAGAAGGAGCATCCTGAACAAGAGGTTAATAACTGGTTCTCTTATGACACCTGTGTAAAACAGAGATACAATTCATATTCCATGTGCCCACTAAGATGGTTATAACTATACAAACACAAACTAACTAGACAATCAACCTATCAACCAACCAATCAACCAATAAGCTAAACAGTCAACAACCAACCAACCAACCAAACAACCAAACAACTAGTCAATCAACCAACAAACAAACCAGATAAACAATCAAGACACGTCTTGGAAAGATTTAGATACTTCTACAATACTGGGGGGTTGTCAAATAAAGTATATAATTTGAAAATTAGTCTTATAGTCTCTCAGAAGTTAAACAGAATTATCCCCGTGACCCAGTGATTCTGAAATTCTTAGAGTGGTACTAAAAAATTTGAAAACTTATTGTTTTAGTTACTTTTTTAATTGCCATGATAAGACAGTATGACCCAGCTAACTTATAGAAGAAAAGAGTTTACTTGGCCTTACAGTTTCAAGGGGAGAGTGAGTCTATGACAACAGATAGGCAGGCATGGCGCTGCAGCTGTACCTGAGAGCTTGCATTTTGATCTACAAGTATATGGGAGACAGGGGAGAGAGAGAGAGAGAGAGAGAGAGAGAGAGAGAGAGAGAGAGAGAGAGAGAGAGAGAACTGAAAACTGGTGTGTGCTTTTGAAACCTTAAAGCCCACCCCAAGTGACATACCTCCAGCCATGAGGCCATCCATACCTGTTAAACTTTCTCAGTTTCTTCAAATGGGGAACAGACATTCAAATATATGAATCTGTGGAGGGAGCATTATCATTCAAACAATTTCACTTATGTTCACACAAACTCTTACGCTTGAATGCTTATAACTACATCATTCATACCAGCCCCAAAGTGGAAACAAGTTAAATGCCTATTTGTTGAGATATGGTCCAATTCTATGAAGTCTTTGGGTACTAACCATGGCTGTTTGAATTGATTAATCTCAGTAGTTGGGCAATGAGTGTCAGATGAGAGAACTTTAGAGAACTCAGTTATCTCAGAGGGGGTCTGGAGAGTGGGGCCACTTGGGATGAACTGTTATTATTCTATTTCCTTATAATATTCCTGCTTATAACTCTTAGAATCCCCCAGGAGATCTTCTATCTTACCCTCAACCAAGGTATCTACAGCTGGTAAGTAGGCATTTAAAGCTTAATGTAAAAGGATCATGAGGATGGGTTTTTGTTTCCCATCAGCAGAATCTATAGACATTTTTCTCTGAGTCAGAATTTTACATAGCTAGTCTGACCTTAAGCCCACTATCTGGCAGAGGATGACCTTGAACTTCTGTTTCTCTTGCTTCCACCCCTTGAGTCCTGGGAGTGAAGGCATGTGCCATTATGCTCCGTTTATGTGGTACTGCTTATGAAACTCAGGGCGTAATGTGTGCTAGGCAAAGCACTTAACCAGCTGAGTTATCTTTCTGACCTCCATATATGCTTTTATTTTTTTGTGGCAGAGTCCCACTATGTAACCCTGACTGGCTTCAAAGTTGCTATGTGGACCAGGGTGGCCCCAGATTCACAAAGATTTATAGGCCTCTGCTTTGCAAGAGCTGGGATTAAAGATGGGCACTACCACACCAGGCCCACACTATGTTTTATATACACATTATATATAGCCTAAAGGCGATTTTATATAATACTTCTTTTTTTTATTTAAAAACTGTACATACAGTATGTTATGAACATGCTCTTTTGTCTCCCCAATTCCTCCGGGTTTTGATTGCAATCTGTCCTATGAAGATTAGGTGTGGATTTTCTTCACTTGTGGCATCATGTCAGTGCTTGGAAATGTCAAATTTTGTAGTATTTCATATTTTGGATTTCCAGATTAGCAATGATGAACCTGTACTATTATGTATAAGTCAACCCATTGTATTATAGTATTGATTCCACTTGATAGATGATAAAATCAACTCACAGATGTTGAGATACTTTTTAGAGGTTCCTTATATAATAAGTGCTGTACAGGGAAGTCAAATCTGGGCAGCCTGGCTCTATGGTTTATGTTCTTGTTAAATGTCATGGACTTCTGCCTCACAAGCACATGAGAACACATGTTTATATCCAACAGCAGCAATGCTTCCACTTCTTTATACTCGGCCCTTTCTTTATTCTTAAAGAAGTCTATGAATATCACTGTCTCTCCAGAGGAGTGAAGTCCTCCATTTGGTAAATGGTCCTGTCTATACCCACTTCACTTGTATCCCATCTCTTCATTCAGAGATTTTCCCTGTACATGGAATATGTAGATCTGTTATCTCGGGACCTGGTGCATAAAACATCAAGGGAAGTAGAATATTAGCATATAGAATTCAGAAATGATCAAGAAGGTTAAATGGGAAGGGTGAAAATTTCCCAATAGTCATGTAAGAACATTCCCACTCTCCCTTATTCTCTTATAAGCCATCAATATAAGCCAGGTGTTGATTGTCTGAGGAGGGATCATACTGGGATTCTAGGAAGGAATTGATGAGAACATCACTCGATAGAGAACTGGGCTTCTTCAGTTCTGACTCTTGATGGGGGATGGAAGGACCCTATGGGAATGTGATGAACATCATAGCTGATGGAAGATAATATAATCTCAATCAGGGATATGGAGTGGGGCCTGGAGAAGAGCCTTTTTAGCATCATTTTCAACTTTCTTCTTTTCTTTAGGGTTTTCCCACCAGCACTATGCCAACGGGAATCTGGTCCGGATATGCCTTGGTGCCATGATTATAATATTCCTGGTGGGGCTTCTGGCGGAGGATTGGCACAGTCGGAAGAAACGTCCACCACCCAGAATCAGAGCTGTGCAAAGACCACTCCCACCCCTCCCACTGGTCTAGAAATAACATGACTTGTAGGATAGAGGTTGATCAGATGATCACAATCATGGGCACCACCATTAGAACCTCAGACACGGATATAATCAAAAATAGGGAGGTTTTTAATAAAGAATGTGTGTGGAGAATGACTCAGTTAACAAGGTAGGATGGAGGGCCATACACCTTCTTGGTGTTCAATCAAACAGTGGAGCCAATGTCTTCTTTGCTCTAAGAATTTGTTATGTTATGGGAAAATCTAGGGAAGGTCTATCTTTTTTATATCTTGCACATTGTAGACCTCATAATAGACTTCTGTAATGGCATTTCTTCAACCTTATCTAACATGGATTCTAGATTGATTTATCTATCTTATACAACTGACCTATTCCATCTTTTATATATCCAGTGTTCTCTGGTAGTCTGTATTCCTCTATGGTAGTCCATAGATTTAGTCTTTACCCTAATCTCATCTTAAGTCACAGTTGGATAAATCTTTTACTTTTTAGAATGGAAACCTGTTCTCCAGAAAGTAAGCTAGTGTTACTTTTCATTAATATATAATAATCTATATGATTTCCTTTTGTTTATACCAGATATATTCCAAGACTCTAAATGGATGCCTAAAAGTACCAAATCCTGTACACATCATGTTTTTCCTATATATATTACTACATTCTGAGACCATTAAATAAGAGGTATCTGATCAGGATCTCTGTGACAGTTGATCTGTTAAACAAGATGGCTATGACATCCTCATGAGAAGGCAGACAGTGAATACACCTCCAAAAGTTTGATTAATCCTGAAATGTGATGGTGTAGGATGGTATGTGAGTGTATCCTGCTACACACAATTTAAATAGTATAATTTGTCTATTTTTTAGAATTTCTCCACTTAATATTTTCAACCTAAGGTTGATCACATGTGATGGAAACCATATAAAGCAAAACCACACATCAGGAGGCACTCCCTCCAACAACAACAACATCAACAAAATAAACCACGTCTGTGGCTTCCTTCATATTAGAAAGAGTCCTAACCTTATCTGAAAGGCCAGGATAGTCAAATCCAGAGAGACTGGAAATAATTATTTCGGGAAGCTGAGAAGGGTAGTGGAAGGAAATGCTGGGATTACTACTTGATGAGTTTAGAACAATAAATCTTTAGTGTAATTGTTTTGGAATTAGAGGTGATGGTTTCCCCACATTGTCAGTGTGCTAAGACCCATGAAATGGTTCACTTAAAAATCCAGTAAGGCAGCTGAGCAAAGTAGGGAGTGTCTATAATCCCAGTACTTGGGAGGAGAGGTAGGAAGCCCTTGAGTTCAAGACCAGCTTGCACTAATATGAGTCCCTGTCTCTGAAACAGGTGCAGTCTTGTGACCTCAGACAACCGTAATGTACTGTGTATTGAAAGAGCACAGAATGATTTTAAATGTTGTCAACATAAGAGATATATTATTAAATGTACATATGTATACCTCATAAAATGTGAATTTTTTCTTCATGTTTGTCAAATGTTGATTTAGAAAAAGAATAATTTATATTATATGACTTATACACCCAAAAATATTAAAAGAAAAATCTTTCTCTTTGTTACCCATGGGGTCATCTCTCTTAGGATATGTGGGGTTATATTGGAAATGTTTACCACTTGGCTGTCATCAAGTCCTGATATCCAGCTAATAGCTGGTACCTTCCTGGAAACTGAAACTTTTATTTTGTTTGTATTTTCAGTCTTCAGATTATAATATGTGTCTCTTAGGGACAATGGAAAGGGTGTCTGGCTAGTTATTAATGGTTTTATATATGTTGAAAACTTTTGGGCTTGTTTGCATATTTATTTTGTGGTGTTCTAGTTGAAATTTGAGACTTCCCACATGTTAGGCACATATTCTACCACTGAGTTATGGCTTTCTGCCCTACAATTGTTAAAGTAGGTTGATCTATATATTTATAATAAGATAAATTGATGAGAACACATTTTTATGGGGTTTATTCTGTTAGTAAGGAGAATTAAGGACAGAAAAATCATTAAAAATTAGCTTCTAAAAGGGTTTTGAAAAAAGATTTGCTTTAAAATCAAGTGTTGTGTCTCATAGATGCCCAAGATTAGGGCTT
The DNA here is from genome assembly GCA_025134845.1 of Neodon shergylaensis. Lineage (NCBI taxonomy): Eukaryota > Metazoa > Chordata > Mammalia > Rodentia > Cricetidae > Neodon > Neodon shergylaensis. The sequence continues at coordinate 10,446,213 of JABTXL010001088.1, read as the reverse complement.
CAGTCATTCCCGCCTGAGTAGCCAGTCCCTCCACCTAGAGGCAGGAAGTTGACCTGGCTCAAGCAGCTTCTGAGGGCCATGTCTGGGTCCATGGTCCAGCTACAGCTGGGGTCTGTGTGGCTGTCTGTGGTCTGTGTCACCTCAGGAGGTCTTAGGAACCATGCAAGATGAAATCAGAGGGCCATGTTGACCTGGCTATGTCCCTTGTAGGCCCTGGGAAAACTGGACTTGCCTCTCACTGGACACTACATCAAGAGTGTCCCTGCATGTTGGAGAGATGGCCCCACCCATCAGCACAGCAAGGATGAACCAACCCTGAGGGCATGTACATAAGGGAGCTGTCTCTACCCCCTCTCTGAAGGCAGGTTTCCCCAGGGATCTAGATTGACCATGTTGGCTACCATCCAAGTCCACAGCTGAGCTGTGGGTTGACCCACCTTAGCATCTACACCATCTAGTACCTAGTACCTGCTGGAGCTGGTGAAGGAATTGACTGCTTCTGTGGAACAATACCCACAAGATCTCCAAGACTCATGGCTGTCACAGGATATCCCAGAGGAGTTCCAGTGAAGACCAAGTGATGATGGTGTACTTGTGCGGAACAATTGTATTCTGTCAATTATATTTTAAATAAACTCTGATTGATCAGTAGCCAGGTAGAAAGTATAGGCAGGACAACCAGACAGGAAATAGAGGTGGGTCAATGAGAATTCTGGGAAGAGGAAAGCTTGGTGTGCAGTTGTGAGCCAACCACAGAAGAAGCAGTTGAGGATAGGGAACCTGAAATGACCCTATCCTACAGCAATGCTGACGAATATCTTGCATATCACCATAGAACCTTCATCTGGTGATGGATGGAGAGAGTCACAGAGACCCACACTGGAGCACCGGACTGAGCTCCCAAGTTCCCAGTGAGGAGTGGAAGGAGGGAGAACATGAGCAAGGAAGTCACGAGGGGTGCACCCAACCACTGAGACAGTGTGGCTGATCTATTGGGAGCTCACCAAGGCCAGCTGGACTGTGACGGAAGAAGCATGGGATAAAACCAGACTCTCTGAACATGGCGAACAATGGGGGCTGATGAGAAGCCAAGGACAATGGCCCGGGGTTTTGATCCTACTTCAAGTTCGGGCTTTGTGGGAGCCTAGCCACCTTGGATGTTCACCTTCCTAGACATGGACAGAGGGGGGAGGGCCTTGGACTTTCCACAGGGCAGGGAACTCTGACTGCTCTTTGGTCTGGAGAGGGAGGGGGAGAGGAGTGGGGGGAGGGGGAGAAGGGTGGGACGAGGGGGAGGGAAATGGGAGGCTGGGAGGAGGCGGAAATCTTTTTTTTCTTTTTATCAATAAAAAAATAATAATAATAAAATAATTTCCATTTAGTCAAAAAAAAAAAAAACCAGACAGAACAAAACCCCCAACAAACAGCCTCTTCTACTACAGTGACTCACTTGACCTTGGCAAGCTCTGTCTAGGAGAAGAAGACACCATATCTGATGCTTCTGGGTGAGATGCACAAGAGATGTAACCTGCAGCTCCTGAGGTAAGTTGCACAGTCACTGCTGTCCTCCAAGGTAACCCATCATGATGCTCTATGGGAGAATACATGGTATTTCCTGTTCTCTGAGGAAGAACTCTTGGTCAGTGCTGTTCCCTGGAGTAGAACCCAAGGTTGTTGTTGTCTCTTGTGGATAGGTCGCATGATCAGTGCTGTCCCCCCCCCCCCCCAAGTAGAACCCATGGTTAGTGTTGCCCCTGGTGGTAGAACCCATGGTTCTGCCCCTGGGGATAGAACCCTTGGTCAGTGCTGCCCCCTGAAGGTAGAACCCATGGTCGGTGTTGCCCCCTGGGAGTAGAACCCATGGTTAGTGCTGCCCCCTGGTGGTAGAACCCCTTATTCAATGCTGTACCCTGGAGGTGGAACCCATGGTCAATGCTGGACCATGATGGCAGAACCCATGGTCAATGGTGCCCCCTAGTGGTAGAACCCATGGTCAGTGCTGAGCCCTAGAGGTAGAACCCATGGTTAGTACTGCTCGCTGGAGGTAGAACCCATGGTCAATTCTGTACCCTTGTGATAGAACACATGGTTAGTGTTGCCCCCTGGAGGTAGAACCCATGGTTGGTGTTGCCCCTTGGAAATAAAACCCATGGTTGAGACATGGTGAGATAAATCTAAATTTAACATTTTAAGAAGACTGTAGGTACCCATATGCCTTTCCATCCAGACAGTATCTTACACTATTCCAATTTCAGGCTGTTCTGGAACTTGCTGTGTAGCTAGTGAAGGCTGGCTTTGAACTTTTGGCGATCCTCTCACTTCAACCTCCCAAGAGCTGACATGACAGCTATGAATAATCATGCTTGGCTTTAAAATTTCTAAACCAGACAGTAAAGAAAATAGGCTACTTGATAGGCAATATGTGAGTACTGTGTTTTAATAAAGTTTTTCACAAGAACAAAACAGGTAGATGGCTGGTTTTTACCAGTCTGCAACAATTTGCTGACCTCTGCTCTGGTCCTTCATTCACCACCTCTGCTTCCATTATTTATTTTCAGATGGAACAAGAGTAGTGATGTGAGGCCAGAATTCTGTTCTATTGCTAACTACACATGAAGCATTTTGATGAACAGACTCATTGTCATAGCTGCTCAAAGACTTCAGTACTCAATTTCTGCTCTCACTGCTAGGAATCCCATAGGAAAATCAAATTACATAACTGTGAGGAATATGCAGAGGACCTAGGTCAGTCTCATGCAGGCTCCCTAGTTGTTGGTTCAGTCTCTGGGAGTCCCTATGAGCCCAGGTTAGTTGGTTCTGCCGGTTTTTTTTTGTGGTACCCTTGACCCCACTGGCTTCTATAACCCTTCCTTTTCCTCTTCTGCAGGATTCCCAGAACTTTGCCTAGTATTTGATTCTCTCTCCCTGCCACCACCATGTTTTTGTCTCTCCTGAGTCTCTGGGGTATCTGGCCTCTGGATCCTGGCCCTCAGGGGTGAGTTCCCTCTTTAGGGTATCGATCTCTAGTTGGGCCGTCATTAGTTGGTCACTCCCACAATTTCAGTGCCATCTTCACCCTCACACATCTTGTAGGCAGGACAAATTGTAGGTCAAGGGTTTTGTGGCTGGGTTGGTGTCCCAGTCCCTCCACTGGAAATCATTTCTGGTTACAGGAGATAGTTGGTTCAGGCTTCATAGCTCCCATCGCTAGGAGTCTTAGCTAGGGTCACCCTCATAGATTCCTGGGAGTTTTCATTGTTCTAGGTTTATAGCTCATCCAAGAGATGTCCCCATATTCTAGTTGTCTCTTCCAGTATTCACCCCCACCAGAAGCCTTTTAACACTCCAAGTTTACTCCCAATACCCAATTTCTTCAGTACATCTTAGATCTCTCCAAACAGTGTCACCAAGGGAACCAAGCCTGATACTGTGGGGGTCGTTTATCACTCAAACTATGACAAGAGAGTTTTAAATTGTAGATCTGATGACTCTTGGATCTGGTTTAAAGATTTGGGGGTTTAACCACGTAAGGTAAGGCATGCCTGCCTCTAATACCAGAATTTAGGAGGCTGATATAAGAGGGCTTTTTGTTCAAGCCAACCTGAGCTACATAGTGGCTTTTGAGGCTATCCTGAGTTCTTGCCCCCAGGGTTATATGTGGTTCAACATGACAACTATAGTAGATCTATATTTATTATTCCTCTTGGAGTTGGCTTGGCATGTTGATTTGTCTTTGCATTGGAAAAAAATTATTCATTCTCACAACATTATTGGCATTTTAGTAGAATTATTTGTCAAATGTGCTGTTAATACATGTATATGTTATGTGCTGAAATAACAAGGTGAGTAACATTTCTATCTCTTTACCATCATTCCGTGTTGAGTACTTTTGAGTGCCTGTCTTCTATAGCTTCTTAGAATATTAGAATATTATCATAGCCACCTTATTGTGCTGTAGAATACATGAACTTCTCATTTACAACTGTTTGGTACCCATTATCCCATATTCTTCATCCCTACTCCTACAACCTTCTTACACACTAATAAACATGGTAGTATAGGATATAGATTTTCTTTGATTTGTCATAGAAGAAAATAGATGCAGTAATTTTCCAGTTTTATTTAATGAAATCTCCTTCGGACATGACTAATCTGTTTTGGGTGTGCTGTGTACTCACTTCCAGATGGTGTGAGTACACAGGAGGGGTTGATGTGGGGAATTGTACAAGGGATACTCAGATTTCCTTAGATACTTAGATAATACAATGATAATAATGATTATGGAAGCCACTAAAATTGTGAGGATGCCATATCAATATTCTAATTTTAGCCTAATGGGTTTTTTTTGTATGATGCTGTTCTGTACAATCTAGAGAATTAACTATGATGGCTATGCTTTTGGTCACAAATGACTGAACTTTAAAATTATATAGCAGGCAAAAATAAAAGAATAAATAGCAAGGAGTAGCTAGAACAACTGAGAGCAGAGCACCATCAGTGTACCCCACGCAAAAGAGATGACTTGAATAGCTGATTAAGAGAACAAAGAATCCCTTGGGTATCCAGTGGTATTACTGGGTCTTGAGGAAGGTTGCTTCCTAATTTTCTGAGAAATTGCCATACTGATACACAAGGGTTGTACCAACTAACAATACCGGAGTGTTCCCTTTATCCCACAACCTCTCCGACATAAATTGTCATCAGTGTTTTTTTTTAATTTTTTTTGTTTTAAAATTTATTTTTAAATAGATATACATATTTATTGCAGAACTGAGTATTAAATCTAGGGCCTTGTATATGCCAGCCAAGCACATTCCCTTTGAGTGATACCCTTCCTCTTCAGAAATCAAGTGATTTAAAACAACCATGTACACTTCTTTATTCACTCACTTCTTTAGCTTCTCCTTTCTCTTTAGTGGTACTAGGGACTGAACCCAGGCTTCATGCAGACCCAGCAAGCCCCCTACCACTAATACATCCCCAGCAGAATGCTACGAAACAGGCGAGTAGCAGGCTCTCCCTATTGGTGGGAATATGAACTTATGGGGATGCTTAGGGCTGGGAGCAGGAGTGAGAACTTGCCTGCAGCTCTATATTTGATTTGTTGTATAGCTTTAAGCAAGTCACCGTATCACTAGTTCTCTATTTTCTTATTTGTTTAAGCCAGGATGATGTTGCCTGCTCACCCAGCAAATATATTTTAAAGATTAATGGAAGAGTGCTTACATATTAACTTTGAACCCTTTATGTCAAAATGCTGCACCATCCTTGTTACACCATTAAAATTAATAAAAATATTGAATTTACTTTTATCTAAATGCCCAAAGGCTGTATCTAAGACCTGAACATTTGATTTGAATAGTTGCTACAGGTACAGAACAGGAGAGGTTAGGCCCAGCTCAGGACTAGTATTTGCTTTAAGCTGTCTGTATATAAGCACACCTACAAGATGCTTTCTTTCTTTTCTTTTTTTTAAATACCAATCCAAATTACCACTCCCTCTCTTCCTCCCATTCTCTCCACATACCCTCCCACCCTGCCCCCCTCTAATCCTAAGAGATGGTAAGGCACTTTGCTTTGTGAAGGGTCCAAGGTCCTTCCTACTACATCTGGGTTGAGCAAGGCATACATCCAAAGAGAACGGGATCACCCAAAACCAGCACATGCAGTAGGGATAAATTCCAGAACCACTGCCACTGACCCTCAGTCTGCCCCAGCCATACAATTGTCAACCACATTCAGAAGGACTAGTTTGGTCCTATACTTGTTCCTTCCCAGTCCAGTTGGAGTTGGTGAGCTCCCATTAGCTCAGGTAAACTTTCAGTGGATGAACCCTTTATGGTCTTGACCTCTTTGCTCATATTCTCATTCCTACTACTCTTCAACTGGAATGTGGGAACTTAGCCTAGTGCTCCGATTTGGGTCTCTGCCTCTGTTTCTTTCTGTTGTTGACAAAGGTTCTATAGTGATATTTAAGATATTCCATCAGTCAGTGTTTTTGATCTTGGTCATTCTTACGGGTGTAAAATGGAATCTCAGAGTTGTTTTGATCTGCATTTCTCTGATGGCTAAGGATGTTTAGCATTTCCTTAAGTGTCCTTTGGCCATTTTAGATTACTCTATTGAGAGTTCTCTATTTAGGTCTGTACTCCATTTTTTTTATTGGATTATTGGTTCTTTTGATGACCAATTTCTTGAGTTCTTTGTACCTAGACAACAATTAGGATACTAAGAGAGACATATATGGGTCTAATCCATGGTCACACTGCTGAATAAAGGTATGTAGTAGCCTTAAAAGAGAAAAGAAATAAAGAGTATAGAAAGTCATAAAATAAAGTTAGTGCTTTAAAAAAGGGTAAAGTCTTTAAAGAGACAGAGTACAGATAGTCATAGATTAAAAAAATAAAGAAAAATAAGCCACATAAAAATGGAAAATTCATAGAGAGTCTGGATTATGTGTATTATTGTGTTTTCTTTAAATTTTTTTTTTACTTTAAAGGAGCTAAGTACAGAAAGACATTTCATTGTGTGGTCTGCTAAGCTAATCCAGCATGTATATCACAAAGGTATCTTGACTTCAGAATTTGGGTCTAAGGATATGATGCTTTGGAAAAGAGGTTCTTCTTTTGTTTTCACAGAGGATGAGACCCTGTTGATTGCTTCTAGACCAATATGATATGATAGACCACGCCCTCCTGAAAGGTTGCTGTGAAAAGCCTCAAAAATTACTTCATTCAAGTGCAGACTGAGATGAACCTAGCATATAGGATACACCATGAAAGACCTGATTAACAGCGCCCCCATTCAGCACAAAGCAGTTTGGAGAGAAATAACTGCACCCATATTCCCAAATATTGTTTATAAATGTTCTTTTACATTTAAAGGGGGATATGATATAGATATGAATAATTTGCATTGGTGTAAATCTTGATTTATTGATACAAGTTTAAGGTCAAGTTTGTTATATGCTTATGTATTTCTGCTCTTGATTAAGGGATTGTGATTGTGTAGTTCATTTAAAAATGTAATGTAGGGGATCCCAGGTATCCACAGGAATGTCCCCAGCTAGGTCCTTGGACAGCAAAGGAGAGGGTGCCTGAACTGGCTTGCCCCACTATCACACTGATGATTATCTCAAATATCACCATAGAATCTTTGGCCGGCAATGGATGGAGATAGAGACTGAGACCCTTATCAGAGCAACAGACTGAGCTCCCAAGGTCCAGTTGAAAGGCAGAAGGAGGGAGAAGATGAACAAGGAAGTTAGGACCATGAGGGATTGGTCCACCAACTGAGGCAGTGTGCCTGTTCTAATGGGAGCTCATCAAATCCAGCTGGACCGGGACTGAATGAGCATATGATCAAACCAGACTCTCTGATTGTGGCTAATAATGGGGCTGACTGAGAAGCCATTGATAAAGGCACTGGGACTTGTTTTTATGGCATGTTCTGGCTTTTTGGGACCCTAGTCTATTTGGATGTACAGCTCCCTAGGCCTGGATGTAGCGGGGAGGGCCTTGGACTTCCCACAGGGCAGGGTTCCCTGCCCTCTCTCAAGCAGGGTGGGAGAGAAAGAAGGGGGTGTGGGTGAGTGGGAGGGGATTGGGAGGAGGGAAGGAAGTGTAAATATTTGAATGAAAAAATAAAAAAATAAAATGTATAATTCGAAAATATAGGTTGTTAGTGGATAATCATCGATAATAGTCAAGCTTGTAGTCATGCTAGATTTTCTAGATACATACAGATATATTTCAGTTATATAGATTTTCTTCATATCTTTCAAAGGCTACAGAATATGGCATTTAACATGTTTTGATAACTTAGGGCTTTTCATGACAATGACACATGTCTGCTTCTGGCAGCACCAGCTACTTCAAGAGGAAGATGGGCATCGAAAAGGCTCCTTATGGAGTAGGTTAGCCATTTGGGCAAGAAAAGCTCTTGCCTGGACTGTTGCATAAACTGGATATGAAGAACCCACTGAGAGAGGACTGCTGAACTTGGCTAAAGGTGAGATGGTCCTTCAGGGTTCCTGCTTCATGACAGAGTCTGCAAGACATTCTGCAGGACACAGAAGAAAGTGACTGAACTGTCTTTTAAATTTCCTGCTTCATGGAAAAGTTTGCTGGATACTATGGACCTGAAGGCCAAAGATGGATGTCCCAACTGTACAGAAAAAATTTGTGACTGTACAGGCAGTGAGATGTCTCTGTCATTTCTAGAGTTTTGAAAATTGCTTACTTCTTGTTTACTTAGGTAATAGTATGTCCTTTTGGAGTCTTTGGTGTAGTTGAAGAATAGCTAGATAAAGTTTTCCTTTGTTATGATAAAAGATAAAATAGATCTAAATATTGTAATTGTAATTCTTGCTTGATACCTGTTATATATAATTTTACTATGTTAAAGGCTTTCTTTTTGTTTAAACAGAAAAGGGGAAATCATGTAGGAGGATCATAATAATGGAAATATGTTGGAGAAGTTAAGAATTGGAATTTCAATAAGTTATTAGATTTGGGACTAAGTCAAACCTTTGGGTTAAAGATATTTAATTTGAGAGTCTGGATTGAAATGTATAATTTAAAATTTTTCTTTTGCCATGCTTAGGGATTTATTTCATGGTCTTGTACAGGCTAGATGGGTGCTTTATCTTTGAGGTATAGGCCCAGTACTTTTAAATTTTATTCTCTGAGAATGCCATGTATATATATACAATGTACTTTGGTCATATCTGTACTCATTTCTCATTCCAACTCCTCCCAGATTTTCCTAGAGCACACCTCTCCCAAGTGTGTGTGTGTGTGTGTGTGTGTGTGTCTGTGTGTTGATATAGTATATCAACTATACTAGTTGACAGTCCAACTAGTGCCTCAAGTATGCTTATGGGTACAGAGCTGAACATGTAGTATGGACAATCTACCAAGGAAAACTGACTTCCTCGGCAGTCATCCAAAGCTCAGCTTGAGTCATCCTCAGCTATGGGAGGAATTTTATGAATCCCTCCCACATCCATGCTGGAATGGTTACTGCCTTGGTGTTTTGTAGGCAGCCAGAGCTTCTGTGAGTCCACAAGTGCAGAAGTCCTGTCATGCCTTAAAGACTGTTTTACAATGAACCTCCCCATTCTTTGACTGACAGTCCTTTTTTTTTAATTGAGAAAAAGAAAAAAAAAGTTTCCGCCTCCTCCCAGCCTCCCATTTCCCTCCCCCTCCTCCCACCCTTCTCCCCCTCCCCTCACTCCTCTTCCCCTCCCTCTCCAGTCCAATAGCAGTCAGGGTTCCCTGCCCTGTGGAAAGTCCAAGGTCCTCCCCCCTCCGTCCATGTCTAGGAAGGTGAACATCCATACTGGCTAGGCTCCCACAAAGCCAGAACATGAAGTAGGATCAAAACCCCGTGCCATTGTCCTTGGCTTCTCATCAGCCCTCATTGTCCGCCATGTTCAGAGAGTCCGGTTTTATCCGATGCTTTTTCAGTCACAGTCCAGCTGGCCTTGGTGAGCTCCCAATAGATCAGTCCCACTGTCTCAGTGGGTAGGTGCACCCCTCGTGGTCCTGACTTCCTTGCCCATGTTCTCCCTCCTTCTGCTCCTTATTGGGAACTTGGGAGCTCAGTCCGGTGCTCCAGTGTGGGTCTCTGTCTCTATCTCCAACCATCGCCAGATGAAGGTTCTATGGTGATGTGCAAGTTATTTGTCAGTATTGCAATAGGATAGGGTCATTTCAGGTTCCCTATCCTCAGCTGCCCAAAGAACTAACTGGGGACATCACAGTGGGCTCCTGGGAGCTTCTCTAGGTTCAAGTCTCTTGCCAACCCTAAGGTGGCTCCCTTAACTAAGATTTGTGCTTTCCTGCTTCCCTATCCATCTTCCTTTATCCCAATCATCCCATTTCCCCAAGTTCCCCCCATCCTCCCCTTCTCACTTTTCTCTTCCCATCTCCCTTTACCCCCATCCCACCCCACCCCCAAGATCCCAATTTTTTTCCTCGGCAATTTTGTCTACTTCCCATATCCAGGAGGGTAACTATATGTTTTTTCTTTGGGTTCACCTTCTTATTTAGCTTTTTTAGGATCACCAATTATAGACTCCATGACCTTTATTTATGGCTAGAAACCAATTATGAGTGAGTACATCCCATGTTCATCTTTTTGGGTCTGGGTTACCTCACTCAGGATAGTGTTTTTTATTTCCATCCATTTGCATGCAAAATTTGAGAAGTCATTGTTTTTTACTGCAGTGTAGTACACTAATGTGTATATATTCCACACTTTTTTCATCCATTCTTCCATTGAAGGACATCTAGTTTTTTTCCAGGTTCTGGCTATTACAAATAATGCTGCTATGAACATAGTTGAACAAATGCTTTTGTCATATGATAGGGCATCTCTTGGGTATATTCCCAAGAGTGGTTTTGGGTGGTAAGCGAGCCAAGCACCTCCAGCCTGGGTGCTCCTGGCTCCTGTGTGCTCTCCTGGACCCCGCCCTGCCTGCCATTTCTTCCTTGTGTCCCCTGAGCTGCGGCCCTGTGGAATTCCTTCTGGAAGGGTGAGTGTGTGTGATCCAGGGGCGGTCTGTCCCAGGGGAGAGCACAACCCCCCTTCCCCCTGCTCCTTCTGCAGGGCCTTCTTTCTCACTCACGACTCAGCCCCCCAGCACCCTCCCCCCAACCCTGCCCTGTTGTAAGCTAGGACCAATGCTCAAGAACAATTTTAAACTCCTACACTAAGGCTTGGGCCACCAGGCGGCCAGGTTTAGGTGCTGAGAAGTTCCATCTGGAAGGCCTGCCTGCAGCAAGCAAGTCAGGCCCTTTGTTTACGAGCTACCCTAGCAGCACGGAGAACCAATCCGGGCACCAGGAGAGTCATCACTGGGGCACTAGGAGAGCCATCACTGGGGAGCGACATCACTGGGAAGGTACAACAGTGGGCAAGGAGACCTGATCCTGTAAAAGAAGATCCATAGAGGAGCATTCGGAGGAAGAGATGGGCAGGCGCCAATGCAAGAATTCACCCAGCAATCTGAAGAACAACATGAAACCACCAGAACCCAGCGACCTCACAACAGGAGCACAGGAACACCTTAACCAAGAAGAAGCAGAAAAATTTGACTTTATGAAAGTGATTGACGCCCTTAAACAGCATGTAAAAAATGCCCTGCTAGAAATGGATGAGAAGTATAACAGAAAGTTTGAAGAATTGAATAAATCAGTGAATGATACCCTAGGAAACCAAGGAAAAACAATCAAACAGATAATGGAAACAGTTCAAGACTTGAAAACTGAAATGGAAGCAAAGAAGAAAACACAATCAGAGGGCCGGCTGGACATGGAAAATTTAGGTAAACGAATAGAGTCTACAGAAACAAGCATAACCAGCAGAATACAAGAGATAGAAGAAAGAATCTCAGATGCTGAAGATAACATAGAGAAAATAAACGCACTGAACAAAGAAAACAGCAAGTCCAACAAGTTCTCATCGCAAAACATTCAGGAAATATGGGACACAATAAAAAGACCAAACCTAAGAATAATTGGAGTAGAAGAAGGAGAAGAAGTGCAACTCAACGGTCCAGAAAATATATTTAATAAAATTATAGAAGAAAACTTTCCCAACCTAAAGAAGGAGGTACCTATGAGGGTCCAAGAAGCATACAGAACACCAAATAGGCTGGATCAAAAAAAAAACATCTCCTCGCCATATAATAATCAAAACACAAAGCATTCAGAATAAAGAAAGAATATTAAGAGCCGCAAAGGAAAAAGGCCAAGTTACTTATAAAGGCAAACCTATCAGACTTACACCGGACTTCTCTATGGAAACCATGAAAGCCAGAAGGTCCTGGATAGATGTACTACCAAAACTAAGAGACCACGGATGCAAGCCCAGACTACTATACCCAGCCAAGCTTTCGTTCACTATAAATGGAGAAAACAAAATTTTCCAGGATAAAAACAAATTTAAACAATACGTAGCCACAAATCCAGCTCTACAGAAAGTAATAGAAGGAAAATCACTAACCAAGGAGTCCAACAATGACCACAATAACTCAGACATCTAGAGACCCTTCACCAGCACAACTCAAAGAAGGGAAACACACAAACTCTACTACTAAAAAAATGACCGGAGTTAACAACAACTGGTCATTAATATCACTTAATGTCAATGGGCTCAACTCACCTATAAAAAGGCACAGGCTAAGAGATTGGATACGAAAACAGGATCCAACACTCTGCTGTTTACAAGAAACACATATCAAACACAAAGACAGGCACCTACTCAGAGTAAAGGGATGGGAAAAGGCTTATCAAGCAAATAGACCTAAGAAACAAGCAGGTGTGGCCATACTAATTTCTAACAAAGTTGACTTCAAACTTAAATCAATCAGAAGAGATGGAGAGGGACATTTTATACTCATAACAGGAACAATTCAACAGGATGAAGTCTCAATCCTAAATATCTATGCCCCTAATTTAAAAGCACCCACGTACGTAAAAGAAACATTACTAAAACTCAAAGCAGCCATCAAACCGCACACACTAATAGTAGGAGACTTCAACACTCCTCTCTCACCAATGGACAGGTCAATCAGACAGAAACCTAACAGAGAAATTAGAGAATTAAAGGAGGTAATGAATCAATTGGACTTAACAGACATCTATAGAATATTCCACCCAAATAGGAAAGAATATACCTTCTTCTCTGCAGCTCATGGAACCTTCTCGAAAATTGACCACATACTCGGTAACAAAGCAAACTTCCACAGATACAAAAAAATATTGGTAACCACATGTGTCTTATCAGATCACCATGGATTAAAGTTAGAGTTCAACAACAATGCTACCCTCAGAAAGCCTACAAACTCATGGAAACTGAACAGTCAACTATTGAACCACACCTGGATCAAGGAAGAAATAAAGAGAGAAATTAAAGTCTTCCTTGAATTCAATGAAAATAAAGAAACAACATACTCAAACTTATGGGACACTATGAAAGCAGTCCTGAGAGGAAAGTTCATAGCACTAAGTGCCCACTTAAGGAAAACAGAGAAAGCACACATTGGAGACTTAACAGCCCACCTGAAAGCTCTAGAAAAAAAAGAAGCAGACTCACCTAGGAGGAGTAGAAGACTGGAAATAATCAAACTAAGGGCTGAAATCAACAAAATAGAAACGCAGAAAACAATCCAAAGAATCAATGAAACAAAAAGCTGGTTCCTGGAGAAAATCAACAAGATTGATAAACCCCTATCCAAACTAATTAAACGGCAGAGAGAGAATATACTAATTAATAAGATCAGAAATGAAAAGGGGGACATAACCACAGACACAGAGGAAATTCAGAGAATCATTAGATCCTACTACAAAAGCCTGTATGCCACAAAACTGGAAAATGTAAAAGAAATGGACACTTTTTTAGATAAATACCATTTACCAAAGTTAAACCAGGACCAGGTGAACAATCTAAATAGACCTGTTAGTCGCGAAGAATTAGAATCTGTTATCAGAAACATCCCTACCAAAAAGAGCCCAGGACCAGACGGCTTCAATGCGGAATTCTACCAGAACTTCCAAGAAGACCTAATACCTATACTCCTTAATGTATTTCACAGTATAGAAGCAGAAGAGTCATTACCAATTCCTTTTATGAAGCTACAGTAACTCTGATACCAAAACCACACAAAGACCCTACCAGGAAAGAGAATTACAGGCCAATCTCACTCATGAACATTGACGCAAAAATCCTCAACAAAATACTGGCAAACCGAATCCAAGAACACATTAAAAAAATTATCCACGCTTTTGTCCCCGGAGCTGCGGCCTTCTGGACGGGTGAGTGTGTGTGATCCAGGGGCAGTCTGTCCCAGGGGAGAGCACAACCCCTGCTCCCCCTGCTCCTTTGCAGGGCCTTCCTTCTTACTCACTACTCAGCCCCCCAGCACCCTTCCCCCAACCCTGCCCTGCTCTAAGCTAGGATTGGTGCTCCACAACAGTTTTGGGCTCCTGCACTAAGGCTACCCAGGCAGAGCAGTGAGTGCCTGCCTGCCGGGCAGGATTCAAGGTCCACAGAGAGGGAGCCAGGCACCTCCAGCTTGTGCTCCAGGCTCTCCTGTGCTCTCCTGGACCCGGCCCCGCCTGCCACTTCCTTCCTTTTGTCACCGGAGCATTGAGCCACCAGGAGGCCCGGTTTAGGTGCTGAGAAGTGCCATCTGGAAGGCCTGCCGGCAGCAAGCAAGGCAGGCCCTGTGTTTACGAGCTACCCAAGCAGCACAAGCAGCAGGGAGACCCATTCCCGGCACCAGGAGAGTCATCACTGGGGAACTGGGAGAGCCATCACTGGGTAGTGACATCACTGAGAAGGTACAACAGTGGGCAAGGAGACCTGATCCTGTAAAAGAAGATCCATTGAGGAGCATTCGGAGGAAGAGATGGGCAGGCGCCAATGCAAGAATTCACCCAGCAATCTGAAGAACAACATGAAACCACCAGAACCCAGCGACCTCACAACAGGAGGACAGGAACACCTTAACCAAGAAGAAGCAGAAAAATTTGACTTTATGAAAGTGATTGACGCCCTTAAACAGCATGTAAAAAATGCCCTGGCAGAAATGGATGAGAAGTATAACAGAAAGTTTGAAGAATTGAATAAATCAGTGAATGATACCCTAGGACACCAAGGAAAAACAATCAAACAGATAATGGAAACAGTTCAAGACTTGAAAACTGAAATGGAGGCAAAGAAGAAAACACAATCAGAGGGCCGGCTGGACATGGAAAAATTAGGTAAACGAATAGAGACTACAGAAACAAGCATAACCAGCAGAATACAAGAGATAGAAGAAAGAATCTCAGATGCTGAAGATAACATAGAGAAAATAAACGCAATGATCAAAGAAAACAGCAAGTCCAACAAGTTCTCATCACAAAACATTCAGGAAATATGGGACACAATAAAAAGACCAAACCTAAGAATAATTGGAGTAGAAGAAGGAGAAGAAGTGCAACTCAACGGTCCAGAAAATATATTTAATAAAATTATAGAAGAAAACTTTCCCAACCTAAAGAAGGATGTGCCTATGAAGGTCCAAGAAGCATACAGAACTCCGAATAGGCTGGATCAAAAAAAAACATCCCCTCGCCATATAATAATCAAAACACAAAGCATTCAGAATAAAGAAAGAATATTAAGAGCCGCAAAGGAAAAAGGCCAACTTACTTATAAAGGCAAACCTATCAGACTTACACCGGACTTCTCTATGGAAACCATGAAAGCCAGAAGGTCCTGGATAGATGTACTACAAAAGCTAAGAGACCATGGATGCAAGCCCAGACTTCTATACCCGGCCAAGCTTTCGTTCACTATAAATGGAGAAAACAAAATTTTCCAGGATAAAAACAAATTTAAACAATACGTAGCCACAAATCCAGCCTTACAGAAAGTAATAGAAGGAAAATCACTAACCAAGGAGTCCAACAATGACCACAATAACTCAGACATCTAGAGACCCTTCACCAGCGCAACCCAAAGAAGGGAAACACACAAACTCTACTACTAAAAAAGTGACCGGAGTTAACAACCACTGGTCATTAATATCACTTAATGTCAATGGGCTCAACTCACCTATAAAAAGGCACAGGCTAAGAGATTGGATACGAAAACAGGATCCAACATTCTGCTGTTTACAAGAAACACATATCAAACACAAAGACAGGCACCTACTCAGAGTAAAGGGATGGGAAAAGGCTTATCAAGCAAATGGACCTAAGAAACAAGCAGGTGTGGCCATACTAATTTCCAACAAAGTTGACTTCAAACTTAAATCAATCAGAAAAGATCGAGAGGGACATTTTATACTCATAACAGGAACAATTCAACAGGATGAAGTCTCAATCCTAAATATCTATGCCCCTAACTTAAAAGCACCCACGTACGTAAAAGAAACATTACTAAAACTCAAAGCAGCCATCAAACCGCACACACTAATAGTAGGAGACTTCAACACTCCTCTCTCACCAATGGACAGGTCAATCAGACAGAAACCTAACAGAGAAATTAGAGAATTAAATGAGGTAATGAATGAATTGGACTTAACAGACATCTATAGAATATTCCACCCAAATAGGAAAGAATATACCTTCTTCTCTGCAGCTCATGGAACCTTCTCGAAAATTGACCACATACTCGGTAACAAAGCAAACTTCCACAGTTACAAAAAAATATTAGTAACCACATGTGTCTTATCAGATCACCATGGACTAAAGTTAGAATTCAACAACAATGCTACCCTCAGAAGGCCTACAAACTCATGGAAACTGAACAGTCAACTACTGAACCACACCTGGATTAAGGAAGAAATAAAGAGAGAAATTAAAGACTTCCTTGAATTCAATGAAAATAAAGAAACAACATACTCAAACTTATGGGACACTATGAAAGCAGTCCTGAGAGGAAAGTTCATAGCACTAAGTGCCCACTTAAGGAAAACAGAGAAAGCACACATTGGAGACTTAACAGCCCACCTGAAAGCTCTAGAAAAAAAAGAAGCAGACTCACCTAGGAGGAGTAGAAGACTGGAAATAATCAAACTAAGGGCAGAAATCAACAAAATAGAAACGCAGAAAACAATCCAAAGAATCAATGAAACAAAAAGTTGGTTCCTGGAGAAAATCAACAAGATTGATAAACCCCTATCCAAACTAATTAAACGGCAGAGAGAGAATATGCAAATTAATAAGATCAGAAATGAAAAGGGGGACATAACCACAGACACAGAGGAAATTCAGAGAATCATTAGATCCTACTACAAAAGCCTGTATGCCACAAAACTGGAAAATGTAAAAGAAATGGACACTTTTTTAGATAAATACCATTTACCAAAGTTAAACCAAGACCAGGTGAACAATCTAAATAGACCTGTTAGTCGCGAAGAATTAGAAGCTGTTATCAAAAACCTCCCTACCAAAAAGAGCCCAGGACCAGATGGCTTCAATGCGGAATTCTACCAGAACTTCCAGGAAGACCTAATACCTATACTCCTTAATGTATTTCACAATATAGAAACAGAAGAGTCATTACCAAATTCCTTTTATGAAGCTACAGTTACTCTGATACCAAAACCACACAAAGACCCTACCAGGAAAGAGAATTACAGGCCAATCTCACTCATGAACATTGACGCAAAAATCCTCAACAAAATACTGGCAAACCGAATCCAAGAACACATTA
>JABTXL010001088.1:10401781-10428986 GCA_025134845.1 Neodon shergylaensis | reverse complement strand
TTGAATAAATGGGACCTACTAAAACTGAGAAGCTTCTGTAAAGCAAAAGACACTGTCACTAAGACAAAAAGACAACCTACTGACTGGGAGAAGATCTTCACCAACCCTGCAACAGACAAAGGCCTGATCTCCAAAATTTATAGAGAACTCAAGAAACTAGACTTCAAAATGCTAATTAACCCAATTAAAAAATGGGGCACTGAACTGAACAGAGAATTCTCAACAGAAGAAGTTCAAATGGCCAAAAGACACTTAAGGTCATGCTCAACCTCCTTAGTGATTAGGGAGATGCAAATCAAAACAACTTTGAGATATCATCTTACACCTGTCAGAATGGCTAAAATCAAAAACACCAAGGATATCCTTTGCTGGAGAGGCTGTGGAGGAAGGGGTACCCTCATACATTGCTGGTGGGAATGCAATCTTGTGCAACCACTTTGGAAATCAGTGTTTCGGTTTCTCAGGAAATTCAGGATCAACCTACCCCTGGACCCAGCAATACCACTCTTGGGAATATACCCAAGAGATGCCCTATCACATGACAAAAGCATCTGCTCAACTATGTTCATAGCAGCATTATTTGTAATAGCCAGAACCTGGAAACAACCTAGATGCCCTTCAATGGAAGAATGGATGAAGAAAGTGTGGAATATATACACATTAGAGTACTACGCTGCGGTAAAAAACAATGACTTCTCGAATTTTGCATGCAAATGGATGGAAATAGAAAACACTATCCTGAGTTAGGTATCCCAGACCCAAAAAGATGAATATGGGATGTACTCACTCATAATTGGTTTCTAGCCATAAATAATGGTCACGGAGTATATAATTGGTGAACCTAAAGAAGCTAAATTAGAAGGTGAACCCAAGGAAAAACATATAATTATTCTCTTGACTAAGGGAAGTAGACTAAATTGCCGGGGAGAAATTTTGGGATCTTGGGGGGGGATGGGAGTATCGGGGGAAGGGGAGGGAAAAGTGTGAAGGGGAGGATGAGGGAAACTAGGGGAAACAGGAGGATTGGGATAAAGGAAGGTTGGATAGGGGAGCACGGAAGCACAATTTTTAGTTAAGGGAGTCACCTTAAGGCTGGCAAGAGACTTGAACCTAGAGTGGCTCCCAGGAGCCCAAGGCGAGGTCCCCAGTTAGTTCCTTGGGCAGCTGAGGATAGGGAACCTGAAATGACTCTATCCTATAGCCATACTGGTGATTATCTTGCATATCACCATAGAATCTTCATCAGGTGATGGATGGAGATAGTCACAGAGACCCACACAGGAGCACCGGACTGAGCTCCCAAGTTCCCAATGAGGAGCGGAAGGAGGGAGAACATGAGCAAGGAAGTCAGGACCACGAGGGGTGCACCCAACCACTGAGACAGTGTGGATGATCTATTGGGAGCTCACCAAGGCCAGCTGGACTGTGACGGAAGAAGCATGGGATAAAACAGGACTCTCTGAACATGGCGAACAATGGGGGCTGATGAGAAGCCAAGGACAATGGCCCTGGGTTTTGATCCTACTTCAAGTTCTGGCTTTGTGGGAGCCTAGCCAGTTTGGATGTTCACCTTCCTAGACATGGACGGAGGGGGGAGGACCTTGGACTTTCCACAGGGCAGGGAACCCTGACCACTCTTTGGACTGGAGAGGGAGGGTGAGAGGAGTGGGGAGAGGGGGAGAAGGGTGGGACGAGGGGGAGGGAAATGGGAGGCGGGGGGGAGGTGGAAACCTTTTTCTTTTTCTCAATAAAAAAAAAAAAAAGAGGCAGAGGCAGGCAGAGCGCTGTGAGTTTGAGGCCAGCCTGGTCTACAGAGTGAGTTCCAGCACAGCCAGAGCTGTTATACAGAGAAACATTGCCTCGAAAAACCAATAAATAAATAAATAAGTACTCTTTAAAAAAAAAAAAAAGAGTGGTTTTGCTGGGCCCAGGGGTAGGTTGATCCCAAATTTCCTGAGAAACCGCCACACTGATTTCCAAAGTGGTTGCACAAGTTTGCATTCCGACCAGCAATGGATGAGGGTACCCATTCCTCCACAACCTCTCCAGCAAAGTCTATCATTGGTGTTTTTGATTTTAGCCATTCTGACAGGTGTAAGATGATATCTCAAAGTTGTTTTGATTTGCATTTCCCTGATCGCTAAGGCGGTTGAGCATGACCTTAAGTGTCTTTTGGCCATTTGAACTTCTTCTGTTGTGAATTTTCTGTTCAGTTCAGTCCCCCATTTTTTTAATTGGGTTAATTAGCATTTTAAAGTCTGTTTTCTTGAGTTCCCAAGAGTGGTATTTCTGGGTCTAGGGGTAGGTTGATCCCAAATTTCGTGAGAAACCGCCACACTGATTTCCAAAGTGGTTGCACAAGTTTGCATTCCCACCAGCAATGGATGAGGGTACCCCTTTCTCCACAACCTCTCCAGCAAAGGCTATCATTGGTGTGCTGTGGAGTGTGTGTGTGCGCACACATTTAATAAAAGAAATAAAAACTGCATGAAATCATTTTAAGTGTTTGTATGAGTTTTTCAGTTAGTATACAGGAGATCTGGAGAGATAAATTGGTGGAAAAATGTGTGTATTGCCCTTCCAAATGACCTGGGTTCAGTTCCTAGCAACCATATCATGTAGTTAGCAATTACCTGTAGCTCCAATTTGGAGAGGTCTGATACCCTGTTCTGGATTCCACAAGTACTTCATGCACGCACTGCACATATAAACTTATAGGTACCCTCCCTTCCCCCACATATTAAAGTTAGCATACAATTAGTGGGTTTCATTATCGTCTTTTTATTCATCATTTTTTTTCAGTGGCCCATATCCCCTATCTCTTCTCCATAGAGTTTGTTGATATGGCTAGTCTTCCATCTGATTTTCTAGGGACTTTCTATGTCCACCTTCTGAGGCTGAAATTATAGGTGGGCTTCTATGTACATTTGGCATTTGCGTGGGTTCTGAAGTTTTGTACTGAGGTCCTCACAATTTTATGGCAAACATTTTAAATACTGAACAACTTTGTTAGACCCCAAACCTTACAAATTAGGCAGGCTAAGAGATTAAGAATAAAATAAAAATAACTATGAAATATGGTGCCTCTGTCTCAAACTGTCCCAAATCATCATTGTACTGTGGAAATATTTTTGCAGATAGGGCTTCACTATGTAGCTCTGAGCTGGCCTGGAAGTAACAAAGATCCACTTTCTTTGATTCCAGAGTAACTGAAATTCTGAAAATTGAAGTTGAGGATGAAGGAGACTGTTGCATAAAGCAGAGGGTAGAACAAGATGCTGTATAGTCTTGTGTTTTTATAATTGGCTTTCTATATAGAAGAAAAGAAAATGAATTCAGGCATGGTGATTTCATGCATGCAACCCTCCACTTGGTAGGTGGAGGCTGAAGGATCAGAAGTTTAAGGTCATCCTGAGCAATATAGTGAATTCAAGGCCAGCCTGAGCTATACGAGACCACTCTCAAACAAAACATTGATGTAACTTACTTTTGTAATAAAAATGACATACTTAGTAAAATAGATTACCTGAAGAAAAATAGAGCACTTTTGTATGAGAGATATTTTAAATGCATTGCAGGAACACAAGTTAAAAAAGTAATGGGGGAAGGAGAGGCAAATATATATGTTCTCATGTTTGGGATGCATATTTAATACAAATGACTCAAAAATAGAAGAAAGATTGTTTATTGGGGAAAGGGGGATAAAGAGGGCAATGAAAGGGTGAATATGAGTCAAGTACAATGATATGCTTGGATGAAAATGTTACAACTTAAGTTATTTATTTTATCGTATCTTTACCAGTGGTCAGGGTCTGATTTGTATTAACTGATTTGTGGGCTTTTGCATATGTGTAGGTATGAGAGAATGAGAAGAGTAAGTGTGAATAAGGTTAAGGTTTTTCAAAATCGGAGGAACCATTTTTGCCATGAGAAAATGGTAAATCCAGGGACTGGAGAGATGGCTCACTGGGTTAAGAGCATTTGCTGCTTTAACAGAGGACCAGAGTTCAGTTCCAGAATGAATGTTGGTCACTACACAACTGCTTGTAATTTCAGCACCATGAATCTGACATTCTTATTCTTGACTCCATGGGTACTTACGTGCACATACATAATAAAAATTAAATAATAATAAATATTAAAATAGTAATAAAAATTAATTAAAAAATTATGGGTCATAATTTAATGGAAGAAGCTGATAAAAGGATCTAAAGTTCTGAGGGTAAAAGTCTAGGGTTCAGAGAAAACATTTAATCGGGGACTTGTTTACAGTTTTAGAGGGTTACTCCATGATCATCACGGTAAGAAGCAGACAAATATGGACGTAGGACAAAATCTGAGAGCTTTACATCCAGATCCACAGGCAGCAGGTAGAGAAAGAGAGAGAGATAGCCAGAGACAGCCAGAGATAGAGAGAGGCAGAGATATAGAGAGACAGAGACACAGAGACAAAGGCAGATAGAGACACACAGAGAGACAGAGAGGGAGAGAGAGGTGGTAAGAGAGATGGAGACAGAGAGAGACACAGAGACTCAGATACACAGAGACAGAGGTGGGAGAGGAGGATGAAGTGAGAAAATAATGGAAGAAGACATGAAGACATAGAGACGAGACAACCAAGGAGAGGGGCTTTGGGAAAATCTTTAATTTGTCTTGTTTTCTGTTGGACACACGCACACACACACACACACACACGTCATGTGAAGAAAGAGAAAGGTCTCATGAGAAACCAACCCTGTCCACATGTTGATCTTAAAAATTATTCCTTAAATTTGTTTTTAGAGAGTTTTCACATGTAAACCTTGCATGACGATCTCTATTATCAACCATCTTCCCTCCACTCCTGCCCACCCTTCATTCCTGAAACTATCTTACATTCATTTTGTGACCACTGAGACTAATGAGGTTCATCTGTGTGATTGAGGGGTTGGAGCTATGCTTTGACGCCTATATTGGGCAGACACCTAAAGAGATTCCTCTCTCTCACAGAGTGTATCAATAGTGAATATCTTAGAGCATATCATAATCTTAAGGTAATAAATTTATAATGTGATACTTGTCCTGTAGTATTGTGTTGTGGCATTTCTGACAAACAATATGCACAATTTTGTTTAAAATTTTGATACTTTGTCCATTATGGAAGTTCTATTCATTTTGAATTTTTATAATAATGTTTTTATATATAATTTAACTTAGCAACTGAAGGTGTTTTCTCTGCATCCTTCATTTTTATGTTTAAGATATCATGTTCAGTATATTACAAAATATAAATATGGTAGAGCTCTTGGGTATTGCTTGTGATAAGTTTGAGAGATTTTTATTAGGATGAGTTAAGAGCACAGGGTTAGGGCTGGTCAGTACTACCCTCTTCATTCCCTTGAGGAGGCTGTTTTACCAAAACCAAGTTCTGATTCTAGGTAGAGGGCTATAAAATATTCCTAACTTACATACTATTTTGTTTAAGATGACTGGTTCCTTGACATGAACTAGAATAGGGAAAATTTAACATGTCATAAACTCACTCCAAACCAATCCATTTAATCTTGGGTTGAATAGGATATTGGGAGATTATAATTTGATACTAAGTTAAAAAGTTCTACCAATAGGGGGAAGAAAATTCAATTTGGAGTCCCCCCGGTAATGGATACAAACAACCATCAGTTGCCTACAGTGCAGTGAGTGACATGTATGCCAGAGTTTAGGCTACTTTCTAGATATCACTCCTCATTACATCTTTGTATCAAACCAGGAATAGTGGCACATGTCTATAATCCCAACTCTTGGGAGGCTGAGGATGGAGGATCAAGAATTTGAGGGCATCTTTTTTTATATTTTTATTTTGCCATTAAAAAATTCCACTTCCTCCCCTCCTCCCATTCCCCTCCCATTCCCCCACTCACCCACCTCTCTCCTCCTCCAGTCTTAAGTGAGGGTAGGGTACCCTGCCCTGTGGGAAGTCCAAGGCCCTCCCCCCATTTGAGGGTATCTTGAACCACATAGTGAGATTGTGTTTCAAAAAACAAAACAAAACAAAACAGCCTAAACCAATCAACCAACTAACCAACCAATCAGCAAAGAATAACAATAAAGCACCTTATAGCATTTCTTTAGGTTTAGGAATATCCTTAACAGTAAACTTAGCTTTAGAGATGGGTTTTACATGCCTGATGTGTCTGTATAGTAGGGAATGATGACCCATATTAGTATATTATTGGAGCAATCAAATAGTTCAAAGAGAAAAGAGCTGTGGGACCTTCTACCTCATATCAAGACTCAGGAGTCTCAAGTTCCATGTTGTATTCATGTGCCCACTCACTCAGTGTGTTTCCTGATATCTTCTTGAGGACTGATGATATAATCACCAAATTGATCAACTCATTTCACATGAAACCTATACTACAGATGGGAACATGGACATTTTGAGCACTAACAGGGTTCTGGTGCTATAATATCAAGCGAAGGTGCAGTGGCTCAGATGGAAAAGTCACTTGACACCAAGGGTGATCACAAGTTCAGTCCCTAGGACCCACATGGTATATATGTGGGGGAAAACCAAGGATTGGGTAAGAACCAGCTAGGACACACCTTTATCTAGGAATTATTTGTTCTTAGCTTGCATTTCTAATTGTATGTTGTGGTTGCAATGGTTTTTGAAACATTTCATATATGTTTAGTTAGGGTTTCTGGTGCTGTGATAAAATACCATGACCAAAAGTAACTTGGGGAGAAAAGGATTTATTTCATTTTTCAATACCATACCACAGATCATCGCTGAGATAAATCAATACAGGAACTCGAAGGCAGGAGCTGATGCAGAGGCCAGGGAGGGGTGGTACTTATTGGCTTTTTTTCTCATGTTTTTTTCAGTCTGCTATTTTGCAGAACTCAGGACTGCCAGTCTAGGAATGACACTGCCTACAGTGGGCTGGGCCCTCTACATCTCTTATCATCCAAGAAAATGCACTGTAGGCTTTCCTACAAGCCAATATTGTGGGAACATTTTCTCAACTGAGGTTCCCTCTTTCAGAATGACTCTAACTTGTATCAAGTTGACATAATTCTAGCTAGGACAGTATATGTCTACTTATTGGTATTGTTGTTCAGTACTTATTTTGAATGGAATTCTTGCAGACAAAGGAAAGAAGAAAGAAATAATGATAGATTAGCAAGGCGAAGGCTCAGTAGATTAAAAACACTTGCTGTATATGTCTAACAATCTGTGTTCAATCTTTGGAACCCACAAAAAGCTTATGTATTTAGGAACATATATGTATATACATATATGTGTGGCAACAATTAATGAAAAGAAGAGGCCATGAATTTGAAAGAGAGCAAGGAGGGATGTGAGTGTTTGAAGGGAGGAAGGGGGAGATATAATTGTATTATATCAGAAAACAAAAGAAATAATGTTTTAAAATAATTGGAAGGAGAAAACTGCACAAAGGTGTCCTCTGACCTCATATGAGTGACATGACATGTGTGCACACATGTGCCTCACACATGGACACACAATACAAAAGTTGAATTGAGGATGGAGCTGGAGACAAGGCTCAGTGTAGCCAGTCCTTCTTTGGATTGCTAGTTAACAAATAACAGCATGGGGACTTATTATTAATTATGAAAGCTTCGCCTTACCTTAGGCATTTTCCAATTAGCTCTTATAACTTAAATTATTCTGCTTTTACTAATCTATGCTTTGCCAGGTGGCTTTTCCATTCTGTATGTCTGATTTGTTCCATGTCTTCCTGGTGTTTCTTATGCACAGAGATTCATCTCAAACTTTTCTCTTTGTCCAGAAGTCCCGCCTACTCTCTCCTGTCTAGCTATTGAGCTCTTTTTAAAACCAATTACAGTGAAACATCTTTACACAGGTGTAAACAAATACACTGCAACAGCTTGGTTGTTCAGGACACTTGTTGCTCTTCCAGAGGACTTGTGTTCCATTCCCGGCACCCACAGGGCACATCACAGACATCTGTAACTCCAGTCCCTAGGGATCTAACACTAGCTACATACATGGTGCACAAACATACATGCACAAATATACTCGTACACATAAAATAAATAAATAAAATTAGAAAAAATGCTAAAGAAATATTCCCACGGCCAACATGTTTTTTTTTTTTTGGAAGGTAGTTTTTTTTTCTAGGAAAGACTAGAATGTTTAAAAGTATAACTTGCAGTAAATGAACTTTAAACTTAAAGTTTGATATAGTAGAATCTTAGACATTTCATCTCACCATGCCCCTTTAAGATGTTTTGCCAGACTGGGTGACACTATCCCTTCATTCCTGCAATGATGCCTTCCTTCCTCCAGGGGGCAGCATAGAGCTCATAGGGCCCCAGGTCCAGGAGTTGCTTTCAGTTCCCGCAAAGAAATTGCATTCCTTTGTTCCTCTTCAAGGGAATGTTGGACTCTCCATCTTCTCTTGTATTCCCGACTTGGTGATCTGTTGGTCCCCTCTTTATCCTTCTTCCTGCTGAGCCAGTCTTCAACCAAAAGCCATACTAGAGTCATCAGGACTATGCATGCCAGACCAATCCGAATAAGATTTTGGGCTGTATGATCCCAGAAGGCAAAGTCTGGAGTCAGAAGACAGGGTCACTGCTGGCAGAGGCTACACCCACCCCATCCTCCCTCTTCTTCTTTGACATTCCTGCTTTCCCCTGTGCCTTTCTTCAGAATCTATGCTTCGAGATGTTCACTTACCTTTCTGTAATCCTGATTCTTCTTCGGCTGAAAGGTTGTACTCCCAATAATCTGAGGATAAGGAAAAGAAGAAGGGATGAATGAACAATGGTGTTGGATCCTTCCTTTGAAACATTTCTTTTTCTGTATAGGCCCCATGGCATCTCATGGCTTTGCAACGTTGGTTCCCACCTAGAAACCCAAGTCCTCAGGGCTTCATCTGGAAATAGAGCAGACTAGTAAAGAAATGGATGTACTTAAGTATGGATTCACACAGAGTACTAATGTATGGTCATGCTAGACAGAAACTCTGGGGAAGCCTCATTTTCGTCATTCATTCAATATAATTTCCTTCTCACATGAAGACAGATTCACACATGACATTTTTTTCACCATCTAAAGGGAGCTCCACCCCATCCCCATCATCACTCCTATGATGCTCTGTTTTAAATGTCAATTTGCCACAATCTAGAACTGTCTGAAAAGATAGCTGAAGTGAGGATTTATTTAGATCAGGTTGGCCTGTGGGCATGTCTCTGTGGTATTGTTTTTATTAATAATCTATGTGTGAAGACCCAGTCTATTGTGGACATCACCATTCCCTGGGCAGGGTTGTATGAGTGGTATAGGATAGGAGAACGCTGGATGAAAGCTGAAACAAGTAGCATGGAGGTATTTGTTTCTTTCTGTGCTTTGCTGTGGATGTAATGCAACTAGCTGCCTGAGTTCTTGCCGTGACTTTCTCTCAGAGATGACCAAATAAATCTTTCTTTTTTTTTCAGAGTTGCTTTTAACCAGGGTGTCTTATCACAGCAACAGAAATGAATTTTCCACCAGAGAAGAAGGTAACTAAAATAGAGACCTGTAGTTGCTCAAGGAGCAGGGAATAAGAGAGACTGTGGAATTCTCAGCGCTAAATGAGCTTTATCACATTCCTTCTCCCAAGGATTAGGGATTATTGTGGAAGAGGGGGTGGAAAGACTGTAAGAGCCATAGGTAGTGGAAGATTACAAGGAAATAGTGTCTTCTGATTACATAGGGCAGATGCACATGCAAACTCATGGTATTATGTTAGCATTTATACGGCCTGTGCAAGCTCAAGATAGACCTCCCAACATGGAAAGAGGAGATAGGTGGTGAAGCCTCACCCCTGGAGGGGGAGCCATTAGCATTTGATAGCTGCTAAGCAAGGGAAGAGTAGGTTTCTTTAGGGTTTTTGTTCCCTGGTGGACTGACCATACTCTTGTGGAAGGCTACACACGCAAGATATTGATGAGTTTGAAAAAAAGTGAAGGTACAAAAGTTGGGTAGTGAGGGGATGAATCTGGTAGGAGTTGAGTATGATCAAAACATCACATGAAATTCTCAATGAATTAATACAAATTTAAAAACTGAGATGAAATTAGCCCACATAACTGTTTTTGACCCCAGTGCCTCACTGGAGTTTTGTATCATCTATATGTCTTCCACATGGTTATGCATCTCTCTCCCTTTGTACCTCCAAGTAGTTTCCCTGTGGTTTTTATCTCAGATGCTTCCCACTCTGGGAAATCATCTTTCATATTGTTGCCTTCCTCCCTGATCAATTTCATGCATTATCTTTTCCTATATCACTGCTTCCCTCTTTATGTGCTAGAGAACACATTTATTTATTTTTTTCTAACTTGTCTCTTGGTTTGCTTCCTATTGCTACAATATAAGTTTCACAAAGGTAAGGATGTTTGGCTGACTGACTCTGCAGCAGCTGCTAGTTGGGTGATGTACATTAAATGGATGTTATGAGTAAATACCTCATTTTAGTGTCATTAGAAAAGTTTGATCTTTTCCATGTTGTGTGTGTGTGTGTGTGTGTGTGTGTGTATGTGTGTGTGTGAGTGAGTAGGCCAGAGGTCAACATTGGATACCTTTTTCAAATCCTCTCCATCTTAGTTTTTGAGACAGGGTCTTTCAATAAACCTTGAAATCACCAATTCAACTAGACTGGCTTGACACTGATTCCCACCTCCATAGCATCAGGATTACAGATGTAGGGTACCATGCCTGGATTTTACATGGGTGCTGTAAATCCAATTGGGGTTCTCAGACTAAGTACTTTACCAATAGCTAATTCTCCAGCTCTTTTCTGGTGAATTTGGAAGTGACTCACCAAGAGAAGTAGTGTCTGTGGGTGCAAGGCTGGTGTTATCAACATCTCCTAGAAATGGAAAACAGTTTTAAAGAGTGAGAATTTTATGTCTCCTCCTATATCCTTTATTCCTTCACCACCTTTCTCTGCCCCTCTGGGGTTCCCGATTGGACAGCTGTATCTCTAAAAAGCAAAGAACTCTTTGTTACCTTTTAAATCTCTGTCAAGGGCATCCCCTAGGGCTGGGTAAGACACAGGTGAGAGTGTCCTTACCTGGGATGAGTAGTGTCACAGGTTTACTGGGGAAAGACCACACATGGTCATTGTAAGAGCCAAAACATCTGTATGTCCCTCTGTGGGCTCTGGTCATAGGGCCCATGGGGAACTCTGCTTTGATGTTCCCAAGTCTGTGCTGGATATGGTTGGATCTTCCCTCCTTAAGCAGAAAGAATTTGCTTGTCCCAGTCTCCAGATGACAGAAGAAGGTCACATTCTCTCCCAAGGTTACTTCAGGTCCTGGATGAACCCTGAGGTTGGGCGTGTCATACAGACCTGTGGGGGGAAGCAGGGATGGTATATACAGTGCATTATCATATGCCAATTCCTCAATCCACTGCTTTCCTTTCCCTATGACCATGTATCACTCTTTGGAATCGTGCTCATTCTGCTTCCTAAACTTGTGGTTGTCACAGATTGAGCCGTTATCTTTTGGGACTAAGGCCTAGTTCCTGCATCTCTCTCTTTCCATGGCTTTGAGTTTGGCTCTCAGGACCAAAACCACTAACACCACCAGAAGCCTGAAGGTGCTCTACCCCTATCCAGAACCATTGTATTAGAAACCCAGGGATAGGATAGCCTTTTATGCTTTAAAAATTGTTAATTTTTGAGATTATAGTATAATTACACCATTTCCTCTCCCCCATTCTCTCTCC
Source organism: Neodon shergylaensis (assembly GCA_025134845.1). NCBI lineage: Eukaryota > Metazoa > Chordata > Mammalia > Rodentia > Cricetidae > Neodon > Neodon shergylaensis. The sequence continues at coordinate 10,417,240 of JABTXL010001088.1, read as the reverse complement.
AAAACCTCCTGTATACCCCTCCTTGCTCTCTTTCAAATTTGTGGTAGCCTTTTTTTCATTAACTGTTGTCATATACATATATGTATACATAAATATATGTATGTATATGATTATACATGTTCCTAAATATGTGAGTACAACCTGTTTAGTCTGTATATGGTTACTTGTTTGTTTGTTGGTATGTTTTCAGAGTTGACCATTGGGTATGGGCTAACCGATTGGTGCGCTTTTTGCTGGATAAGACTGTTTCTTGATGACAGCATTCCTTAGTTGTCTTTAGTTCTGTGTGTAGGGTTGTGGCCTCCTGGGCTATATACTGTCCTAAAGAAATCTTTTTGGGAGGTTGGGGGGAGAGAGCTGGGGAAGTAACTCAGTTGATAAAGACCTGAGTTTGATCCTTGGATCTGGGTTTGATCTCCAGTATCTACATAGAAATCCAGGCATGGTGGTGCATGCCTGTGATCCCACTGATGGACAGGTAGAGACAGGCAGACTTGTTGGTCAGTGGCCTAGTGTATGTACTTGGTCAGGCCCAGATCCCAACAAGAGACTGTCTAAAAAACTAAGATAAACAGTTCCTGGAAAATGATGTCTGAGACTGTCCTCTGGTGTACACATGTATACACACACACACACACACACACACACACACACACACACAGAGAGACTTACCTGTGCACCCATGAACTTGCACACACTTGTTCAGAGCCATTAAGCATATGACACTGCTATTAGTATCCTTTGCCTCAAGAACTTTTTCTTCTCAAAACCAGAAACTTTTCAACTATTTTAAACAACCCCCTTTCTGGCTTCCCAAGATCTGGCAATCACCTTTCTACATTTTTTTTGTCTCTATGAACTCAATCATTCCAGGTAACTTGGTTAAGTGCAATCAGACAGTATTTGTCCTCCTGTGACTGGCTTGTCCCATTTATGTAATGTCCTTGGGGTTCAGCCACGTCATAGAGTATTCCAGAATTTTCTTCCTTTGAAAGGTAGAGTAATATAGCCCATTTCGTTCATCTACTTATTCACCAAGAGACATTAGTGTTATTGTTTCCTTCTTAGCTATTGGTTTATTTAGTTACTTATTTAATCTAATTTTTTTCTCTGTGTGATTGTGTGTGCTATGTGTTGCGTATGCTCCTGTGTGTATATAAGTGTGTGTACCTGTAAGCTCATGTGTGGAGGCCGGAGGTGGGTGCTCTGCTCTATCCTTCATTTTATTGCCTTGAGACAGGGTCTCACTAAACCCACAGCTAGGCTGGTGGCTATCAAGCCCCAGCAATCAGGTGTTGTTCCCCGCCCAGTTCTGGTGTTGCAGACATACCTGACTTTTTACGTGGATTTGGTGATTGAATTGAGCTTCTCATACTTGAACAGCAAGCTCTATTATTCATGAGCCATCTAACTAGCCACCTTTTGGCTGTTGTGACCAATCCTCCCATGAGCATGTATGTGAGAGCTATCTGTGTTTTAAAAGGCCTCTAGGTGTTTTTCAAGCTAGTTTAAACCTGAGAGCCGTGTGCGTGGCTACATTTGCTGATGAAACTTCATTATGTGCCAACCTCTTCTTGCCCAGCTTTGATTCTCCTGTCCATCAGTTCTTAGACATACCCCGGCTCACAGTGGTCTACTATAGACACTTTGTTCAGAGATCATGACCTAAGATGCCTTTGATGCCAGGAGAGAAAGCTGACCCCGAAGTTTAACCCTGCAGAAAGTTGCTATGATTAGACACATCGCCTGACTTCCAGTCAAGATAAGCAGTGTCAGAGTGAGGCATAAAGAGTTTTCAGTGAGTGGAACTCTGAAATACAGCCCGCTACTACACAGAGAGGACCAAGAGGTGAGTGTCCAGCCACTAGGCAGGACACCCCACTCTCTAGGCCCTCCATACAGGGGCAAAACCTGGGCTCCTCCCCCACCTGCCTCAGCTTTTCTAGCCAGCCAGAAAGTGAGTTTCCTGCATGAAGGCTGCTCCAATACTCTCATCCCATTTATTAGACCCTGCAAGCTATAAGTCTCACCCTGTCCCCAAACTTTCCTATCCCCCACCCCCTGTAACCTCAGTGGAACTCTGAAACACAGCCTGGTACTGCACACAGAGGACCAAGAGGTGAGTGACCAGCCACCTGGAAGGACATCTCACTCTCTAGGCCCTCCATACTGGGGCAAAACATGGGCCCCTCCCCCACCTGCCTCTGCTTTTCTAACCAGCCAGCAGAAGAGTTTCCTTCAGGTACGCTGTTCCAAATCCTCCATCCCATCCGTTGGACCCTGAAAGCTCCAAGTCTCACTTAGCCTCTAAACCTTCCAAAATGGCCCTACCCTGCAACCTTGGAGGAATGCTGAAACACAAGCTGCAACTACACAAAGATGACCGAGAGAGAGGACCAAGAGACAAGCTCTGAAGCACAAGCTGTGCCTACACAGAGTGGACCAAGATAGCGAACCAGGAGAGAAGATCAAGGGAGCAGGCCAAGAGAGAGGGCCGAGAGAGACCTCAGTGGTTCCCTGAGACACAGACAGTGACATTACAGAGAAGACTAAGAACAGTTCCCAAGACACAGACAGCCACTGTAAGGATTGGACCAAGACACAAAGATACTGCCAGCATCAACTGAAGAAAGAGATGGACAGGTGCCAATGCAAGAATTCATCCAACAACCTAAAAAGCAGCATGGTAATACCAGAACCCAGTGGTCATACAACAGGAAGACTTGATCATCCTTACCAAGAAGTAGAATAAAACGATTTTAAACATAACTTTATGAAGATCATTGAGACCTTTAAAGAGGAAATAAAAAACTCCCTTAAAGAAATGGAGGAAAAGACAAACAAAAATTGGAAGAAATTAATAAATCTCTCAAAGAAACCCAAGAAAACCAAGAAAAAACAATAAAACAGGTGAAGCAAACTGTTCAAGACTTGAAGAATGAAATAGGGACAATAAAGAAAACATAAAGAAAGGGAATTTTGGATATAAAAAATCTGGGTAAATGAATAGGAACTATAGAGGCAAGCATAAACAACAGAATACAAAAGATGGAAGACAGAATCTCAGATGTTGAAGATACTATAGAGGAAATAGATTCATCAGTAAAAGAAAACATTAAACTGAGTAAATTCTCAACACAAAACATCCAGGAACTCTGGGACACCATAAAAAGACCTATACTAAGAATAATAGGGGTAGAAGGAGAAAAACTCCAGCTCAAAGGCACAGAAAACATATTCAATGAAATCATAAAAGAAAACTTTCCTAACCTAAAGAAGGATAACCCTATGAAGGTACAAGAAACTTACAAAACACAAAATAGATAATAAAAAGGCTTCTCACCATATAAAAATAAAAATGCAAAACATGCAAAATAAAGAAAGAATATTAAAATGTGCAAATAAAAAACGGTCAATTACATATAAAGGTAGACCTATCAGAATCACACCCAGCTTCTCAATGGAAACCATAAAAGCCAGAAGATCCTAGACAGATGTGTTGCAGAAATTATAGACCATGGATGCAAGCCCAGACTACTATACCAGCACAGCTTTTAATCACCATTTATGGGGAAAACAAGATATTCCATGATAAAACCAGATTTAAACAATGCCTATCCACAAATCCAGACCTACAGAAAGTACTAGAAGGAAAAGCCCAACCCAAGGAAGCTAACTTCACCCACAAAAACACAGCCAACAGATAACCCTCCACCATAAAGTCCCAAAGAAGGGAAACACATGACTACTACCACTGAAAAATAACAGGAACTAATAATCACTGGTCATTAGTATCTCTTAATATTAATAGACTCAATTAGCCTATAAAAAGACACAGGCTAAGAGAATAGATATGAGAGCAGGATCCATCATTCTGCTATTTACAGGAAACACACCTCAACCTCAAAGACAAACAATACCTCAGACAGAGTAAAGGATTGGGAAAAGATTTTCCAATCAAATGGACTTAAGAAACAAGCATATGTAGCTATCCTAACATCTAATAAAATAGATTTCAAATTAAAATCAACCAAAATGGATGGGGAAGGATACTTTATAGTCATAACAGGAGCAATCTATCAAGATGAAGTCTCAATCCTGAACATCTATGACTCAAATATAAGAAAAACTCACATATGTAAAAGAAACATTACTAAAGCTGAAATCGACATCAAACCACACATACTAATAGTAGGAGACTTAAATACCTTTCAAGCCAACTCTCCCCAATGGACAGGTCAACCAGACAGAAACTTAACAGAGAAATAAAAGAACTAATAGATGTCATGAATTAAATGGACTTAACATATCTACAGAACATTCCACACAAACACAAAAGAATACACATTCTTCTCAGCACCTCATAGAACCTTCTTTAAAATTGACCACATACTTAGAAACAAACTAAACCTCCACAGATACAAAAAACTGGAGTAACCCCTTGTATCTTTTTGGATCACCATGGTTTAAAATTAGAATTCAACAGCAATACTAACTTCAGAGAGCCTACAAACTCACAAATTAAACAGTGCTCTATTGAACCACCCCTGGGTCAAGGAAGAAATAAAGAAATAAATTAAAGACTTCCTAGAATTTAACAAAAATGAAGACACAACATACCCAAACCTATGGGACACTATGAAAGTAGTGCTAAGAGGAAAGTTCATAGCACTAAGTGCCCACATAAAGAAAATGGAGAAAGCTTACATTAGTGACTTAATAGCACATCTGAACGCTCTAGAACAAATAAAACAGACTCACCCAGGAGGAGTAGAAGATAGGAAATAACCAAATTGAGGACTGAAATTAATAAAATAGAAACAAAGAAAACAATGCAAAGAATCAATGAAACAATGGGTTGAATCTTTGAGAAAATCAACAAGGTAGACAAACCCTTAATCAAAATAATCAAAAGGCAGAGAGAGAACATCCAAATTAACAAAATCAGAAAAGAAAAAGGGACATAACAACAGACACTGAGGAAATTCAGAGAACTACTAGGTCATACTACATCAACCTGTACTCCACAAAATTGCAAAATGTTAAAAAATTGGACAATTTTCTGGACAGGTACCACATTCCAAAATTAAATCAAGACCAAGTAGACAATTTAAATAGACTTAAACCTTCATGGAAATAGAAGCAGTCATCAAAAGCCTCCAACCAAAAAAGCCCAGGCCCCAATGGTTTCAGTGCAGAATTCTACCAGATTATCAAAGAAGAGCTAATACCTATACTCCTCAAACTGTTCCACATAATAGAAACAGAAGGAGCAATGCCAAACTCTTTTTATGAGGTTACAGTTACCCTGATACTAAAACCACACAAAGACTCAACCAAGAAAGAGAATTAGACCAGTCTCACTCATAAACATAGATGCAAAAATACTCAGTAAAATACTGGAAAACCGAATCCAAGAAAACCTCAAAAAATCGTACAACATGATGAAGTCGGCTTCATCTCAGAGGTGTAGGGATGGCTCAACATATAAAAATCTATCAGTGTAATCCACCATATAAACAAACTGAAAGATAAATACCATTTGATCATCTCATTAGATGCTGAAAAAGCATTTGACAAAATCTAACACCCCTTCATGATAAAGGTCTTGGAGAGATCAGGGAAACAATCAACATATCTAAACATAATAAAATCAATATACAGCAAGCCAACAATCAACCTCAAATTAAATTGAGAGAAACTCAAAGTAATTTCACTAAAATCAGGAGCAAGACAAGGGTCTGGACTCTCTCCATATCTATTCAGCATGGTTCTTGAAGTTCTGGCTAGATCAATAAGACAACAAAAGGAGGTCATGGGGATTAAAATTAGAAAGGAAGAAATCAAACTTTTGTTATTTGCAGATGATATGATAGTATACATAAGAGACCCCAAAAACTCTACTAGGGAGTTCCTACAGCTGATAAATACCTTCAGTAATGTGGGAGGATGCAAGATCAACTGAAAAAAAATCAATAACCCTCCTATATACAAATGATAAAGAAGCCGAGAAAGAAATTAAAGAAACATCACCCTTGGTGTGCCCAACGAGCGGCCGGCCAGACCCCCCCCCCTCAGAAAGGGAGCTCAGCTTGACCCCCAAGCATCCCTTTTCATCTGCGGGATCATAGGATCCCCCAACTCAGCCTGCTTTGGGGCTGTATGGGGACAAAGCAGTGAGGGCAACTGCTGCAGGAGTTTCTTTTTTTCCACTGAGCCTGCACCCAGAAAGCGCACTCTTTTGTCTGCGAGGTCCCTGGCCAGCAAGTGGCCCAGATCCTGTACCAGAAGATCCGTTCTTCTGGAGGGCATTTGAAGGAAGAGATGGGCAAGTGCTAATGCAAGACTTCCTCCAACAATCTGAAAAGCAACATGATAACAGCAGAATCCAGCGAACATACAACAGGAAGACTTGAACACCCTAATCCAGAAGACATACAAGAAACAGACTTTAAATGTAACATTATGAAAGTGATAGAGTCCCTTAAAAAGGATGTGAAAAACTACCTTAAAGAAATGGATGAGAAGAATAACAAAAAGTTTGAAGAAATGAAAAAATTCCCTCAAAGATACCCTAGGAAACCAAAAAGCAGTCAAACAGGTAATGGAAACAGTTTAAGACTTGAAAACTTTCTGCAGTACCTCTACCCAGGACCTTCTTTACAGCAAGCCAACAGCCAACATTAGATTAAACGGAGAAAACTCAAAGCCATCCCACTAAAATCAGGAACACGACAATGCTGTCCACTTTCTCCATACCTCTTCAATATAGTGCTTGAAGTTCTAGCAATAGCAATAAGACAACATAAGGGGATCAAGGGGATTCGTATTGGAAAGGAAGAAGTTAAGCTTTCGTTATTTGCAGATGATATGATAGTATACATAAGCGACCCCAAAAACTCTACCAAAGAACTCCTACAGCTGATAAACACCTTTACTAATGTGGCAGGATACAAGATCAACTCCAAGAAATCAGTTGCCTTCCTATACACTAAGGATAAGGAAGCAGAGAGGGAAATCAGAGAAGCATCACCTTTCACGATAGCCACAAATAGCATAAAATATCTTGGGGTAACTCTGACCAAGGAAGTGAAAGATCTGTTTGACAAGAACTTTAAGTCTTTGAAGAAAGAAATTGAAGAGGACACCAGAAAATGGAAGGATCTCCCTTGCTCTTGGATTGGGAGGATCAACACAGTAAAAATGGCAATTCTACCAAAAGCAATCTATAGATTCAATGCAATCCCATGAAAATCCCATTAAAATTCTTCACAGACATTGAGAAGACAATAATCAACTTTATATGGAAAAACAAAAAATCCAGGATAGCCAAAACAATCTTATACAATAAAGGATCGTCTGGAGGCATTACCATCCCTGACTTCAAACTCTATTACAGAGCTACAGTATTGAAAACAGCTTGGTATTGGCATAAAAACAGAGAAGTCGACCAATGGAATTGAATAGAAGACCCGGACATTAACCCACAAACCTATGAACACCTGATTTTCAATGAAGGAGCTAAAAGTTTACAATGGAAAAAAGAGAGCATCTTCAATAAATTGTGCTGGCAAAACTGGATGTCAATCTGTAGAAGAATGAAAATAGATCCATATCTATCACCATGCACAAAACTCAAGTCCAAATGGATTAAAGACCTCAATATCAGTCCGAACACACTGAACCTGATAGAAGAGAAAGTGGGAAGTACTCTACAACACATGGGCACAGGAGACCACTCCCTACGTATAACCCCAGCAGCACAGACATTAAGGGCATCATTGAATAAATGGGACCTCCTGAGACTGAGAAGTTTCTGTAAAGCAAAGGACACTGTCACTAAGACAGAAAGGCAACCCACTGACTGGGAGAAGATCTTCACCAACCCCGCAACTGACAAAGGTCTGATCTTGAAAATATATAAAGAACTCAAGAAACTAGACTGTAAAAGGCTAATCAACCCAATTATAAAATGAGGCACTGAGCTGAACAGAGAATTCTCAACAGAAGAAGTTCAAATGGCCAAAAGACACTTAAGGTCATGCTCAACTTCCTTAGCAATCAGGGAAATGCAAATCAAGACAACTTTAAGATACCATCTTATACCTGTCAGAATGGCTAAAATCAAAAACACCAATGATAGCCTTTGCTGGAGAGGTTGTTGAGTAAGGGGTACACTGATCCATTGCTGGTGGGAATGCAAACTTGTGCAACCACTTTGGAAATCAGTGTGGCGGTTTCTCAGGAAATTCAGGATCAACCTACCCCTGGACCCAGCAATAGCACTCTTGGAAATATATCCAAGAGATGCCCTATCATACAGCAAAAGTATATGCTCAACTATATTCATAGCAGCATTGTTTGTTATAGCCAGAACCTGGAAATAACCTAGATGCCCTTCAATGGAAGAATGGATGAAGAAAGTATGGAATATATACATATTAGAGTACTACTCAGCAGTAAAAAACAATGACTTCTTGAATTTTGCATGCAAATGGACGGAAATAGAAAACACTATCCTGAGGGAGGTAAACCAGACCCAAAAAGAGGAACATGGTATGTATTCACTCATAAGTGGTTTCTAGCCATAAATAAAGGACATTGAGCCTATAATTCCTGATCCTAGAGAAGCTAAATAAGAAAGTCAACCAAAAGAAAAACATATAGTCATCCTGGTTTGATATTAACCATCATCAGGTGATGAAAGGAGACAGAGACAGAGTTCCACACTGGAGCACCGTACTGAAACCCCAAGGTCCAAATCAGGAGCAGAAGGAGAGAGAGCATGAGTAAGGAACTCAGGACCACAAGGGGTGCACCCACACACTGAGACAATGGGGATGTTCTATCGGGAACTCACTAAGGCCAGCTGGCCTGGGTCTCAAAAAGCATGGGATAAAACTGGACTCGCTGAACATAGCGGACAATGAGGACTGCTGAGAAGTCAAGAACAGTGGATACAGAGACAGAGATCTGCATCAGAGCATTGGACTGAGCTCCCAACGTTCAGTTGAAGAGTGGGAAGTGTGAGAATATGATCAAAGAGGTCAAGGTCATGATGGAGGCGTCCACTGAAACAGTCTACCTGAGCTAATGGGAGCTCACCAACTCTAGCCATACAGGGAAGGAAACAGCATAGGACCAAACTAGTCCCTTTGTGGTTGACAGTTGCATGGCTGGGGTAGACTGAGGGGCTACTGGCAGTGGCACCAGTATTTATCTATACTGCTTGTACTGGCTTTTTGGGAACCTATTTTCTTTGGATGTATGCCTTGCTCAACCTAAATATGGTAAGGAGGGCCTTGGACCTTCTCCAAACAATGTGCTTTATCCTCTCTGAGGAGTGGATGGGGGGGGGGTGGCAGATAGGTAGAGGGAATTGGAGGATGGGAGGGAGTGGGAACTGGGATTGGCATGTAAAATGAAAAAAAATAGTTTGTTTTATTTTTAAAAAATAAAAAGTTAATAAAAAAGAATGGCAAGGGGAAATAAAAGAGTTTCCAGTATTTATGAACACTGGCATTCTCCATGATTCATACCAAGCTGACTCTACATCTAATAACAAGACACTCACCGGTAACTATTAGATTCAGGCCTTTGCTGCTCTTTGATTGACGCTCCCCACTCTGATAGCAGCAGGTGTATTTCCCTGCGGTATGTGAGGTCATTTGTGGAATGGTGAAGTTGACTTTATTCGTTGCTCTACTTGGCTTAGGTCTCTCCAAGGCTGAAAAGCTTCCTTCAAAGTACAGTTGATAATGGGTAGCAGTGTGATGTCCCTTGCACCAGATGGTCACAGCATTTCCATTTGTGACCCTGGTACTGGGTTCGGCCCAGATGATAGGTTTCTGGAGACTCTCTGAAAAGGAACCAGGGGCATGAGTCCCAGATGAGCCATTACCTATCTTCCCCACTTTTCCGCAGCCACCAGATTGTGGCCATCATAGTGAGGCAGAATGCTCGCCTGTCTCTGGATGCTCTCAGATGGACCCTTGAAATGAAAGCATGAGACCAATACTGAGGCTCTCAAGGAAGCACTTACGTTTCTCTGTGTTGATCCTCTGGCTCAGACATAGCCCTAGAAAACAACAATAATGATACAATGTCTCCCCGACTCCTGCTCTGGTTCCACCCCCCTTTCCTGAAGGACTCACCCAGGCCGAGCAGGGCAGTGAGTATCCCCGGCATTCCACTGGCAAGACCAATGCTGACCTGTGTGTGGACTGAGTCCAGTGGCTGAGGGAGATGCACAGGATGTGGTGGGTGAGCCCCAACACCACTCATCATGGGACTTTCACACATTTTTTAAACAGAAAGATTCACAGCTTTTCCCTCACCACTAACCTTGGGCTTCAAGGCAGAGATGTTGTTCACACAACACGTTTAACCACATTTTGAATCTAAAAGTTTCCCTTGACCGTCATCTGCCCAGTCTGAAATACATTTCTGGGTCAACCTATAAATTTATCTGGGGAAGTCATGGGGGAGATTTACAGAGCAAAAAGTCTGAGTATTTCCTAAAATGGGGATTTTAACCTTTTTATTCCTGTGTGTAACATGCATGTGTTTGAATTTCATCATTGGTTTAATCAGAAAGCAACACTAATGCAATATTATATTTTATTTTTAGGTGCATGTGTGTGGCATGCATGTGTAAGTGTATGTGTGTTTGCATGTGTATAGACACATCTGTGTGCACGTATGCATGTGGAGGCCTGCGGTTGATGTCCTGGATCAACTTTGATTTCTCTACCACTTTATTCATTGAGTCAGGGGCTCTCAATCAAACTCAGAGCTCACCAATATGATGAATCTCCCTAGACAACGTGTTCTGGAGATCCCTTGTCTGCATTCTCAGGCTGGAATTACAAGTGGGCTTTGATGTCCATCTGATATTTTATGTGGGTGTTAGGGAGCTGGACTCAGGTCTTCATTCTAGCGTTGTAAGCATTTTAATCACTGAGCTATCTCTACAACCCTTACTAGGTTTCTGTGTGTGCGTGCACAAATCCACATATTTTTGTATACAACAACCCTCCAGAGCCAGAAACTTGCAAAGTAGATTAGGTCAGCTGATATATAAGTCCTAGGTACCACACGTCTTGCCTTCCTAGCACAGCAATCATAAGCATGTGTTGTTACACTTGGCTTTTATGTTTTAAAGATTTCATTTTTAATTTTGTGTGTTTGTGTGTGGGTATGTGCACATGAGTGTAGTGCTGGTAGAGGCCAGAAGAGGGAATAATAAGATTTTCTAGAGGTGGAATTACAGGTGATTGTGAGCCTCCTCATGTGGGTGATCTTAATTGCTGAGCCATCTTACCAGCTTCTGCCTGGCTCTATTATCTATGTGGCTTTTGGGGATTGAACTGAGGTATTCATACTTATGAGACAAGCGTTTTATTGGCCTGTTGTCAGATGTTTTGCTCTTTCTTTCGCCTCCATTATTGTTGAGGTTTTCTGGTTTATTATGTTGGACACCATGGATTCCTTCCTCTCTTGTATATCTCTTCTTCTCATGAAATTTGTTATTCCCCATACCCTTGTGATCGAGAGCATCTTTCTTTCTCCTATGTTCTCATCATCATCATCCATGCCTTTGCAATGCTTAAGCATGCACGGGCAGCTCATTTATGGTGGTTCTACAGTTATTCCTAGCCTGGGCAGTCCTAGCTGCTTGTATTATTGTCATATACAAGGTTCCACAGTCTTCCTTTATGTTGTCTATCCAGAGTTGTTTTTTTTTGGGGGGGGAGGCCTTCCTCTTTGCCTTATCCTGCTCACTCTTCCATGCAGATATCTGCCATCATTTATTCTCAGAACATGGCCAAAGTATCTCATGCGTCGTTGCTGTATCCAGTAGTTTACTTCCTTCTGTAGATGGAGATGTGCCTTAATGTTATCATTGTGTAGCCTATCTCTTCTTGTGATACCTAGAATCCTCCTGAGACATGCCATCTCAAACACATTCAACTGCTGTTTTGAGAAGCATTTCATTGTCGAGGTTTCAGAGTTGTAAAGAAGGCAGCTCAAGACTAGTGTGTCATAGAATTGTAATTTTGTTGTTGTCATTATGTCTTTTGTTGCTGACTAAACTTTTCCTAGTGCCTGGAATGCAGCCCTCACATCCCTCTTGATGTCCGAAATAAGTCCCTCCTTTGAACTGAGGTTTCCTCCCAGATAGACAAAGTTGACTGAGGTTATGATTCTTCATTATAATGTTAAAATTTGTGTGCCCTTCACATGTGTTGTATCTCAGTCTTCTCGATGTTTACCTTCATACCAAGGTTTTTCATTTACTTTCACCACTCTATTTACCATGGCCTGTAGCTCATTTGGACTTTCAGCAAGTAGTGCGGTATCATCAGTGGAATGCACGTTATTGATTCACACAACTGTCTGCATGCCTATCTCCTCATCCTCCAGGGTTGTTGCTGTTATTAATTCCAGGAATATATTAAAGAGGAGTGGTGAGAGGATGCATCCCTGCAACACTCCTATGATTGGCTTAAACTGATTGCTTAGTTCTCCACAGATTTGACCAATGCAAAAATATGTTTATAGGCATTCTCTAGGATTCTTATGATTTTTCTCTGGTTATCTGTAGAACCTCATTGTTTCCCAAAGTCCTTTCCCCCAAATGCTATCAAATGCATTCCTAAAGTCAATGTAACAGGCATATGTCTTTCCCAGATTCTTCGTATTTTTTCTGCCAGTTGCCTTAAAGGGAAGATCTGATCAATTGTACCCCTGTTAGTTCTAAATCCGCACTGGGCCTCTGCTAGGATTTTCTCTGTTCTGCCCTTGATCCTTTGCAGGATAATGGAGGAGAAGATCTTGCTGCTATGGCACAACAAACTAATGCCCCTGTAATTTGAGCACTCAGCTTGTCCTTCTTGTGTGTGGGAATTATGACTGAGTGCTTCCATTCCATAGGAATTGGTTCATGTTCCTATATCTCCTTGAAGAGTTCTGAGAAGCACCTCAGCCTAGCTCTTGAGTCTATTGTAGCTACCTCCAGCTCCTCCACTGTGATGCCATCCATTCCTGAGATTTTCCTGAATTTCGGTCTCTTGATAGCTTCCTCTATCTTGCTCCTGTCAATATTTAATATTTTTCATCATCTCTGGTGTTGGAGTGGCTGCTGATGTGTTTCTCATTGTAGTCTATGTTGGCAGCATTAGAGCCATTGTATAGGATGTCAAAGTATTGTCTCTATCTTTGCTTTACTTTCCCTGGTTCTGTTAATAAATGACCTTGCCGTTCTTTAATCATAAAGTCTGAGGAGCATATCTGGCAGCTATTCGTCTGATAACTTTGTAAACAAGATGTGTTTTATTATAGAGTCTAGCCTCTTCGACCTCTTTGCATAGACTTTGTATACACAGCTCTCTATCCTTCTTTGCTCTTCTTTTGATCTCCCTGCATAGTTGTGGTGTTTTGCTGCTTGTGGTTTGCCTCTGTTTGCTTTTTAGCTTCCTTCTTTGTTCTGCCAGATTGATCATCTTTGCAGAAAGCCATTCTACTGGTGTTGTCCTTTTCGCATAACAAATGTCTCCTTTGAAGCCTCCCGTATAGCTCTTTTGATTTTCTCCCATTTGCTTTCTATATCTGTAAAGGGTTGTTTAGTGATTTCCCTCATCTTTTTCTCAGTGGTTCTTTTATACTCTCTCCGTATAGCTGGGTTCATCAGTTGTTTACTGTCTATCTCTGTCTTGCCTGGCATGCCTCTCCTGCGTTGAATGTTGGCTATAACAAGTTGGTGATCTGACCCTAAGTCAGCACTAGGAAATGATCAGCTGTTTTGGATACTAGATATGGGATTCCTGATGACCAGGAAACCAAATGTAGTCAATTTGGCTGTATGTGCATTTGTCAGGGGATTCCTATGTCCAGAATCTTGATGGTTTGGCCTGCTTGAATTTTGTGTTGGCTATGGACAAATCATTTGCATAGCATAGGTCAAGCAGTTGTTCCCCTCTAACGTTCCATTGTCCCAATCCATATGTTTCCATGACACAATAATCCATTCTTTCTCCAGATCCTACTCTTGCATTGAAGTCACCCATAATGATTAGTATTTCATTCTTATTCTTATATGCCCTGCTAACCTCGATTTATAGATCTGTGTAGAAACTGTTGATGTCTTCCTCTTCTGCTTCCACTGTATGATAGTGACTGTATGTGTCATTGTCTGAAATCTGACTGATAAAATTTGTTCATTTACAGGTCTGTACCCGAGTGTGCATTTTTGGGTCAAACTGGATATCACTAAAGCTACACCTGTTGTGTGTTTTCCCTCTCCATCTTAGTTTTAATATTACGTCCATTTACTGTGAGTTCTTGTGTTCCTGTCCAATGTGTTTCTGCCAGTTCAGTGACTTCCCACCTGAGGTGACCGAGCTCAAGCCTGAGCAAGCTGGTTCTCACAGCTCTGTTTAGTGTTCACATTCCAGGCCCCTGTTGTGGTAACTCTTTTCAGCATAAGGAAATGCCTTTCTTGTCCATTTCTATCAGCTCCCCTCCCTGCTTTCAGCTTTAAGAGAGAAGCATCATCTGTCCTGCACTTAGGACTTGGAGGTACCAGGGCACCGTCAGATTCTGGGAATTAGCCCAGGTGTTTCTGTTGAACTTGTCCATATTGATGAGGACAACAACCCAAGTCATTTCCTCTTTATGTGGTAGCCTCTATCTGGCCAGATGGACCTCTTTCCACCCACGTTCTAAATTCCCCAGGTTTCTAGAGGACCTAGCTGGTTATTTACAGTCTTGCCATCGAGGAGGCACTTACCAGGAGACCTTCCTCCTGTGTACATTATATTAATTTCGTTATCTTCTTTGGTGGTCATGATCAGGCTTAGTTTGTATTTATCTTGAAATGTCCTTACTTCCTTTCCAACTTCACAGCACAACTTTCCTGGAAATAGCAGCACTAGTTGAGTTAATTGCTTTCAAGTCTTGAAATATATCATCCCACATTTTTATACCTTTTAGGGTTGCTTGGAGAGCTGACATTATTCTGATTTATGTGCCTTTATAAGTGAGTTGATGTCTTCCCCTTATGGCTTTAAATGTTCTTTCTTTGTTTTGTATTTTTTTTAAGATTTATTTATTATGTATACAGTATTCTCATTATTCTGTCTGCATGTATGCCTGCAGGCCAGAAGAGGGCACCAGATCTCATTACAGATGGTTGTGAGCCACCATGCGGTTGCTGGGAATTGAACTCAGGACCTCTGGAAGAGGAAGCAGTGCTCTTAACCACTGAGCCATGTCTCCAGCCCTGTTTTGTATTTTTGATATCTTGACTGTATTATGTCATGCAGAATTCTACTCTGATCATGTCTACTTGGAGTTCAAGACAAAACTTGTGTTTGGATGTCTCGGTCTTTCTCTAGACTTGGGAGATTTTCTGCTATAATTTGATTTTACAGATTAACTAGACATTTGATGTTTTTT
>JABTXL010001088.1:10372443-10399389 GCA_025134845.1 Neodon shergylaensis | reverse complement strand
CCACAACAGTTTTGAGCTCCTGCACTAAGGCTACCCAGGCAGAGCAGAGAGTGCCTGCCTGCCGGCAGGATTCAAGGTCCACAGAAAGGGAGCCAGGCACCTCCACCTTGTGCTCCAGGCTCTCCTGTGCTCTCCTGGACCCGGCCCCGCCTGCCACTTCCTTCCTTTTGTCCCCGGAGCATTGAGCCACCAGGAGGCCCGGATTAGGTGCTGAGAAGTGCCATCTGGAAGGCCTGCCTGCAGCAAGCAAGGCAGGCCCTTTGTTTACGAGCTACCCAAGCAGCACAAGCAGCAGGAAGACCCATTCCCGGCACCAGGAGAGTCATCACTGGGGAACTGGGAGAGCCATCACTGGGTAGTGACATCACTGAGAAGTTACAACAGTGGGCAAGGAGACCTGATCCTGTAAAAGAAGATCCATTGAGGAGCATTCGGAGGAAGAGATGGGCAGGCGCCAATGCAAGAATTCACCCAGCAATCTGAAGAACAACATGAAACCACCAGAACCCAGCGACCTCACAACAGGAGGACAGGAACACCTTAACCAAGAAGAAGCAGAAAAATTTGACTTTATGAAAGTGATTGACGCCCTTAAACAGCATGTAAAAAATGCCCTGGCAGAAATGGATGAGAAGTATAACAGAAAGTTTGAAGAATTGAATAAATCAGTGAATGATACCCTAGGAAACCAAGGAAAAACAATCAAACAGATAATGGAAACAGTTCAAGACTTGAAAACTGAAATGGAGGCAAAGAAGAAAACACAATCAGAGGGCCGGCTGGACATGGAAAAATTAGGTAAACGAATAGAGACTACAGAAACAAGCATAACCAGCAGAATACAAGAGATAGAAGAAAGAATCTCAGATGCTGAAGATAACATAGAGAAAATAAACGCAATGATCAAAGAAAACAGCAAGTCCAACAAGTTCTCATCACAAAACATTCAGGAAATATGGGACACAATAAAAAGACCAAACCTAAGAATAATTGGAGTAGAAGAAGGAGAAGAAGTGCAACTCAACGGTCCAGAAAATATATTTAATAAAATTATAGAAGAAAACTTTCCCAACCTAAAGAAGGATGTACCTATGAAGGTCCAAGAAGCATACAGAACTCCGAATAGGCTGGATCAAAAAAAAACATCCCCTCGCCATATAATAATCAAAACACAAAGCATTCAGAATAAAGAAAGAATATTAAGAGCCGCAAAGGAAAAAGGCCAACTTACTTATAAAGGCAAACCTATCAGACTTACACCGGACTTCTCTATGGAAACCATGAAAGCCAGAAGGTCCTGGATAGATGTACTACAAAAGCTAAGAGACCATGGATGCAAGCCCAGACTTCTATACCCGGCCAAGCTTTCGTTCACTATAAATGGAGAAAACAAAATTTTCCAGGATAAAAACAAATTTAAACAATACGTAGCCACAAATCCAGCCTTACAGAAAGTAATAGAAGGAAAATCACTAACCAAGGAGGCCAACAATGACCACAATAACTCAGACATCTAGAGACCCTTCACCAGCGCAACCCAAAGAAGGGAAACACACAAACTCTACTACTAAAAAAGTGACCGGAGTTAACAACCACTGGTCATTAATATCACTTAATGTCAATGGGCTCAACTCACCTATAAAAAGGCACAGACTAAGAGATTGGATACGAAAACAGGATCCAACATTCTGCTGTTTACAAGAAACACATATCAAACACAAAGACAGGCACCTACTCAGAGTAAAGGGATGGGAAAAGGCATATCAAGCAAATGGACCTAAGAAACAAGCAGGTGTGGCCATACTAATTTCTAACAAAGTTGACTTCAAACTTAAATCAATCAGAAAAGATCGAGAGGGACATTTTATACTCATAACAGGAACAATTCAACAGGATGAAGTCTCAATCCTAAATATCTATGCCCCTAACTTAAAAGCACCCACGTACGTAAAAGAAACATTACTAAAACTCAAAGCAGCCATCAAACCGCACACACTAATAGTAGGAGACTTCAACACTCCTCTCTCACCAATGGACAGGTCAATCAGACAGAAACCTAACAGAGAAATTAGAGATTTAAATGAGGTAATGAATGAATTGGACTTAACAGACATCTATAGAATATTCCACCCAAATAGGAAAGAATATACCTTCTTCTCTGCAGCTCATGGAACCTTCTCGAAAATTGACCACATACTCGGTAACAAAGCAAACTTCCACAGTTACAAAAAAATATTAGTAACCACATGTGTCTTATCAGATCACCATGGACTAAAGTTAGAATTCAACAACAATGCTACCCTCAGAAGGCCTACAAACTCATGGAAACTGAACAGTCAACTACTGAACCACACCTGGATTAAGGAAGAAATAAAGAGAGAAATTAAAGACTTCCTTGAATTCAATGAAAATAAAGAAACAACATACTCAAACTTATGGGACACTATGAAAGCAGTCCTAAGAGGAAAGTTCATAGCACTAAGTGCCCACTTAAGGAAAACAGAGAAAGCACACATTGGAGACTTAACAGCCCACCTGAAAGCTCTTGAAAAAAAAGAAGCAGACTCACCTAGGAGGAGTAGAAGACTGGAAATAATCAAACTAAGGGCAGAAATCAACAAAATAGAAACGCAGAAAACAATCCAAAGAATCAATGAAACAAAAAGTTGGTTCCTGGAGAAAATCAACAAGATTGATAAACCCCTATCCAAACTAATTAAACGGCAGAGAGAGAATATGCAAATTAATAAGATCAGAAACGAAAAGGGGGACATAACCACAGACACAGAGGAAATTCAGAGAATCATTAGATCCTACTACAAAAGCCTGTATGCCACAAAACTGGAAAATGTAAAAGAAATGGACACTTTTTTAGATAAATACCATTTACCAAAGTTAAACCAAGACCAGGTGAACAATCTAAATAGACCTGTTAGTCGCGAAGAATTAGAAGCTGTTATCAAAAACCTCCCTACCAAAAAGAGCCCAGGACCAGATGGCTTCAATGCGGAATTCTACCAGAACTTCCAGGAAGACCTAATACCTATACTCCTTAATGTATTTCACAATATAGAAACAGAAGAGTCATTACCAAATTCCTTTTATGAAGCTACAGTTACTCTGATACCAAAACCACACAAAGACTCTACCAGGAAAGAGAATTACAGGCCAATCTCACTCATGAACATTGACGCAAAAATCCTCAACAAAATACTGGCAAACCGAATCCAAGAACATATTAGAAAAATTATCCATTATGATCAAGTAGGCTTTATCCCAGAGATGCAGGGCTGGTTCAACATACGAAAATCTATCAATGCAATTCATCATATAAATAAACTGAAAGAAAAAAACCATATGATCATTTCATTAGATGCTGAAAAAGCATTTGACAAAATTCAACATCCCTTTATGATAAAAGTCTTGGAGAGATTAGGGATACAAGGGTCATACCTAAATATAATAAAAGCTATATACAGCAAGCCGACAGCTAACATCAAATTAAACGGAGAGAAACTCAAAGCCATCCCACTTAACTCAGGAACACGACAAGGCTGTCCACTCTCGCCATATCTCTTCAATATAGTGCTTGAAGTCCTAGCAATAGCAATAAGACAACATCAGGGGATCAAGGGGATTCAAATTGGAAAAGAAGAAGTTAAACTTTCGTTATTTGCAGATGATATGATAGTGTACATAAGCGACCCCCAAAACTCCACCAAAGAACTCCTACAACTGATAAACACCTTTAGTAATGTGGCAGGATACAAGATCAACTCCAAAAAATCAGTCGCCCTCTTATACACAAAGGATATGGAAGCAGAGAGGGAAATCAGAGAAACTTCACCTTTCACGATAGCCACAAACAGCATAAAATATCTTGGGGTAACTCTAACCAAGGAAGTGAAAGATCTATATGACAAGAACTTTAAGGCATTGAAGAAAGAAATTGAAGAGGATACTAGAAAATGGAAGGACGTCCCTTGCTCTTGGATTGGGAGGATCAACATAGTAAAAATGGCAATTCTACCAAAGGCAATTTATAGATTCAATGCAATCCCCATCAAGATCCCAGCAAAATTCTTCACAGATCTTGAAAGGACAATAATCAACTTTATATGGAAAAACAAAAAACCCAGGATAGCCAAAACAATCCTATACAATAAAGGATCTTCTGGAGGCATTACCATCCCTGACTTCAAACTCTACTACAGAGCTACAGTAATGAAAACAGTGTGGTACTGGCATAAAAACAGAGAAGTTGATCAATGGAATCGCATAGAAGACCCAAATTTTAACCCACAAACCTATGATCACCTCATTTTCGATAAAGGAGCTAAAAGTATACAATGGAGGAAAGAAAGCATCTTCAACAAATGGTGCTGGCACAACTGGATATCAACCTGTAGAAGAATGAAAATAGACCCATATCTATCACCTTGCACAAAACTCAAGTCCAAATGGATCAAAGACCTCAATATTAGTCAGAACACACTGAACCTGATAGAAGAGAAAGTGGGAAGCACCCTACAACAAATGGGCACAGGAGATCGCTTTCTATGTATAACCCCAGCAGCACAGACATTAAGGGCAGCATTGAATAAATGGGACCTACTAAAACTGAGAAGCTTCTGTAAAGCAAAGGACACTATCACTAAGACAAAAAGGCAACCTACTGACTGGGAGAAGATCTTCACCAACACTGCAACAGACAAAGGTCTGATCTCCAAAATTTATAGAGAACTCAAGAAACTAGACTTCAAAATGCTAATTAACCCAATTAAAAAATGGGGCACTGAACTGAACAGAGAATTCTCAACAGAAGAAGTTCAAATGGCCAAAAGACACTTAAGGTCATGCTCAACCTCCTTAGCGATTAGGGAGATGCAAATCAAAACAACTTTGAGATATCATCTTACCCCTGTCAGAATGGCTAAAATCAAAAACACCAATGATAGCCTTTGCTGGAGAGGCTGTGGAGGAAGGGGTACCCTCATCCATTGCTGGTGGGAATGTAATCTTGTGCAACCACTTTGGAAATCAGTGTTTCGGTTTCTCAGGAAATTCGGGATCAACCTACCCCTGGACCCAGCAATACCACTCTTGGGAATATACCCAAGAGATGCCCTATCACATGACAAAAGCATTTGTTCAACTATGTTCATAGCAGTATTATTTGTAATAGCCAGAACCTGGAAACAACCTAGATGCCCTTCAATGGAAGAATGGATGAAGAAAGTGTGGAATATATACACATTAGAGTACTACGCTGCGGTACAAAACAATGACTTCTCGAATTTTGCATGCAAATGGATGGAAATAGAAAACACTATCCTGAGTGAGGTAACCCAGGCCCAAAAAGATGAACATGGGATGTACTCACTCATAATTGGTTTCTAGCCATAAATAATGGTCACGGAGTATATATTTGGTGAACCTAAAGAAGCTAAATAAGAAGGCGAACTCAAGGAAAAACATATAATTATCCTCTTGGCTATGGGAAGCAGACAAAATTGCCGGGTAGAAGATTTGGGATCTTGGGGGTGGGGTGGGATGGGATTATCGGGGGATGGGGAGAGAAAAGGGAGAAGGGGAGGATGAGGGAAACTAGGGGAAACAGGTTGATTGGGATAAAGGAAGGTTGGATAGGGGAGTACGGAAGCACAATTCTTAGTTAAGGGAGCCACCTTAGGGTTGGCAAGAGTCTTGAACCTAGAGTGGGTCCCAGGAACCCAAGGCGAGGTCCCCAGTTAGTTCCTTGGGCAGCTGAGGATAGGGAACCCGAAATGACCCTATCCTATAGCAATGCTGACGAATATCTTGCATATCACCATAGAACCTTCATCTGGGGATGGATGGAGATAGTCACAGAGACCCACACTGGAGCACCGGACTGAGCTCCCAAGTTCCCATCGAGGAGTGGAAGGAGGAAGAGCATGAGCGAGGAAGTCAGGACCACGAGGGGTGCACCCAACCACTGAGACACTGTGACTGATCTATTGGGAGCTCACCAAGGCCAGATGGAATGAGATGGAAGAAGCATGGGATAAAACCGGACTCTCTGATCATGGCGAACAATGGGGGCTGATGAGAAGCCAAGGACAATGGCCCTGGGTTTTGATCCTACTTCAAGTTCTGGCTTTGTGGGAGCCTAGCCAGTTTGGATGTTCACCT
Organism: Neodon shergylaensis; assembly: GCA_025134845.1. NCBI lineage: Eukaryota > Metazoa > Chordata > Mammalia > Rodentia > Cricetidae > Neodon > Neodon shergylaensis. Next base: position 10,393,215 of record JABTXL010001088.1, on the reverse strand, counting down.
GCCTAGACATGGACGAAGGGGGGAGCACCTTGGACTTTCCACAGGGCAGGGAACCCTGACTGCTCCTTGGACTGGAGAGGGAGGGGGAGAGGAGTGGGGGGAGGGGGAGAAGGGTGGAAGGAGGGGGAGGGAAATGGGAGGCGGGGAGGCGGGGGAAACGTTTTTTTTTTCTCAATAAAAAATTAAAAAAAAAAAGATATCCTTTTATTCTTAAATATGCATACAATAAATTTTGGCCATTTTTGCCATCCCCCATTTCCCTCTATTCTTGCTTTGTTGCTGAGTCCACTCTTGTCCAGAAGCCCCTTTTTACTTTGATGTGTTCTTTTGACCCACCAAATGCCACCAGTTTCCTGGACATGCGTGGTATATTGTTATTTAATGGTATGTGGGCATTTAGCAGAGACTACACTACTGAAGAAAATGACATCCCTTCCCCAGAACCCATTAACTGTCCTAGACCCACAATGAGGTTTATGAATACATCCATGATTTTGTATAGTTAAAACAGCTGAGTAATTTTATAGCTGATCCTAACAGTCAATAAATCAATCATTTAGAATAATATATACCTGACATCACTGTCCTGTAGAAAAAGGTTAAATAAACAATAATTGATGATGACAATAAATTTGACATGAATATAGAATAGTGATCACTAGAGGCTGGGAAGTATGAGAGAGTGGGGACAGGTAGAAGTTTAATAATGTTCAATAAATGCTCTTCTTTACAGCACAAGTAGAAAACTATAATTTTCAATAATCTATTATATATTTTGTGAATAAACAGGTGAGAGGAATTTGAAAGGCTCTAAACACATATAATACCAGGGTAAAAGGCAAAGACAGATATCCAAGTTTGTTTTATGATCTTCACATGCATGTTGTGGTATTTCCATGTACTGAGATGGAAATATTAATTTACCTGGTTTGATTGGCACATGTGGCCTGATTCCATTGTGTGTTACATCACATTGTGCCCTGTAAATTTGTGCAGTTTAACATTCCAAGTACACATGTATGACTCTGTGATCAACAGTGTTATTACAGAAAGAAGATCAGGTGACTAGTGTGGAAGTTCAGAAAGGGAAGTGGAGGAGCTGCCAAGAAGGTGTGCATGGGGGGATGGAGAACTGCAGAGGGAAGGAGCCATTACAGGAAAGACTGAGACTTGATACATGCAAAAAGTGAAAGATAAGCTGAATGAATGTTAGTGTAGGAGAAGAGAAGACACTATGGAGGAGTAGATACAAGCCAGGAAGTGGAAGGTGGGTTCCATAGACATAAGACATATCTGAGGAGCTATAAGCAGGAGATACCTAGAATTTTATCATAAGCATACAAACAACCCAGTCTTTGGAAGGACGCTAAAGAGAGAAGACATGATAGATAAGGGTTCACATGCACTAGGAGGTCACAACAGGAGCTAGAGGGACAGAGTATGTAGAATTTAACACCATTAATGCTTCCATTAGTTTATGTTGATGCTTCCCTCAGTACTACTTAGGTCTCAACATTGTGGTAGAGTACATGCATGTACAGTAGAGCTAGGATAGATTGACTTCCTCTCAATAGGTGAAGTAAATAAACTTGGAGAAAAAAGGAAATCAACAATCAAAAAGATAACTCATGACTTCCTCTTATGAATAGTCAGTAAAACAAAGGTCTTTGTTAGACACCCCGCTAGCAGATTCCAAGGCTGTAGCTCCAGAGGGCTCTGGGGTCCCCTTAATGAGATAACACAGTGATGTAAACAGAAGACACTAGGATGAGAGTAGAGGGGGAATTTACCTGATCTTAAGACCATCTTTCCAGTCATTATCCTACTCCACAGCAGTTGTGAGTAGTACCTAAGTATTGCGAAGGAGAAGACTTAGGGGGCACTTACCTTTTTGTGCCCAAATTGTCTGTCCCAGGAAGACTGCTGGAAGAGAATCATTAGTGAAAATTTAACCTCCAGTATCCAACCTCTGGTGCAGATCTCCCTGCATAATGAGTTATGGAGTAAATCTGTGTGTGTGTGTGTGTGTGTGTATGTGTATGCATTGTTTGTTTGTCTATTTATTTATCTACCACCTATCTATTATCTATAGTAGTTTTAGGTATCTCTTTATATCAATTATCTGTCTATTATGCATGTGTGTATATATGTATGTGTCTATCATTTGTCTCTACATGTATTGCCATTATTTATTAATTAATTATCTTTTGTCTATAATCTGAAATCTATCAATTAATCTACAAGTCAGTTTCAATCATTTATTTATCACCTTTCTTCTGTAGATCATCTAGTTTTGTCTGTGGTGTATCATTTCTTCTATCTAGCTCTTGTTTTGAGATGTATGTCTATTTATTCATAAGTGTATTTTTCCCAAAATAACCAGTCTTGAGGGTCACCCTTACATTTTTAGTCCCTCTCCCTCTCCTCTCACAAAGCCCAGCAATGGTCATGAAAGCCAGACAGTATGTCATGAATTGAATAGAGGCAAGCAAGTCCCACAGCTCAGATTCTAACAGAGACCCAGTTACTACCATCTGAGCAGAATGCTGGGAAACTAGACTACTCTTGGCTGCCAGTAAAGTCCCCTATCTTCCGTGTTAAGAGAGGTGCTAGCTTTTGTGGGAACCCTGCCTGTCTTGCTAACCCACTTTCAGTGCAGGACTCACCGAGACACAGATAAGTGGTGTCCTGTGGAGCCATGATGCTGATATGGCCTCAGCCCAATTATTGTCCCGTCTGTGTGCATTCACAGACAACAGATACTTGTGAGACAGTAGGACACACAGGATGTTTGAGGTCTGAGTTCCTGACCACAGGATTTCTACATCTTTTCCTCCATAGGCAAAAGGAACAGTTCCTTTTTGAAAAGTTCTCAGTTGCTCTTGGGTGGACTCTTTTAGAAGAGACTGAGAATCCTTCTTTTTATATTTCAGACATGAAGGAGGGTTTTCCTCAATGCAATGGCTAGTGATGTTCAAATTCCTTTTATTTTTGTCGGAGATTTCTTTTTATTTTTTCCTGGCAGTCTCTATTATACAACACAGTGTATTCCAGAATTCACCATGAGGTCCAGACTATACTTAAACTGAGTTCCTTCTTCAGCTTGACAAATGCTGGAAACACAGGTATGAACTACCACCATGCTTGTTTTAATAATTTTTATTTCTAATTTTTTCTTTCCATTTTTTTTATTTTACATACCAACCCCAGTTTCCACTTCTTCTCCTTCTCCCATTCCCCAACTCTTCCCACCTCTATCCACTGAAAGGGGTAAGGCCTCCCTTGGGGAGTCAACAAAATCTGACAAAGTTGAGATAGGACCAACCTCACACCCCTGGCTTGTATCAAGGTTGAGCAAGGTATTCCACCATAGGGAATGGGCTCCAAAAAGCCAATTCATGTACCTGAGATAATTCCTGATCCCATTGCCAGGCCCCCTACAGATCAAATCATGTAATTGTCACCCCCATGCAGAAGGCCTAGTTTGGTCCCATGTAGGTTCCCCAGCTGTCAATCCAGAGTCCTTGAGCTCCCATTAACTTAAGTAGGGTGCCTCTGTGATTTTCCCCATCATGATCTTGACCCCCCTCACACGCTCATATGATTTCTCCCACTTCTCTTTAACTGAACTCCAGGAGCTCAGTCCAGTGTCTAACTGTGAGCCATTGTATCTGCTTCCATTAGTTACCGGATGTAGGTTTTATGATAACTGTGAACCATTGCATATGCTTCCATCAGTTACCAGATGTAGGTTTTATGATAACAATTAGGGTAGTCACTAATCTGTTTCTAGGGGAATCAGTTCAGGCACCCTCTTCATTATTGCTAGGAGTCTTCGTTAGGTTCATCCTTGTGGATTCTTGGGAATTTCTCCATAATCCCATAATGTCTACCTCTATCAAAGTATCTCTTTCTCTGCCCTCCCTCTCCATCCCTCCTCCAACTTGGCCATCTCAATCCCTTATCTCCCATCCCCTCTCTTCTATCCCATCCCAGTTTACTCAGAGTATCTTAACTTCTTCCCCTTCCTGGGGCCCTCCATATGTGTTCTTCTTCAGGTCTTCTTCTTCTTTTTTTTTTAAAGAAAGAAAAGGTTTATTTGACTAACAGTGTTACAGAGACAGTCACTTGAGACAGACATAGTGAGAAAACAGAGATAAAGGAATGTATTCTTATACTCAGCTAGTTTACTTCACTCTTAAACAGTCCAGGATATCTTGCTTAGGAAATGGTGTCATTTCCTAACTTGTGGGTAGGTCTCCTCATATCAATTAAACTAAACAAAAAAAATTTCACAGACATGTCCATAGGCCAATTATCTCTGATTTAGACAAACTTTCTTTGAGATTCTATTTTGAAGTGATTCTAGATTGTGTCAGGGTGACATTTAGAACTAAAACTCACAATAGCAGTAACACCAGGATAACACTGACATTTGCAATTGTCTACATATTTAGAAAGAAGTCTCAACACTTTATCCTACTACACCACTGTTGAGAATATACCTGAAGGACTTTTATTCACCACGCCATTGGAGACTTCTGCATATTCAAATTTATTGATAAACTAGGTAATAACACCTGCTGTGAGTTCATGTGTGTAATAACTATACTCAGAGGCTCACATTTCACAGCGTTCCTTCCTGTTCTCTGGCTCTCATGTTCATTTCACTGCCCCTTATTTTGTGATGTTCCCTGAGCCCTGGAAAAGGTTGATCTACACTTTATGAAACAGTCATTTGCGGGATTGGAGTGAGCATTGAATATGATCAAAACACATTTCATGCACATATGAAACTTTCTCCAAATTAAAAAACTTACGTTAAGAGAACTCTTCATTTATCCCCATGATACTTTTTCTAGTTCTTTCTCTCTCTCCATTCTTCTCTCTTCTCTGTCTCTGTCTTTGTCTCTTTCTGTTTTCCTGTCTCTCTCTGTCTCTGTCTCTCTCTGTTTCTCTGTCTCTTTCCCTTTTTCTCTTTCTCTCACACACACATACACACAGTATGATAAATATGTATAAAGATGTCATGTTGAAATACTATACGTTGTATGCCAACCTAAAAGTTATTACAAAACTAAAAAGTAAAAACCTAATTTAAAATCCATTTTACATATAAATGTATGCATGTATTTATCTTCCCAAATCCAGCTTATTTTGCTACACATAATGGTTTTAAGTTGCATCCATTTTCCTGCAGATGTTTTATTTGATTTTTTTGCTATAACTGCGTTGAAAGAGCTTTCTGTCCAACCCAGTCCCTCAGCTGTTCAGTTCCAAAGAAACACACAGAGGTCTAAATTAATTATAAACTGATTGGCCTATTAGCTCAGGCTTCTTATTAACTAATTCTTAAATTGTACTTTTTTTCCAATTTTCCACTTCCAACTAGTATCACATTTACTTTTCACTCCAATTCTTTCTTTTTTTTTAAAAAAATATTTATTTATTTATTTATTTATTGTGTATACAATATTCTGTCTGTGTGTATACCTGCAGGCCAGAAGAGGGCACCAGACCCCACTTATTAACTAATTCTTACATCTTAAATTGGCCCATTATTCTTGTCTGTTAGCCACGTGGCTGGGTATCTTATATCAGTGAGGCGTTCTCATCTTGTTTGCTCTGTGTCTGGCTTTCTCTGTGATGACTCTAGACTGAGCTTTCTTTTTCCCAGAATTCTCCTGTTCTTGTTGCCCCACCTCTACTTCCTGTGTGGCTACTGGCCAGTCAGTGTTTTATTAAAAATAATATAAGTGACAGGATAAAAGATTATTGTCCCACAGCATAACTGGATTAAAAAAATTATGTCACCTGGGCCTGAAAGCATCTCTCTGCTGAATTCTTGAAACACTTTCGGAAGGGAACTTGGATTAAAGAGACTTCAAATAAAATTTCTTCTTCAGGGTACTCACAGTCCCTGTAACATTATCTCTTGGGAGGTTGAGGCAGATAGATCTGAAATTGGAGGCTATCTAGCAAGTCCCTGTTTCAAAAGAGCAAAGAATCAGACAGACAGACAAAGATGCATCTCATAGTAGATGCAGGAAAATGCAAAAGAGAACCTTTGGGATAGTGAAATAGTTGTGGTTTTGACCAATGTGACACAAGCTGTAGTCACTAGACAAGTGGGACTTTCAACTGAGAAATGCATTCTTATGATTAGCCTATAGGCAAGTCTGTTTTGCATTTCTTGATTCATGTGGGGAGACCTAGACTACTGTGAGTGGTGCCTCTCCTCATGAGGTCATTCCAGATTGTATAAGAAAGCAGGCTGAGCAAGGCATAGGGAACAATTCAGTATCTGGTGAACTCCCATCGGTTCTGCTTCAGTTTCTGTCTCCAGGTTCCTGACTTGACTTCCCTCAATGGAGTGTGGCCTAGGATTGTGCAAGATATGTAATCCAAAGGAACCCTTTACCCCATTTAGTTTGGTCAAAGAGCTGTGGTCTCCACAGAAGACTTCTTCAGATATTTCTTTTTTATTTTATTTTATTTTATTTTTTAAAAACAATCTTTTCTTATTTTACATATCAGTCCCAGTTCCCCTTCCCTCCCTTCCTCCTGCTCCTCCCACATTATCCCCCCCCCCACATCCACTTTTCAGAGAGATAAGCCCTCTGGCATAACTGGATGTAGACACATAGAAGAATGTAAGTAGATACATGTCTACACCAATGCATAAAACTCAAGGACAAATGGATCAAAGACCGCAATGTAAATCCAGCTATAATGAACCTTATAGAAAGGAAAGTGAGAAGTAGCCTTGAACACATTGGCACAGGAGACCACTTACTAAATATAGCACCAGTAGCACAGACACTGAGAACAACAACTAATAAATGGGGCCTTCTAAGACTAAGAAGCTTCTGTAAGGCATAGGACACAGACAACAGTACAAAAATGGCAGCCTATTGAATGGGAAAAGATCTTCATAAATCCCACATCTGACAGAGAGATGATCTCCAAAATATATGAAGAACTGAAAAAACTGGATATCAAAATCACAAATAATCCAATTAAAAAAATTCTCAACAGAGAAAGCTGAAATGGCTGAAAGACATTTAACATCTCTAGTTATCAGGGAAATGCAAATCAAAATGACTGGGAGATACCATCTTTCACTGATCAGAATGGCTAAGATCAGAGGTTTCCTTGAGAACTCATGAGGTAACGACGATATTTCATCTCGGCTTAACATTTCCTGACTTCCACGTACACACTGGGATCTGTGGAAAATTCCTTTGGAATCTGGGAAATGGGAGTGAGCAATTTTTGTTTGAAGATCAACTGATCAAATTCCAAGTATGTCACCTCCTGCACTTCTTGTCTTTCAGGGTCCTAAAAAGAGGTAAATATTAAGTGATATTTGTACATCATCTTGCAGATAATGAAGGAATGTTAGATTGTAGGAAGAGGCAGTCTCAGGGGGACCTACATGTCTGTTCAGTGTTGTTCTTGATTCATATTCTTGATCCATGGTGGCTGTAATTTTAGAGGACAGAAGTAAACAAACATACATAATAAAGTACTTCTGCACTTTCATTTCAAATCAAAAGTACTAGTGAGAAGTTTTGCCACTCTATGTTTATACCCCATCCCACAATGCTGTACCCTAGTAATTCTTTTTCAGTATATTCTCTCTCTCCTTCCATTCCTCCCTCCATCTTTCCTTCCCTCCCTTTCTCATTCCATCTCTCTCTCCCTCTGTCTCTTGTAAAACCTTCTCCTAGATATTAGTGTATGCTTTGGAGGTGAAGATGGAAAAGTGCATTGAGGAATTAGTGTTTGAGAACTGAGGTAAAGTGCAAGACTTTCTTTCCTGTCTAGAAAGCCCTGCCTCAGTTTCCCTACATTGTTCAAAGTATCCTTTTGTAAATGAGGAACATACCTGTATTTCTCAAGTCTTGGTTTCTCACAATATTCAGATGACACTTACGGGCTTGTTCCTGAGAGTTACTCTTTTTGGCTGAGCAACAAAAATACAGGAGGATGATAAGGAAAACAGACATCATGGTAACTGACGGCCCGATCAGAATAGTCATGATCCGGTGGTTATCTAGAGAGAAATGTAAACCCAATAAGAGGTAAAACTTTGGATCCCCATTTTTATAGAGTGCATAGTATTCATTTATTGGAGGATAATTAATATAATAGTTCTTTAGGACAAGCATCTTGATGGAGAACCTACTAATAATAATCTGCTAAATGGAAATAGTACTAAACTGACTTCTAAAGACTTACTGTTATACATAATGCATTTCTCAACTCTCAGGAGCAGGTTCTATATTTGTGATAGATGGTGATTAGCACAGATACCCAAAACTGGGCAAGAGACCATAGAATTCTTCGTCCTAAATGATATGTTTAAATCTCATATCCTTCTCCAAATGTTCAGCATCATTGTGAAAGAGATGGAAGAAGAGATTTTGAAAAGATGCTCTGGATAACTATAAGGAAACTGTCTTTTGTACACCGAGGGCAGCTTAATATGGGAACTTCACAAGAGGTAGTGATAGCATGCCCAAGAGCAGTGCAAGATCAAGATAGACAAAATCCCAGCATGGAAAAGGGAGGTGCACATAAAGTTCCACCCCTAGTCAAGGGGCTAGGGGCAATTGATAACTATATGCAGAAGGAGTGTCAGTTATAGCAGTGTTGTTGCTAGTAAGTTGACCATGCACCAAGAGAAGTCCACACATCCAAGAATACATAGACATTATGCCTGTGGCAGAAAACTGCAAGACACTGGGTAAAGGTCATGTGCTCATTATCTTAATCTGAGATTGATAGCAGTGCTCACTTAATCTGGTTAACCATTTCTACATCTTCAACACCCTTGAACTAAACTACTAATTCTTCCAAAGGGCTAAAGTAAAGTCTAGTGTAGTCTGTCACAGGTAATATTTTTATAAAATTGTTCTTTCTGCTTGTTTGCTTCCTTTTTTAGGCTCTATGATCTCTCTTGGAAAAAACTGAGCTAGAAAAAGCACTTCATTGTTCTTGGAAGAGAGCTAAATTTGCTCTCTCTTTTACTTGTAGGAGATCTCTGGTACAGTTTCCATGCTGCTCCTAAAATCTTCTGGAGTTTCAGAGTTTAAGAATAAGAGAGAGGAGATGATGATTTTAAGACTATTAATATGTGAAGAAGGCAAATCAAAAAATGAGCCCAAGAGCATTTGGTCCCCAAGTTTCTGCAATAGAGAAGGGAAAAAATTACTCACTAATTTTGGAGTCTGGTTCAGTGGATGAAGTGAAATTTCTTGATGAGTTTACTAGGGAAGGGGAGAGGAGAGGGTTAAAATTCATCAAAAGACTATGTGCCTTCCCCATATGCAAAGTCCTTTAAATTTGGAGAGTAAGCAGCACCTACTCCACTCTTAGTGCTGAGCCTTTAGAATAATAACATGCCATTATGTGATTTGTTTTGAGGTGTTTATTTCACGTTGTGATGAGTCAATAGGAATACCATGGAGAGATCTATGTGAGGGACAGATCAGGATGCTGCTCTTCCAGTGATCTGTCCAAACTGATTGTAATCTTATCCTTAATGAGTCTGTCCTGACCTTTTTCTTATTCTCTATGGATACATACACATCTCAGTGTGGCTTACCAATCAAGATAAGAATTGTTTGAGAGGCTCCTTAACTATTATTTTGTAATTTGATATTCATTCTTAAACTCTATGTCTTTTTAAAAAAGTTCTTAAATGAAATATAATCTCTTTCCTTATTCTTCTCATCTCTTCAGAGCATCTCAGGTATCCTTCTTCCAGGATTTTCCATACACTCCCTTACATCGATAGCCTCTTTGTCTTTGCTTAATATTTTTTATTATGTAACACACTATATATATATATATATTATGTATGTGTGTATGTTACTGAGTCTCTCTATTATCAGTAAGATGGTTCTCAGACATGGCTTCTTTAGGATCTCCTTAGTCACAAGATATGAGATACATATAAGACGACTTTCTTACCTGAGACAGAAAGGAACAATGGGTCACTTGGGGATGACCACACATGGGAGGAGTTCCTGAAAGAGCCATAGCATCTGTAAGTCTCTGCCTGGATCAAAGGAACAGGAAGGAAGTTGGCCTGGAATGTCCCATTGTGGCTCTGCTCTGCGGGCAACCCATGTCCCTGAGGCACCCCTTCCTTGGACAGATGGAACAAGTCAAACTGATGTTCAGAGATGCAGGACAATGTCATGTTCTCTCCTGATGTCACCACAGGTCCCATCAGGGCAGACAGAGAAGGTTTCTTGTATAAACCTAGAAGAAAGGAGGTAGAGACAGTGGAGGAGCAGTTCCTTACCAGTGTTCAGTCACTACTCAGTGTTCTCTCTTCCTGCTTCCATTTCTGTGATCTCTCTCTACCCACCTTTATCTCTGTCTTTTCTACCTCCCTTTGTCTTCCCATCTCCTTCTTTTCTTCTAAATTACCTTACTGAGTCTCTGACTTCAATCCTATACCCATATATTTTATTTCAGTTCTCACTTTTGGACAGTTTCTGCCTCTAATACATTAGTTCATACCATCTTTCTTTTTAAGTTTGTTTTTATAAACATATTTAATTTATGTAGGAATTGGATTAATTATGAAACATTCAAATATATAATGCATTTTATATTTGTTTTCTTTAAAATTTGAAGTTAAACTATAATTACATCATTTTGTGACTTCTTTTTTCTTTAAGTGTTGTTACATATGTTTATATATGTAATCTTGATCATATTTATGCTATCATTCTTTCTTCTCCATCAATTTCTACTGATTCCATTCCTTTTCCCAATTGTTCTTCTTTATACTTTTCAGTATTTTCCAAATGTTTTTTCAATCAACGAGTTAATTAGAGGTACTTATTATTTTGTTTTAATTAATATATAAAGCAATGAACTCCATTAAGGAATTTTCCAACAGTTCATTTTGTAGATTTTCTTCCCAATCCCTTCCCTTATACCACCTTTGCTGGTCCTTCCCCCTCAATTCCCCTTCCATGTCATATGTATTTCTTCTGTTTTCCATCCCACTTTGTTAATATCCTTTCCCTTCTCATGGCTTATTCCCAGTTTCATGACTTATAACTTTTTCATCCTATGTATATTTAAAATGTAGACTCTGATTTTATTCTAAGTAATTAATTATATATCTTGTATTTTCCCCATATCTGTGTTAATGGATCTCTCTTTTCAAAGGACACAATATTCCATAAATGTGTTTGTTTCCTTGGACAGGGGAAATGATGATCTTCCCTCTCTTGTTTTTCCTAGTGTGTTTACTGCTCAAGCATAATCTACCATCTGCCCCCCATTTGTGCTTTGAAATATCCAATATTTGACATCATTTTTTTATTTCTCAAGTCTTCCATTCAACCTTATCACTTTTTGCAGGTTTTCTCTTCCCACACATGCCTTGCTTACTATTTCCTCAGTATCTGAATCTTTTTCTCAGTCTCCCTGTTTGTATATATTTCCATGTCTCTGTATTATTTGCATATGTGTATCCCAGGGGGAAACATTATAGCATTTTCTCACCCATCCCAGAATGTCTGAATGAATCTGGAACATGGGCTGACAACATTTTGGAAATGTAGAGAATAGACAGCGACTGGAGGTCTACTCACTTATCTAGGGTTATACTATTCTTTGATGAATAATTAGTCAAATACAAAATGGAAGAACTGCCAAACTTGACAGAAATTCTATGGGTGCCATCTGTACCAAGACCTAAGGACTGATGAAGAAGCAACCCCACTCAACACATGAACACAGGTCAGACTTATACGTCTAGGTCTTCTGACAGCTGTCTTTTAGAGGAAGAAGCCAAACAAAATTCTAAACTTCTAGGTCTTTGAACATTAGTAGAAGGATGTCATTGTTTCTGATACATATCCGTCTCACAAAGGTGCCCCTTTCTCTTTATTTCTAGGTATGATTTTTTTGACATCTCTGTATCTGTGCTTTATGCTATAACCAATGGTTTGTTCTTGTATCTCTGTTTTCATCGGCTATGTCAGTAATATACTCTCCAAGTCTACCTTTCTCTAAGTTTCTCACACTCACTTTCTAGGACATGCTGTCTATATAATAACTGTTCTGCATCACAGAGAGGCTGGTGATCAGGTAACACCCTCTTACCTGTGATCTTTATGTCTACAGGGTCACTGGATTCAGACCACTCATACAGTGTTTGATTGTAAGAACCATAGCATGTGTAAGTTCCAGCATGGTCAATTGTCACGGGACCTATTGGGAAGTTGGCATGGGACCCCCCAATAAGAGGTTCTCCAGAGAGCTGATAAGAGTCCTTTTTTATTCCCATTCTATGTGAAGTCAAAGTGAAAGTTTCAAATGTAATCTCTGATAGGCACTTCAATGTCACCTTCTCTCCTAATTTTACCAGGGGAGTTGGTAAGGCCAAGAGGAAAGGCTTCCTGTAGACTCCTAGGAATAAAGAGATTGTGAGTATGAACCTGCTCTCAATCTATGTATCCCAGAAATCCTACACTGTTTTCCCCTTAATCTGTTCTTTTTATCAGTATCCCAGTGTTCTTTTCAATTTTTATGTCAGCTCGTACACAGACTCCTCCATCTTTCTATGACCATTTCCAACTTATTTGACCCTGGTAACAGCATACTATTTTTCAATTGCATGGGTAGCATATTCCTTTATAATGCTGAGATTCTGACTAGAACTTGTTTTGAAAATTCTAGTGTGGGGAGGTTTGGTAGAATGAAAAGACGCAGCAAACATGATCTCTGACCTGAAATTATGATCTTCAGAGGCTCACTGTGTGATGAGAGTTCATTATGGTATTGACGTTTATAACTATAGCATCTGTAGGTTCCTCCAAATGCTGGGGTCACAGGTCCCAAGAGAAGACTCCGCCGGAACATTCTTTTATAGACATGAAGCATAGGATCTCCATGCTCTCTGTACAGCATGACTAAGTTAAACTCACTGTGAGTGTCACAAATGAGGGTCACATACTGTCCCTGAGGAACAACATGGCTTGGCCAGGCAGACAGTGAAGGTTTGTTATTAATTCCTGTAGAAAGATACACAGGATAAAATATTTAGTGATCTGCCTTCATTCCTGAGATCAGTGTCTCCAAATTTTACTTCCTTGGGGTCCATTGTTTGACCCTTTTCTCTGAATGAAAACATCTCTGGTTCAGTGTTAGAGCTTTAAAGGCTCAGGGGACTCAAGAGATAAACAAACATCAACGTATTGGAGAGCTGTAACTTGCAAGATTTACCAGTGGCCCTTTCCACTCTATAGAAACTGTAAGTTACTTTTCCTGCTGAATTCTAAAAGGAAATATCCAAGATCTATTCAGCTGTCAGCAAGTTGTGCAAAGAACTTGATACCCTATGCATGAATACTTCCCCAGTCATGTTTCTTGCTGTTCTATTCTCAAGAACTAAGACAAGGAAACTATCTAGATGTATTTCAAATGATGAATGGCTAATAAAAATGTGTCACATGCACACTCTGTAATACTAGTCAATGGAAAGTAATAACATAACCATGAAAATTTTTTTTGATTTCATGATTTTTTTTATTAATTTTTTATTGAGAAAAAAAAACGTTTCCCCCTCCTCCCCGCCTCCCATTTCCCTCCCCCTCCTTCCACCCTTCTCCCCCTCCCCTCACTCCTCTCCCCCTCCCTCTCCAGTCCAAGGAGCAGTCAGGGTTCCCTGCCCTGTGGAAAGTCCAAGGTGCTCCCCCCTCCGTCCATGTCTAGGAAGGTGAACATCCAAACTGGCTAGGCTCCCACAAAGCCCGAACTTGAAGTAGGATCAAAACCCTGGGCCATTGTCCTTGGCTTCTCATCAGCCCCCATTGTTCGCCATGTTCAGAGAGTCTGGTTTTATCCCATGCTTCTGTCACAGTCCAGCTGGCCTTGGTGAGCTCCCAATAGATCAGTCACACTGTCTCAGTGGTTGTAATTCTTTTATTTTTATAGTAATTGCATAGATTATGTATTTTGATATCTTGTAAAATAAATGTTGTCTCTTTTTGAATACTAAGAAAAAACAACAAAAATGTTAGTCTGATCCAAATTGATGCCTAACTGAGCCAGGGGCTGTGTCTCATATATTCTGGGACAGGACTGACTGGGAGGTGTGTTTTCAAGGTCCTAACTTCACAGTTCAGAAGACTAACCAAAGGGTCACTCACAGATTCCACCAGACAACACACGTGATGCCCACTCTCCTGTTAGAATGAATCTTCTCTATTGGCACGGGTAGTAGTACCTCAAGGCTAAGGCTGGACTCACCTGTTTGTGCCAAAGTCCTCAGGAGTAGGATGAAGCCTGGAAAGAAAAGCTCATGATGGATGATCTATCTCCTTCCAACAGCCTAGTGATCTGATACCCAGGTCCCTGTTGGATCTCTGTACAGTAGAGTCAGAGCTTACTTCATTACAATGACTCATACACCAGTATCAACCATGGAAGCCAGTGCTTCTTCTGTGGAAAGATCCAGCCTCCCATGACGATATTTCCACCCTTTTATTCCCCACCCTTCATTCCCAGTAGGACTCACCAGTACACACAAGATTTAGGTGCACAGACAGCATGGTGCTGCTTCAGTTGACAAGAGGCAAAGCCAGAATAAAACTTACAGGATGTTGTAGGAGGCTCGATGCACTACCTGACCACAGCACGGAAAGCTGAGCAAGAGCGTATCCGCCCAAGACGGTTTCTCTGTAGCCATGGCTGTTCTGAGACCCACTTTGGGGGCCAGGTTGACTTTGAATTCAAAGGTCTACCTTCTAGTGCTTTGATTAAAAGTGTGTGTCCTAGTTTGAGGGTTTATACTTACTTAACCTTTTATGATGTTTTATGATTATCTTTGTAAAGGTTTGCATGTTTTGCTTTTTAAATCTGAAACTCAGTGCCTCCTTTGGTGTTCTGTGCAACATGTCCAGTAAGTATTCATGCTTTAACAGCAATCTTAATGTGTCAATCAAAAATGATTATTATGCTAAAATTCCATTGTCAGCTTTTAATTATTCAATTTCTTTGCTTATTATTTGTATATTTATTTAGAATAAAAATATTCCACTTATTTTATAAAATCAATGGAAGAAAGTATAGTTTTCTTTCAACTGAAATTTGTTTTAAGAACTAGCTTTCATAGTTTTAAAAATATTTCATTTCAAATTATGTGTAAATAGGTGCGTGTGATTGCTCGTGCCTCATTTGGCCAGAAGAGGGCACTGATCAGATCCCCTGGAGCTGGAGTCACAGGCAGTTGTGAACTTCCTGCTGTGTGTACTGGGCCTCTGCAAGTGCAAAATACACCCAACTTCTAAGAGATCTCTCCAGAACTATGTACTTACCATTTTCTTTTTCTTTTTGTTATAAAAGTGTTTATTGTTTACCAAAACCAGTGGACCTCTTATCAAATGTTGCTTGGTAACAAAATCTCATCACGGTTTAATAAAAAACAAAGGAAGGAAAGAAAGCTAACTATTTGTCTTAGTGTCATTAGTTAGACTTTCTGCAAGGTCACTTAATCCAGACTTGTTTAGTGCGCTAATCAGATTATCCGTTGTTGCATGAGCTCCTTCTTGATCTTGCCAAGCAACAAGGAGCTGCTTGGCCCTCATCTTCATGTCTTCACTGTCACTCTCAATCTGTCTGCTGCTGAGAGCATGTATACTTTGCAAAGTTTCTAACAAGTGAAAAGTTGATGGATTTACAACTGAGTGACAGTAACTTTCGGCGACACATCCTGTTGCAGTACCTCATTTTATTTCAATATCTCAAGGGACAGGTCAAATTCAAAAGTTCAAACTATGTTTTAAGTGATGAGCAATCACTCTGGATTGAAGATACAACAAAATCAGTCTACCAACTGCTATCTGAAACCCCACCCCCCCAATGGAGAAAGATTTTCAAAGATGGTAGAGCATATATTAAATACTGAAGAAAATTGGTACTTACCATTTTCAAACCAAATATTCCAAATATATACTTATTATAATATGTTTTTTCTTCATTGTTGAATGGTCGACATAGAAATATCTGAGAATGTTTAAGATGTACAACTGGACAAATTGTTTTACATTTTTTTTGACATGTCTAATTTGCAAGACTCTTTCGTGACTACATAGCACTAGTTCTTTATTTCAATAGGACACATTAAGTAAATGACAATGGACCTAGATAAGAAACATCAATATTCTTGTATTTATAGAACAATCTGTCAGAGGCCAAGAAGCTACAAGACACTGCAAAGATATGGGAACATTTGAAAAGGGACTGAATATTGGCCACACAAAACCCATGAGTGTAGTATGCATTTAATGCATTTATTATCTGTTATGTTTTATTACATTGTTGGAATTTTTCTCATATATTTTTCTATATTATTAAAGTTAAAAATTTATTAATACATTTTCCAAATAATGATAATTAAATCATTTACCTTTCTTTTACTCTTCTCAATCACTAATGCATAGCTATTTTGTTTTCTCAAATACATCTTTATCTTAAATTACCTATATATGGCTCAGCAGTTAAGAGTACTGCCTACTCTTCCAAAGGTCCTGAGTTCAATTTCCAACAACCACATGGTGACTCACAACCATCTGTAATGAGATCTGGTGCCCTCTTGAGGAAGAGATCTGGTCAGTTGTCCTCATCAACTTAGACTATGAAATCCAATATGGGAATGGACAAGTTCAACAGACCCACAGTAGACAGGCCGCCCATACATGATTTTTGTAATATATATATATATATATGCATAAATATTTATATTCATGAATATATAAATGTAACCTGATTAATATGTTATTTTATATATATATAAGTAAAATCTATAATTTTACTTTTCTTTTTCATTTTATTAAAAATCGATTTTTCTCATATAATATATCTTGATTATGGTGTTCCTTTGCTCTAATCCTTCAGGTTTCTCCATACCTCCCCTCCAATCTGGATCCATTCCTTTTCTGTCTATTCTTAGCAAATAAACAGGATTCTAAGTGATAATAATAAAATATGATAAAATAAAATACACTAATAGAAAAAACTATCATACCAGACTTGGACAAGACAGAGAAAAAGGAAGAAAACAGCCTAAGAAAAGACACAAGAATCAGAGACCCACTTATTTGCACACTCAGGAATCCCACTGAAAATCCTAAATTGGAAGCCATACCATACATGCAGAGGACACTTGCAGGCCATGTGCAGGCTTCTCTCCAGTCTCTGAGTTCATATGAGATTTGATCATGTTGAATAAAAGCAGTGGTTCTCAACCTGTGGCTCAGGACCCCTTTGTGATCAAATGACCTTTTTACTTGTGTTGCATTATCAGATATCCTGTATATAATATATTTAGATTGCAATTTATAACAGAATCAAATTACAGTTATGAAGTAGCAAGAAAAATAACTTAATTGTTTGTCGCCACCACAACATGAAGAATATGTTGTGATGTGGGAGTGTCATATATCAATCTGTTGATTTCATTGGTTAAGTAATAAACAAACTGCTTGGCCTCATAGCTTAGAACATAGGTGGGTGGAGTAAACAGAACAGAATGCTGGGAGGAAGAGGAAGTGAGCTCAGAGGCCATGCTCCTGTCTCCCGGGCAGACACGATTGATGAAGCTCCGACCCAGGATGGACGTAGGCTAGAATCTTCCCGGTAAGCGCACCTAGGGGTGCTACACACATTATTAGAAATGGGTTAAGAGGCTGAAACTAATGGGCCAAGCAGTGTTTAAATGAAAACAGTTTGTGTGTTGTTATTTCTGGTGTAAAGCTAGCCATGCAGGAGCTGGGCGGGATGAAAAGCAGGCCCGCAGTTCCCACAACAATGTTGCAGCATTAGGAAGGTTGAAAACCACCGACTAAGATGGTCTTGCTAACTTGATGTCCTCCATCCTCTCTGGCTCTTACATTCTTTCTGCTTCCTCTTCCTCTGTGTTCACTGAGCTCTATGAGACGTGTAGGCCTCTATTTAGGGTTTGGTGTTCAGGTACTCATCAGAGCATAGGAGAATGCCATTCAAAGTCATTTTATCACTGATTTTATTTTTAAAGAACAGTAGTATTTTTTATCCCTAGGTTCCTGAGATATCATGTCTCTGCTTCTTCATCACCCAAGCAGTGTTGGGCATGTGTCCCATCCTATGTAATGGGCATTAGTCAAACCACAAATTAGTTGATTACTTTCACAAACTTGTGTTGCCAAAGCCCTAGCATAGCTTGTAGTCATGATACCAGCATATTAGTAGTGTTTAGGCTGGGTTGGTGTATATTTAGGGAGTGTGCAGAGTACCTTTGTGAAGCCTCAGATGCTAGCACATAGGAGTGAATGCTCTATGTGGGCTCCAGATTGACTCCTCCATGTTCAATGAGTTGTGTTTTCCTTAGCACTAGGGCTTTGTCATTATTTTCTGAGGAGCATCTATGTTATAGGCAACGTTTGGGGTTGTTTGGATTCCCATGGGTACCCTTTTTAATGGATTATTTTTATTGAAAAAATTTCTGCCTCCTCTGTACCTCCCATTTCCCTCCCGCTCCCAGCACTCGTCTCCCCCTCCCTCCACTTCTCTTCCCCTCCCACTCCAGTCCAAAGAGCAGTCAGGGTTCCCTGCCTTGTGGGAAGTCAAATGTCCTCCCCCCTCCATTCAGGTTTAGGGAGGTGAGCATCCTAACAGGCTTGGCCTTCACAAAGCCAGTGCATGCAGTAGGATCAAAACCCAGTGCCACTGTCCTTGGCTTCTCATCAACCCTCATTGTCTGCCATGTTCAAAGAGTCCGGTTTGATCCCATGTTCCATCAGTCCCAGTCCAGCTGGCCTTGGTGAGCTCCCAATAGATCGGCCCCACTGTACAGTGGGTGGGTGCACCCCTCGCGGTCTTGACTTCGTTGCTCATCTTCTCCCTCCTTCTGCTTCTCATTTGGACCTTGGGAGCTCAGTCCAGTGCTCCAATGTGGGTCTCTGTCTCTATCCCCATCCATTGCCAGATGAAGGATCTATGGTGATATGCAAGATATTCATCAATATGGCTATAGGTTAGGGCCATTTCAGGTTCCCTCTCCTCAGTTGCCCAAGGAACTAGCTGGGGACATCTCCCTGGACACATGGGAGCCCCTCTTGAGTCAGGTCTCTTGCCAATCCCAAGATGGTTCCCTTAATTAAGACCTATACCTCCCTGCTCCCATATCCACTCTTCCATTATCCCAACCATCTCATTCCCCCAAGCTCCCCCCATCCTCCCCTTCTCACTTTTATCTCCCTAATTCCCCTTACCCCCATCCCACCTCACCCCCACGTACCCAATTTTCGCCCGGCAATCTTATCTACTTCCAATATCCAGGTGGATAACTATGTTTTTCGTTGGATTAACCTTCTTATTTAGCTTCTCTAGGATCACAAATTATAGGCTCAGTGTCCTTTATTTATGGCTAGAAATCAATCATGAATGAGTACATACCATGTTCATTTTTTTGGGTCTGGGATACCTCAGTCAGGATAGTGTTTTCTATTTCCATCCATTTGCATGCAAAATTCACAATGTCATTGATTTTTACTGCTGAGTAGTACTCTAATATGTATATATTCCACACTTTCTTCATCCATTCTTCCATTGAAGGGCATCTAGGTTGTTTCCAGGTTCTGGCTATTACAAATAATGCTGCTTTGAACATAGTTGAACAAATGCTTTTGTTTTTTTTATTTTTTATTTTATTTTATTTTTTTTGTTGAAAAAAATTTCTGCCTCTTCCCCTTTCCCCGCTTCTCTTCCCCTCCCCCTACTTCATTCCCCCTCCCTATCGAGTCTGAAGAGCAGTCCAGATTCCCTGCCCTGTGGAAAGTCCAAAGTCCTCCCCTCTTCATCCTGGTCTAGGAGGGTGAACATCCAAACTGGCTAGGCTCCCACAAAGCCAGAACATGAAGTAGGATCAAAACCCAGTGCCATTGTCCTTGGCTTCTCAGCAGCCCTTATTGTCTGACATATTCAGAGAGTCCGGTTTTATCCCATGCTTATTCAGTCACAGTCCAGCTGGCCTTGGTGAGCTCCCAATAGATCAGCCCCACTGTCTCCGTGGGCGGGTGCACACCTTGTGGTCCTGACTTCTTTGCTCATGTTCTCCCTTCTTCTGCTCCTCATTGGCACATTGGGAGCTCAGTCTGGTGCTCCAGTGTGGGTCTCTGTCTCTATCTCTATCCATCGCTAGATGAAGGTTCTATGGTGATATGCAAGATATTCATCAGTATGGCTATAGGATAAGGCTATTTCAGGTTCCCTATCCTCAGCTGCCCCAGGAACTAACTGGGGACATCGCCCTGGGCACCTGGGAGCCCCTCTAGGTCCAAGTCTCTTGCCAACCCTAAGATAGCTCCCTTAATTAAGATATGTGCTTCCCTGCTTTCCTATCCAACCTTCCTTTATCCGAATCATCTCGTTTCCCCAAGTTCCCCCATCCTCCCCTTCTCCCTTTTCTCTCCCCATCTCCCCTTACCCCCATCCCACCCTACCCCCAAGATCCCAATTTTTTGCCTGGCATTCTTGTCTACTTCCCATAACCAGGAGGATAGCTATATGTTTTTCTTTGGGTTCACCTTCTTATTTAGCTTCTTTAGAAGCTAAATTATAGACCCAATGACCTTATTTATGGCTAGAAACCAATTATGGGTGAGTACATCCCATGTTCATCTTTTTGGGTCTGGGTTACCTCACTCAGGATAGTGTTTTCTATTTCCATCCATTTGCATGCAAAATTCGAGAAGT
>JABTXL010001088.1:10357197-10372433 GCA_025134845.1 Neodon shergylaensis | reverse complement strand
TTCTGGCTATTACAAATAATGCTGCTATGAACATAGTTGAACAAATGCCCTTGTCATATGATCGGGCTTCTCTTGGGTATATTCCCAAGAGTGGCATTGCTGGGTCCAGGGGTAGGGTGATCCAGAATTTCCTGAGAAACCGCCACACTGATTTCCAAAGTGGTTGCACAAGTTTGCATTTCCACCAGCAATGGATGAGTGTACCCCTTTCTCCACAACCTCTCCAGCAAAGGCTATCATTGGTGTTTTTGATTTTAGCCATTCTGACGGATGTAAGGTGATATCTCAAAGTTGTTTTAATTTGCATTTCCCTGATCGCTAAGGAGGTTGAGTATGACCTTAAGTGTCTTTTGGCCATTTGAACTTCTTCTGTTGAGAATTCTCTGTTCAGATCAGTGCCCCATTTTTTAATTGGGTTAATTAGCATTTTAAAGTCTTGTTTCTTGAGTTCTTTATATATTTTGGAGATCAGACCTTTGTCTGTTGTGGGGTTGGTGAAGATCTTCTCCCAGTCAGTGGGTTGCTTTTTTGTCTTAGTGACAGTATCCTTTGCTTTACAGAAGATTTTCAGTTTCAGTAGGTCCCACTTATTCAATGTTGTCCTTAATGTCTGTGCTGCTGGGGTTATACCTAGGAAGTGATCGCCTGTGCCCTCTGTTGTAGGGTACTTCCCACTTTTTCTTCTATCGGGTTCAGTGTGTTCAGATTGATATTGAGGTCTTTGATCCATTTGGACTTGAGTGTTGTGCATTGTGATAGATACGGGTCTATTTTCATTCTTCTACAGGTTGACAACCAGTTGTGCCAGCACCATTTGTTGAAGAGGCTTTCTTTCTTCCATTGTATACTTTTAGCTCCTTTATCAAAAATCAGGTGTTCATAGGTTTGTGGGTTATCTATATGATTCCATTGGTCGACTTCTCTGTTTTTATGCCAATACCATGCTGTTTTCATTACTATAGCTCTGCAATAGAGTTTGAAGTCAGGGATGGTAATGCCTCCAGAGGTTCTTTTATTGTATAAGATTGTTTTGCCTATCCTGGGTTTTTTGTTTTTCCATATAAAGTTAATTATTGTCCTCTAAAGATCTGTGAAGAATTTTGATGGGACCTTGATGGGGATTGCATTGAATCTGTAAATAGCCTTTGGTAGAATTGCCATTTTTACTATGTTGATCCTCCCAATCCAAGAGCAAGGGAGATCCTTCCATTTTCTGGTATCCTCTTCAATTTCTTTCTTCAATGCCTTAAAGTTCTTGTCAAATAGATCTTTCACTTCCTTGGTTAGAGTTACCCCAAGGTATTTTATGCTTTTTGTGGCTATCGTGAAAGGTGATGATTCTCTGATTTCCCTCTCTGCTTCCATATCATTTGTGTATTAAGAGGGCGACTGATTTTTTGTAGTTGATCTTGTATCCTGCCAAATTACTAAAGGTGTTTATCAGCTGTAGGAGTTCTTTGGTGGAGTTTTTGGAGTCCAACAATGACCACAATAACTCAAACATCTAGAGACCCTTCACCAGCACAACTCAAAGAAGGGAAACACACAAACTCTACTACTAAAAAAGTGATTGGACTCTTTGGTTTGTTATTTTCCTTGTATTACTTTCTGTAAGGCTGGATGTGTGGCTACATATTGTTTAAATTTGTTTTCATCCTGGAAATTTTGTTTTCTCTATAGTGAATGATAACTTGGCTGGGTATAGAAGTCTGGGCTTGCATCCATGGTCTCTTAGTTTCTGCAATACATCTATCCAGGACCTTCTGGCTTTCATGGTTTCCATAGAGAAGTCAGGTGTAAGTCTGATAGGTTTACCTTTATAAGTAACTTGACCTTTTTTCTTTGCAGCTCTTAATATTCTTTCTTTATTTTGTGTGTTTTGTGTTTTGATTATTATATGGTTAGGGAATTTTTTTTGATCCAGTCTATTTGGTGTTTTGTATGCTTCTTGAACCTTCATAAAAATATCATTCTTTAGGTTGGGGAAGTTTTATTCTATAATTTTATTACATATATTTTCTGGACCATTGACTTCTCCTTCTTCTAACCCTATTATTCTTAGGTTTGGTCTTTTTATTGTGTCCCAGATTTCCCGAATGTTTTGTGATGAGAATTTGTTGGACTTGCTGTTTTCTTTGATCAATGCGTTTATCTTCTCTATGGTATCTTTAGAATCTATCTCTTGTATTCTGTTGGTAATACTTGTCTCTGTATTTCTTGTTCGTTTACCCACATTTTCCATCTCCATACTTCCCTCAGTTTGTGTTTTCTTCATTACCTCCATTTCATTCTTCAAATCTTGAACCATTTCCCTTACCTCTTTGATTGATTTTTCTTGTTTCTCTTGCTTTTCTTGGGTATCTTTGAGAGATTTATTCATTTCCTCTACCTTTTTGTTTGTCATCTCTATTTTTTATGGCAGTTTTTCACCTCCTGTTTAATGTCCTCTATTATTTTCATATAGTTCAGTTTAGAGTCGATTTCTTCTATTTCTTCTGGCATAGGGTGTTCAATTCTTGTTTCGGGATCCCTGAATTGTGGTGATGTCATGTTGCCTTTCAGGTTGTTGGAGGAATTCTTGCATTGGTGCCTGCCCATCTCTTCCTTCAAATGGAGCCAGGAGAGGGCTGGTGTCTTGGTCCAGTCTTTGCTGTGACTGACTCTTGGGTGTATCTCCTCAGTGTAGAAGCAGGAACCATTCCCATCCAGATGGAACTCCTCAGCACTGAAACAGGGATGCCTGGTAGCCCAAAGACACTGAGGACAAAAGGGAGAACATGGGGGGCAGGGCAGGGTCGAGTAGAATACAGGAGACCCTGCAGCACAAGCTGAAGGTGCCTGCATTCCCTTGCAGGGACCTTCAGGCCTGCCTGGCAGGCAGGCACTCACCCCTCTGGCTGGGTAGCCTTAGTGCAGGAGCGGGAAACTGTTCCTGACCCAAGGACCTTGCAGACAACAGGGCAGGCTTGGGGGGCATGGTGTATAAGAAAGACACCCTTGCAGCAGGAGATGGGGGGGTTGTGTTCTCTTCTGGGACAGGCCACCCCCGGATAGCACACACTCACCTGTCCAGATGGACCTTAGCCTATACCCCATTTTTAATTGTGTTATTTGTATTCCTGATATCTAATTTCTTGAGTTCTTTATATATTTTGGAGGTCAGTTTGTTGTCTGATGTCGGGTTGGTGAAGATCTTTTCCCATTCAGTAAGCTGCCTTTCCATCTTTAGGAAGGAGTTATAATATGAGCAAAGGAGTCAAGACTGTGATGGGGAAATTCACAGAAACAGCTGAACTACTGGGAGCTCAATGACTCCAGACTCACAGTGGCAGAACCTTTCTAGGACCAAATTAGGCCCACTGAATATGGGAGGTAGTTGTGTAGCTTGGATAGTTTGTGGGGCCAGTCTCTGTGGAACCAGTATTTATCCATACAGCAGGAGCTGACTTTTTGAAGTTCATTCCCTCTGGAGGGATACCTTGTTCAGTCTAGTTATTGGGAGGGGTCTTTATCCTGCCTCAAATGATGTGACAGACTTTGTTGCCTCTCTGCCTACTCTGAGGAAAGATGGGGATTGGGATGCAGGGAAGGTGGGGTTAGAGGTAGGAGGGGAGACAGAGGGAACTGGGATTGGTATATAAAAATAAAAAAGATTGTATCAAAAAAAGAAAAAAAACAGATGTTAAAAAATACATGCTTATTCTTAGCTTGTTTTCTTTACATTAAAATATTTGAAGACATTCTGTTAAGGGAATGGTGACACTCCCTAAATAGTGGCAGTCAGGTCTTCTCATAACACCTAAACTAAACAGGAAAATATTGCCCAGACATGTCCGTAGGCCAACTCTTTGATTTAGACAAACTCTCAGACTCTATCTTGAAGTGAGTATAGATTGTGCCAAGTGGACATTTTAAAATAATAATAACACTAGCAGAACAACCAAGATAACACTGCCATTTTCAATTGCCTAAAACTTTTAGAAACAAGTGTTACTACTTTATCTAGCTCTACTAACCACTTTTGAGAATGAGAAAGACATTTAGTCATCAGCACACCATGGATACAGTTGCATATTCATGTTTATTGGTTCACTAGGCAATCACAGGTGCTGTGAGTTCACTTGTGTAATAGCCTTGCCATCAGAGACCAGTCTGTCACAGAACTCCTTCCAATCCTTTAGCCTTTATGTTCTTTTCACTGGTCATCTTTTTTGATGTTCCCCGTGTCCTTGGAAGGGGTGGTGCAGATGTTCTATGATTGGTGTGTGTCTCTGTATATTGTTTTAGATCACTTGGGCTAATGTGTCTGAGAAATGACTGAATTTGTTTTTGGAAGACTTCAGATCACAGCTTCCCCTGATCCTGCTGGTTTCCTTTCTTCTCCTAGGTGGTTCTCTCTTCTGCTTTCCTATTACATGCATTCTGTTACCCACCCTTCTTACTCTCCAGTCTACTTATTATCTCCTTTCCTCTCTATATTGCACCTGTCTCTATCAGTTCAGGGGTCATAAAAAAAGATAAGGCATTAGTTTTTTCCTCTCTCTTTTTCAAACACACAATATGACACATATGTATAAATACATCATATACACTCTATCCTTTGTTAGCTAAACTAAAAGATAATAAACCTTAAACTATTATAGGTAGCCTATCTCTTGAGCCTATGTTCTTGGAAGAAATGACATGTACTTTGTACTGAGTTTTGATTTCATTGTATTTCCCCTTTTTACTGGTGAATGTATTACACCAAGAAATTTTTTCATCAAATTGCACTGCTTTTCAAGGTGCTTTAAATAAACTGCTTGATATTAGGTGGAAGAAGTTTGTAACAACCAGGCTAACTAAGTCATGCTGAACTGTGCTTCCTCATTGACTCTTGAGGTTTATTTCTCTGCCAACAATAGCATTTTTAGGTTTTCCCATAGATAGCAACCAGTGCGAAGAGCTAAGTACTCAGTGAAGGGTAGAAAACTTTTCTTTAAATAGAGATTAAGGGTTAATGTAATTCTGGTTTCTCACAGAAGAGTTCATTGTGAAGGATTGAAAATGTGAGGTTATTTCTTCCTTGTCTGAAGGTCAGAGAGCTTAGGTTGCTCAAAATTGTTGACAACCACCGGGGCTACACATCCTGACCAATGATGTGGTTACTTGGTTCTTTTGACATTAAGATGGCCCATACTGGTAGATATACTTCACCCTGACATATGGTCAGGATGTGCAAGCATACTTCTGCTCCTTTTTTTGAAGTAGGAGTTTTTACCTTGGGAGTGACTGTCTTCAGCAGGCTTGGTTGAGGGTGGATTCACTGCCTAAACAACAGAATGTTTTTCTCATGGATTAATTGCTCAAAGTATTGAAGCAGTAACTGTTCTAATTGTCCTTTGTATTATGTTAAAGAAATCTTTTGTTGCTTTCTTCCCCCCTTTTGTATCGGGGTATAAAAGGGTATGGAAAATTAAGTGCAGGGATTTCGATATTAACTGGAACTCCCTCCCGATACTATCTTATGCTTACTGTTTTATTATTTTCTCTCATGTCTTCATATTCATATTCTTTACTAATTTATTCCCCACACCCCTGCCCTGGCAAGTAGTATTTTTGTTGAAATTGGTCTCCGACAGTTCATCACTATAAGTGAGAGTGGAATAAACACAGATTTTAATCAGAATTATATTTAATCAGACAAATCATCTTGCATAATCATTGGATGTTTGCTAAGATTCAAAGTAAATGTAACTAAATATTCCGTCCAACTTCCCTCTAACTTTATTCATACTGGAAGAAGTGTATGGGAATCTTATAAAAGGAAATAAAAATCCTTGCAAACCAGAGTATAGTATTATTTTGCTTTGAACCTCTCATGTAGAATAAATGCAAAAAATAATAAAGAGAAAATGGGGAAAGAGGTGGATTAGGGTGTAAACTTTCCTTTGAATACATTTTGGCAGGTCTCAGCAGAGTGGACAAATGGACTTTGTAGTTGCTCAGATTCCAGAACAGCCATACCTATTCAGGCTCACCTTCCAAAGCAAACTGATTGAAACACTTTATAAACTACACCAGTCTTGATTATGTGCCTGAGGGTATGTAAGTCCACAAGCCCTGGAAACAGTAGCATATTCATTTGTACTGATCTACCAGGTAATCACAGTTGTTGTGAGTTCCTGTGTGCAATAGTCATGCCATGTACAGTGGCCAGTCTCTCACAGCACACTTCCCAATTCTCTGGCTCTTATAGTCTTTGTACTCTCTTTCTTATGAGGCTTAATGAGACCTTCAAGGTTGTGATGTAGATTTGCTAATATGCCAGTTTGTGGGAGGAGTTAGGGAGATAAGTCAACATTGAATATGATTAGAATATATTATAGGCATGTATAAAACATAAAGTTTGCTGGCAAATGGATGATGGAGCTTGAAAAGTCATTCATCCTGAGTAAGGTAACCCAGACCCAGGAAGAAAAGCCTGGTATATACTCTCTTTTTTTTTATTGAGAAAAAGAAAACAAAAAAAAAGTTTCCGCCTCCTCCCGGCCTCCCATTTCCCTCCCCCTCGTCCCACCCTTCTCCCCCTGCCCCCCGCTCCTCTCCCCCTCCCTCTCCAGTCCAAAGAGCAGTCAGGGTTCCCTGTCCTGTGGAAAGTCCAATGCCCACATTAAACGGAGAGAAACTCAAAGCCATCCCACTAAACTCAGGAACACGACAAGGCTGTCCACTCTCGCCATATCTCTTCAATATAGTGCTTGAAGTTCTAGCAATAGCAATAAGACAACATAAGGGGATCAAGGGGATTCGAATTGGAAAAGAAGAAGTTAAACTTTCGTTATTTGCAGATGATATGATAGTGTACATAAGCGACCCCCAAAACTCCACCAAAGAACTCCTACAGCTGATAAACACCTTTAGTAATGTGGCAGGATACAAGATCAACTCCAAAAAATCAGTCGCCCTCTTATACACAAAGGATATGGAAGCAGAGAGGGAAATCAGAGAAACTTCACCTTTCACGATAGCCACAAACAGCATAAAATATCTTGGGGTAACTCTAACCAAGGAAGTAAAAGACCTATTTGACAAGAACTTTAAGGCATTGAAGAAAGAAATTGAAGAGAATACCAGAAAATGGAAGGACGTCCCTTGCTCTTGGATTGGGAGGATCAACATAGTAAAAATGGCAATTCTACCAAAGGCAATTTATAGATTCAATGCAATCCCCATCAAGATCCCAGCAAAATTCTTCACAGATCTTGAAAGGACAATAATCAACTTTATATGGAAAAACAAAAAACCCAGGATAGCCAAAACAATCCTATACAATAAAGGATCTTCTGGTGGTATTACCATCCCCGACTTCAAACTCTATTACAGAGCTACAGTAATGAAAACAGTGTGGTATTGGCATAAAAACAGAGAAGTCGATCAATGGAATCGCATAGAAGATCCAAATTTTAACCCACAAACCTATGATCACCTCATTTTCGATAAAGGAGCTAAAAGTATACAATGGAGGAAAGAAAGCATCTTCAACAAATGGTGCTGGCACAACTGGATATCAACCTGTAGAAGAATGAAAATAGACCCATATCTATCACCTTGCACAAAACTCAAGTCCAAATGGATCAAGGACCTCAATATTAGTCCGAACACACTGAACCTGATAGAAGAGAAAGTGGAAAGCACCCTACAACAAATGGGCACAGGAGATCACTTTCTATGCATAACCCCAGCAGCACAGACATTAAGGGCAGCATTGAATAAATGGGACCTACTAAAACTGAGAAGCTTCTGTAAAGCAAAGGACACTGTCACTAAGACAGAAAGGCAACCCACTGACTGGGAGAAGATCTTCACCAACCCCACAACAGACAAAGGTCTGATCTCCAAAATTTATAGAGAACTCAAGAAACTAGACTTCAAAATGCTAATTAACCCAATTAAAAAATGGGGCACTGAACTGAACAGAGAATTCTCAACAGAAGAAGTTCAAATGGCCAAAAGACACTTAAGGTCATGCTCAACCTCCTTAGCGATTAGGGAGATGCAAATCAAATCAACTTTGAGATATCATCTTACACCTGTCAGAATGGCTAAAATCAAAAACACCAATGATATCCTTTGCTGGAGAGGTTGTGGTGGAAGGGGTACCCTCATCCATTGCTGGTGGGAATGCAATCTTGTGCAACCACTTTGGAAATCAGTGTTTCGGTTTCTCAGGAAATTCGGGATCAACCTACCCCTGGACCCAGCAATACCACTCTTGGGAATATACCCAAGAGATGCCCTATCACATGACAAAAGCATTTGTTCAACTATGTTCATAGCAGTATTATTTGTAATAGCCAGAACCTGGAAACAACCTAGATGCCCTTCAATGGAAGAATGGATGAAGAAAGTGTGGAATATATACACATTAGAGTACTACGCTGCGGTAAAAAACAATGACTTCTCGAATTTTGCGTGCAAATGGATGGAAATAGAAAACACTATCCTGAGTGAGGTATCCCAGACCCAAAGAGAGGAACATGGGATGTACTCACTCATAATTGGTTTCTAGCCATAAATAACGGTCACGGAGTATATAGTGGTGAACCTAAAGAAGCTAAATAAGAAGGTGAACCCAAAGAAAAACATATAATTATCCTCTTGGATACGGGAAGTAGACAAAATTGAGGGGAGAAAATTTGGGACCTTGGGGGTGGGGTGGGATGGGAGTATCGGGGGATGGGGAGAGAAAAGTGAGAAGGGGAGGATGAGGGAAACTTGGGGAAACAGGATGATTGGGATAAAGGAAGGTTGGATAGGGGAGCACGGAAGCTCAATTCTTAGTTAAGGGAGCCACCTTAGGGTTGGCAAGAGACTTGAACCCAGGAGCCCAAGGCGAGGTCCCCAGTTAGTTCCTTGGGCAGCTGAGGATAGGGAACCTGAAATGACCCTATCCTACAGCAATGCTGACGAATATCTTGCATATCACCATAGAACCTTCATCTGGGGATGGATGGAGATAGTCACAGAGACCCACACTGGAGCACCGGACTGAGCTCCCAAGTTCCCAATGAGGAGCGGAAGGAGGGAGAACATGAGCAAGGAAGTCAGGACCACGAGGGGTGCACCCAACCACTGAGACAGTGTGACTGATCTATTGGGAGCTCACCAAGGCCAGCTGGACTGTGACAGAAGAAGCATGGGATAAAACCAGACTCTCTGAACATGGCGAACAATGGGGGCTGATGAGAAGCCAAGGACAATGGCCCGGGGTTTTGATCCTACTTCAAGTTCGGGCTTTGTGGGAGCCTAGCCACCTTGGATGTTCACCTTCCTAGACATGGACAGAGGGGGGAGGGCCTTGGACTTTCCACAGGACAGGGAACCCTGACTGCTCTTTGGACTGGAGAGGGAGGGGGAGAGGGTGGGTGGGAGGGGGAGAAGGGTGGGACGAGGGGGAGGGAAATGGGAGGCCGGGAGGAGGCGGAAACTTTTTTTCTTTTCTTTTTCTCAATAAAAAAAAAAAGAAAGTGCGGAACCACTCAACTTCTGACAGATCTCCCCAACCCTATACACTTACCATTTGTTTTAACCAAAAATTTCACATATACTTATTGTGATGTGTTGCTTCTCTTTATTGTTGAGTGGTTGACACAGAAGTTTCTGAGAATGTTTAAATGTACAATTTGACAAGTTGCTTTGCATTTTCCCTGAGATTTTTATTTTGCAAGGCTCATTCCTGACTCAATAGCACTTGTTCTTTATTTCAGTAGGGCATATTAAATAAATGACAATGAACCAATATAAGAAACAACATCAATATTCTTTTTTAAAAAATTCTTTTTTTCTTAAATTCATTTATTTAATATTTCTACCTCCTCTCATCCTTCCTTTTCCATTCCCCTCCACCACTTATCCGTCCCCCACTCTCCTTTCTTCCACTACAACTTCCCCCACTCCTCCTCCCACTCGGTCTCTAGTCCTAAGAGAAGTCAGGGTTCCCTGCCTTGAGGGAAGTCCAAGGTCCCCCCTCCATCCAGGTCTAGGAAGATGTGCATCTAAACAGACTAGGCTCCCAAAAAGACAGTACATGCAGTAGAATCAAAATCCAGTGTCATTATCTTGGGTTCTCAGTCCACCCTCGTTGTCAGCCACATTCATAGAGTCCGGTTTGATCTCATTCTCGTTCAGACCCAGTCCAGCTGGCCTTGGTGAGCTCCCAAAAAAAGAAGCAGACTCACCCAGGAGGAGTAGAAGACTGGAAATAATCAAACTGAGGGCTGAAATCAACAAAACAGAAGCACAGAAAACAATCCAAAGAATCAATGAAACAAAGAGCTGGTTCTTTGAAAAAGTCAACAAGATTGACAAACTGTTATCCAAACTAATCAAAAGGCAGAGAGAGAACATGCAAGTTAAGAAGATCAGAAATGAAAAGGGGGACATAACAACAGACACTGAGGAAATTCAGAGAATCATTAGGTCTTACTACAAAGTTGGAAAATGTAAAAGAAATAGATTTGTTTTTTTTTAGACTGTAGCAGACAGACAGAGTTTTATTTTGCATACAGAAAACTGTGAAATTTATATAGCATGAATATAGGACTCACAGCTCTGCTCTCTGGAGCAGAGAAGACATCACGCAGCTCCTCTCAGGGCAGACGCGATCGATGAAGCTCCGACCCAGGATGGACGTAGGCTAGAAATAGATTTGTTTTTAGATAAGTACCATTTACCAAAATTAAATCAAGACCAGGTGAACAATTTAAATAGACCTATAAGTCATGAGAAAATAGAATCTGTCATAAAAAATCTTCCAATCAAAAAAAAAAAAACCCAGGACCTGATGGTTTTAATGCAGAATTTTATCACAACTTCCAAAAAGAGCTGATACCTATATTCCTTAATGTGTTTCACATAGTAGAAACGGAAGAGTCATTGCCAAACTCTTTTTATGAAGCTGTAGTCTCCCTGATTCCAAAACCACAAAAAGTCCCAACCAAGAAAAAGAATTACAGACCAATCTCACTCATGAACATCGATGCAAAAATTCTCGATAAAATTCTGGCAAACAGAATCCAAGAACACATTAAAAATAATTATCCAATACGACCAAGTAGGCTTCATCCCAGAGATGCAGAGCTGGTTCAACATACAAAAATCTATCAATGTAATCCATCATAAAAATAAACTGAAAGAAAAAAAACCATATGATCATTTCATTAGATGTGGAAAAATATTTGACAAAATTCAACACCCCTTTATGATAAAGGTTTTGGGGAGGATAGGGATACAAGGATCATACCGAAATATAATAAAAGCAATATATAGCAAGCCAACAGCTAATATCAAATTAA
Organism: Neodon shergylaensis; assembly: GCA_025134845.1. Classification (NCBI taxonomy): domain Eukaryota; kingdom Metazoa; phylum Chordata; class Mammalia; order Rodentia; family Cricetidae; genus Neodon; species Neodon shergylaensis. The sequence continues at coordinate 10,361,097 of JABTXL010001088.1, read as the reverse complement.
ATGGAGAGAAACTCAAAGCCATTCCACTAAAATCAGGAACAAGACAAGGCTGTCCACTCTCACCATATCTCTTCAACATAGTTCTTGAAGTTCTAGCAATAGCAATAAGATAACATAAGGAGATCAAGGGGATTCGAATCGGAAAGGAAGAAGTCAAACTTTCGTTATTTGCAGATGATGTGATAGTGTACATAAGTGACCCCAAAAACTCTAACAAAGAACTCCTACAGCTGATAAATAAATTCAGTGATGTGGCAGGTAACAAGATCAACTAAAAAAAAAATAACAGTAGCCCTCCTATACACAAAGGATAGAGAAGCAGAGATGGAATTCAGATAAACTTCACCTTTTATGATAGCCACAAATAGCATAAAGTATCTTGGGGTAACTATAACCAAGGAAGTGAAAGAACTATTTGACAAGAACTTTAAGTCTTTGAAGAAAGAAATTGAAGAGAATACCAGAAAATGGAAGGATCTCCATTGGGTAGAATCAACATAGTAAAAATGGCAATTCTACCAAAGGCAATCTATAAATTCAACCCAATCCCCATTAAAATCCCAACAAAATTCTTCACAGACCTTGAGAGAACAATAATTAACTTTATATGGAAAAACAAAAAACTCAGGATAGCCACAACAATTTTATACAATAAAGGAACTTCTGGAGGCATTACCATCCCTGACTTCAAACTCTATTACAGAGCTACAGTATTGAAAACTTAACATTCTTATTATATATTTCTACTATAATCTCTCAGAGGATAAGAAACTACTACAAGGCAAAGAAATGGGAACATTTGAAATGGGACTGACTATTGGCCACACAAAACCTGGAAATATACTATGCATTTATAGTATTTATTATCTGCTATATTTTATTACATTTATAGATTTTTCTTATTATTTATTACTTTACATTTCCTTTTTTTGTTTTTGTTTTTGTTTTTTTTTTTCCTGAGACAGGGTTTCTCTGCATAAGCAGTTCTGACTATCCTGGAACTAGCTCTTGTAGACCAGGCTGGCCCTGAACTCATAGAGATCTGCCTGCTTCTACCTCCCAAGTGCTGGGATTAAAAGCATGCTCCACCACTACCCAGCTTTTACTCTACATTTCTAAAGTTAAAATTTTAATATTTTTTCAAATGAATTACAATTATACCATTTCTTCTTCCCTTACTGCTTTCAATCTCTCTTATATAGCTCTTTATTCTCTCAATTCACCTTTATCTTTAATTATCTTTATATATTTCTTTGCCCCCACACACATACACACATTTATATTCCTAAATATATAAGTACAACTTGATAATCTGTTTGATGTTATTTATTTGTGTGCCATTTTAGGGATGACTAAATATCTGTAAGATGCAATCTCACAGCAAACTTCCTCTTCCTCTGGATTGACAATATTTCTTATCATGTTTGCAGGATGTTCCCTGGGCCTCAGATGCAGGAAGTTTAGGGAGATCAACTAAGGCTGGGGAGGGCACAATCACCTGTTATCCGTATTTTTATGGTTTCTGTTGTTGTAATGGTGATTGTCTGAGACTAATAGAAATTTTATTTTTGATGATGTGTGAGAACTATATTTATCTCTGGGTACAGGGATAAATATTTATATATTTATATTAAAATTAGGGGTTATGCATATTTAGTAAAATTATATATATATATATTTCAAGATAACTAACAATACTAGCCCTGGATAGTTGATTAGGTTTTCAGAACCAGGCAATATTTCCTTGTATTTGGGATGACCTTCAGTCAAATTAGATAACTATTATCTACCACTAAAATATATGTGCCCCTACTGTACCATTATGGTTATTGTGCCATCCTGGTCATGAAGAGACCAAACAAGACTTCAGTCCTCCATCTTCAGAAATACTGAAGCATCAGCTATAAATTCCTGGTAATGCTACTTGAAGATAAATGGTCCAATGTGTCCACAAGACTAGATTGAAAAAACACTGCTTGTATATTAGAGAGATGGGCCAGTGATTGAAAGGTCTGACATATAAGCTTGCCAAAATAGAATCCAACTAAAGAAGGTAATTAAAACTATAGGACAAGTTCTGACTCCACAAAGTGGTCCACTGACCTCCACATGTGTTGTAGAAAGCACCGCACCTTTATCCTAGATTTACAATTGCCTAAAATTTTTAGAAATGAGTGCCACCACTTTATGTAGCTATACTAACCACTCTAGAGAACAGGCCTGAAGGACTTTTTGTCATAGCACACCATGGATATAGTTGCATACTCATGTTTATTGATCCAGTAGGTAATCATAGATGCTATGAATTCATTTTTGTAATAGCCACGTCATTAGAGACCAGCCTCTCACAGCACTCCTTCCCATCTTTTAGCTGTTATGTTCTTTTCTCTGTTCCTCTTTCATGATGTTACCAAATTCTTGGAAGGTATTGATTTTGTCTTGGAAGATCAGATCACAGCTTCCCCTGACCCTTCTGATTTTCTTTCTTCTTGTTGGTTCTCTCTTCTGCTTTCTTATTACATGGATTCTGTTACCCACCATTCTTTATTTTCTACCCTACTTATGCTTCCTTCCTCTCTATATCACACCCATCTATAAGTATCAGGAACCATCATAAAAGATAAGGCATCGGTTTTCTTTGTCATTTTCATACACATAGCATGACACATATGTATAAATATACCATAAAGCTCTATATTTTGTTTGTTAACCTAAAATTCAATCAGCTTTAAGCTAATACAGGTAGCTTACTTCTAGAGCCTATATTCTTGAAAGAAACGACATGTACTTTATATTAAGTTCTGATGTCATTATGTTGTAGTAGGAACGGCGGGCCGCTTCCTCACGGCTAGCTTTATACCTGAAATAATTACACAGAAACTGTATTCTTTTAAACATTGCCTGGCTCATTAGTTCCAGCCTCTTATTGGCTAGCTCTTATATATTGATCTAACCCATTTTTAATAATCTGCAGTTGAGCAAAGTAACTTTTTGAGGGTATTCACAGCAACCTTTCAGGAGGGCGTGGTCTATCATACCATATTGGAATAGAAGAAATCCACAGGGTCTCATCCTCAGGGAAGATCGTAACCTGCATCTGTCTGGAGTGGGAGAATCATGGCGACTCCTGACTCAGCTTTTTTCTCCCAACATTCTGTTCTGTTTACTCCACCAACCTAAGGGTTGGCCTATCAAATGGGCCTAGGCAGTTTTTTTTATTAATTAACGAATGAAAGCAACAGATTAGAAAGAAATCACTCCCACATCATCATTATACTTTTTTTTTGCACTGGGGACTGTATTACACTAGGAAACTTCCTTCAAAGTGTACTGTTTTCATTGTGCTTAAGATAAACTGCTTGGGATTAGACTGAAGAAGTTTGTAACATCCAGGCTAACTAAGTCATACAGAGCTGTGTTTCCTCATTGGCCCTTGAGGTTTGTTCCTCTGCCATTCATAGCATTTGCATGGATTCCCAGAGCTGGAAACCAGTATGAAGAGCCAAGTTCTCAGAGAAGGGTAGAAAATTTTTCTTTAAATAGGAATTAAGGGTTCATGAAACCCTGGCCTCTCATAGAAGGGTTCATAGCCATAAGTGAGAGAGGAATAACATAGGCTTAGTCAGTAGTATGGGTCAAATCATTTTGCACAATTATCAGATGTTTGCTAAGATTCAAAGTAAAAGTAACAAAACACTCAGAACAACAGCTCTGCACCTTTATTCACATAGGAACCAGTGTGTGGAGAGCTCATAAAGGAGAAACAAAATTCCTGTTAGTTATTTTGCAAGCCAGAGTACAGTAAGATTTGTTTGGAATATCTCAGGTAGAATAAATGCAAAATAGATTTAGGAGAGAGAGAGAGAGAGAGAGAGAGAGAGAGAGAGAGAGAGAGAGAGA
>JABTXL010001088.1:10329811-10357187 GCA_025134845.1 Neodon shergylaensis | reverse complement strand
AGAGAGAGAGAGAGAGAGAGAGAGAGAGAGAGAGAGAGAGAGAGAGATATTTTCTGCTGGACTGATCTTGTCAGGTCTCAGTAGGGTGAATGAAATAGACTCTACAGTTGCTGAGACTCCAGGACTGCCATATCCATTTAGATATCACCTTCCCAAGCAATAAGAGTGGAACTTCATTCTCCAGTTAAAGCAGTCTTGATTATGTGCCTGAAGGACTGTAAGTCGACAAATCCTGTATTCATTTATATTGTTTCACTAGGAGGTAATCATTGTCTCTGTGAGTTTATGTGTTCAATAGCCATGACATGTACAGTGGCTAGCACCTCACAGCACACTTCTCCATTCTCTGGGTCTTAGGTTCTTTTCACTGCCGCTTCTTTAGCACTGTTTTTTGAGACATACAAGGGGCTGCTGTAGATTGCTAAGATGCCAGTTTGTGGGAGGAGTTTGGTAAATAAGTCAGTAAAGAATATGATCAAAATATATTGTATGAATGTATGAAACATGCAACTTTCTTGCAAATGGATGGAAATGAAAAGATAATCCATCCTGATTGAGATAACCCAGACCCAGGAAGAAAAGCATGGTATATACTCTTTTGTAAGTAGATATTAGCCATAAAGTAAAGGATAACCATGCTGCAATTTACAGAATTTACCAAGAAGTTAAGTAATGAGGAGGGTTCGGCAGGGGGGCGGGTGACACACATGAATCTTTCTGGGAAGGGAGAATAGAATAAATTACAAGTAGATGTGCGGGAGGGGTCTAGATGGGGAAATGAGCATGGGAACAGGAGAGACCAGGTGGAGGTTGGATGGAGAGAGAACTGGGAAAGACAAATGGGATCAGGGTCGTCTATGGGATGAGCTTGAAATCTAGTGCAACAGAAAATCCTAAGTATCTATGAGTGTGATCTTAGTTAAGAATCCTAGTGATAGAGGTCAGAGCCTGAACCAGCCATGTCCTCTAACCAGGCAAGACCAGTGGAGGTATTGTGGGCCAAACCAGCACATAACCTTTCAGCTAAAATTTGCTCTAATTTCAAGTTATGGTGGAGGAATGTTGGCATGAAATGTGGGAGTGGCCAACCAACAACTGATCCAGCTGGAGACCCATACCATGAGAGGGAGTCCATCCCTAACACTGCCTGGAGGGCCAGACCCAGAGGCTGGACAGCTCAGAGATTTAGGATAGAACCAAACATGACTGGCACAAATTGTCAATTAAATGATTATTAATGGTATTGTGCTATATTCACAAATTGGTGCTTAGCTTAATTATCATCAGAGAGGTTTCATTCAGCAATAGATGAAAACAGATGCAGAGACCTACATCCAAACCTAAGGTGAACCTCAGGGAAGCCTGCTGAAGAGAGGGAGAAAGAATTGTAAGAGTCAGAAGAGTCAAGGACAGCACTAGAAAATCACAGAATCAGCTAACCTGGGCTCATAAGGGCTCAGAGACTGAACCGACAATCAGTGAACTTGTATTTGACTGGCCTAGAACCTCTCCATGTGCTACAGTTGTAAAGCTTGGTCTTGTGGGTCTCATAAGGTTCTCTCTGACTGTATTAACCCATTTTTGGGACCCTTCCCTCATACTGAGTTGCCTTGTTCAGTCTCAATAGGAGAGGAGGTGCTAGTTCTTATTGTAACTCAATATACTATGGCTGGTTATGTTTATGGGAGACCTGCTCTTTCCTGATGAGAAAGGAGGAGGAGTGGAAGGGGGATAGGGGGCTGGGAGGTGGGAAGAGGAGGAGAGGAGGAATGGAGAGGAGACTGTAATTGGACTACAAAACATTAATTAATTAATTTTAAAAAATAAAGAGAAAACAAAATTTCCTTAAACAAAAAAATCTTACCTTAAGAAGGTCTCTTTCTTCATTTTTTGTCTTTCTTTCTAAATTCTCCCTCTCTGTCTCTGTCTGTGTCTCTCTTTTTCTCTCTCTCTCACACACACAATATTATACATATGTATACAGATGTCATAATGAAACCCAATACTGTGCATGCTAAACTAAAAAGATAATTAAAATGAAAAAGTAAAAATGTAATTTTATATCCAGTTTACACATATAAGATGTGCAGTATTTACTTATCAGAATCTGGCTTATTTTGCTAAACATGATTTTCAGGTGCATTCACTTTCATGCTTCTGATTTTTTTTTTACTGCCTAAAATTTTCAAGTCACATGGCACTCAAAAACCTCTCTGCTGCATTCTTGAAAGGAATTTAGATTAAAGATACTTAAAATAAAATTCCATTTTCTGAATTCTCACAGTCCCCATACCTTTAACTCTTGGGAGGTTAAGCAAGACTACCCCAAGTTGAGGGTACTTAGCAAGTTCCAGTTTCAAATCAACAGTCAGACAGAGGGACACAAACAAAGATGTATTTTACAATACTAGCATGGAAATGCAAAAGAGAATAGAGGGGGTAATGTTCTAGCCGATTATTTTTCACTTCACACAAGCTGTAGTTATTTGGGAAGTGGAACTCTCATTTGAGAAAATGCATCCACATGATTAGTCTATAGGCAAGTCTGCTGGGCATTTTCTTGATTCATGGTTGAAGTGAGATGGCTTAGACCACTGTGATGGTGCCACTGCTTGGCAGGTCATCTGAAGTTGTATGAGAAAGTAGGCTGAGCAAGGCATGAGGAATGATCCAGTATGTGATGAACTTTGTTCCATCTGCTTCAGTTGCTGCCTCCAGGTTCCTTGCCTTGGCTTCACTGAATGGATTGTGATCTGGGGTATGTTAGATATGTAATTCAAATAGATACTTTGCACCAATTAGCTTTTGGTCAGGGTTTATCCCAGCATGAGAAACCATATCTAAAATTGTTACTGTGTACATAGATTGTGTGACTCTTTATTGTGAGATGTGAGCAGACATCTGTTGATTCCAGATAGGTCACCTATGACAGATGCAATAAATGATCCACCCAGGACTATTTTACTGAACTCAGGAGTTTATTAGGGTAGCTTACAGGATCATGGTTCTACGGACAAGCATGTTTGTTTAGAGATTCAACACTCTGACAATTAATACATTCTAATAAAGCAGAGGCTTTTATTCATATCCTGACACCAGGCATACATCTAAAATTCCAAACGGCACCTTCAAAATACCTCAGTCAGGTGATTTATAAAAGCAAGGACATAAAGTTATATTCTGTCTAGAAGAAAGCAGGTCATCTGGTACAAAGCAAGGTTTCATTTGTAGAAACAGAAAGAGCAGTTTTGTTAAAGTTGTACAAGACCAGTCAACTACAAAAAGAACTGTTAGCAGGCTTTAACATTCAAGTCCAATTTTGCTCTATAGTTCTCTTGAGTTCAGAAATTTTAAACTTTTAAAAGTAAAGTTAGCCATCCTTGTGACACTAGCCATGGCACTGTATGAGGAGATAATAATGGGAGCATGGGTGACACAAAAGTGTCTGTACCTCCACATGCTTGTGAGAAAATGGGTGATGCTACAGGAAAGCGGCTCACCCGGTGCTCCCTTGCTGACTTGCAGGTGGTTTGGTTAACTGGAGGGTCTTCTATACTCTGCTATTGTTATTACAAGAACAATGGCACTGGGTTTTGATCCTACTGCACATACTGGCTTTGTGGGAGCCTAGGCTGTTTGGATGTTCACCTTACTAGACCTGGAAGGAGATGGGAGGTCCTTGGACTTCCTACAGGGCAGGGAACCCGGTCTGCTCTTCAGGCTGATGAGAGAGGGAAAGTTGATTGGGGGAGGGGGAGGGATATGAGAGGCTGTGGCGGGGAAGAGACAGAAATCTTTAATAAATAAATAAATACATTAATTAATTAATAAAAAATGAAAAAAATTCTTAGGGGGGCACATTTAAGTTTTGTTTGTTTTAGGATCTTGCTGATACTTGTAAGGTTTTGTTTACCTCCTGAGCCTTAATGATTTTTCTTCCAAAAGACTTAGACTCAGAGGAACTAACTTCTCAGGTACAGAGTAACAGACTTGCCAGAACTAGATGGTGTCTTACTTCAATCATATTAAAAAAAACTTTTCTCAATAGAGGAGTCTACTCAAATGATTACAGCTTCAAGTAGGTCTAGAATGTAAGCTATTTAGGTTTTACAGGTTGGTAGAAGTGAAAAGAAATAAATACCAATAGATTGAGGAAAAGGTTTTGATTTCTATCTAAAGGAAAAGTTAGAGCCATAATATTTTTAAATGAAAGAAAGCCACATTCAGATGCAGACAAGAATAATGATGGATGATCCTGAAGTTAGAGACTTCTGTTATGATTTCAATAATTGTTTCATCGCATCTGTTCGTTTGTGCTGCCAAAAGTGCTGTGGTCTCCACAGAAGAATTCTTCAGAACTTTCTTTGAGAACTCATGGGCTACAGATAATCTTTGTGCTTAGATTATTGTTTCATAACTACTATGTACACACTGATCTCTTTGTAAAATTCCTGGGGCTGCTCGGTATTGGGCATGGTCAATTGTTTGAATGTCCACTGTTCAAATTCTGTGTATGTCACCTCCAGCATTTCTTTTCTTTCATGTTCCTAGGAAGAGGTAAATGTTAAGTGATGTTGTATGCACATATTCTAGACAGTATGAGGGAATGTAGGTCCCATCATATATGGAACAGGGTAGGTTCATGAGAATCTATTTCTTTCATGTTCTTTTAACTTCATACCCTTGGTCATTTATGACTGTAGTTTTGGGGGGCAGAAGTAATTAAAGACACCTAAAAAGCACTTCTGCAAGCTCATTTCTAATACTGATGTTTTAATAAGAGATACGGTCAAATCCAAGGTGGCTCTTCTTCCCTAGAGCAGAGTCAACTGTCCTGCATCTCTATGTTCTAAGCCCCACCTTATCATTTGCTATGGTACATATTCTCACGTTAGCTCTCTGTCTTTCATAAGACCTTCTCCTAGATATTAGTCTGCTTTGATTGTGAATATACAGTGAAGAATTAGTCCCTAGTCTGAAGGCTTAGGGAAAGAATAAGGAGTTACCTTTTCTATTTGTAAAGCCCTACCTCAGTGGCCCTGTCCTGGCCTATGTGAATGAAGACCACATACCTGTTTTCCTTCAAGTTCAGTTTCTCAGGCTCCTTAGATGTCTCTTTCTGGCTTCTTCTTGATATTCCTTTTGGCAGAGGTCCAAGAATGAATGATGAAGAGGAGGAAGACAGCAATCATAAAAAGTGACAGTCTAATCAGAATATGCAGGAGCCCATGATTATCTGATGGAAGATACGAATCAATAAGATGTCAGTTTTAGGATATCTGTATTAAATTATTTAATATTTAATGATAAATGGATAAGTAATGGACTATTAATCTTCAGGATTTTTTTTTGTTGAAGAACCTAGTATTCTTTTTTCTGCTAAATGCACACAGTATTAAAATGACATCTAATGAAATTTCTTTAGACTCTATATTAATGCATCTCTCAACCCTTAGCAGGGAACTTTATACTTGCAATAGGTGGTGATCAATACATATACCCACAATTAGCCAAACTGCAGAGAATAAAAGATTGTAGAATTCTTGGCTCTAAATGGGACATTTATACCACTTCCACCTCTGTAATGTTCAGTGTTCATTGTTAAAAAGCTAGACCAAGAATGCTGAATGAGGTTGATGATAACAAGCAAGAAGAGTGTCTCCTGGACACAGGAGGGCGGTTGTATATATGAACTCAAAAGCAATTGTGTCTACATGTACAAAATCATTACATACTCAAGTAAACCAAATTCCATCATGCCCTCGGAATGTGGACATGAAGTCTCAATCCTAGCCAAGGAGCTGTAGGTTAATGATAGCTGCTATGAGGATCAGTTTCAAGAATGTTCATGTATGTAAGTTAACCTTGCTTCAGTATTAGACCACACGTCCCCTAATTTTTGGTCATCATAAGTTGAACTTAATGGACAAAAAGAGATAACAGAGTTGAGTGTGTAAATTCAGGAAGAGTTGAGAAAGAGGGCAAATATGATCAAAGCTTGATATTCTCAAATAACTAATACAAATAAAATAAAATATAAGAATCTAGAGGGCATATATTGGTGTGGAAAGTCCTTTCACATATGTGTTGCTCTTACTGGTTAATGAATAAAGGTGTTTCACCCTGTAGCTTAACAGAATAGAGGAAGGTGGGAATTCCAAGTGGATATAGGAGGAAAAAAGTCAGAGTCAGATAGAAGCCATGTAGCCACAGCAGGAGACAGATGCCTGATGCTAGCCGGAACCTCACCAGTAAACCATTAGTCCATGATAAAATGTAAAGTAATAGAATTGCGTAAATTCAAGATGTAAGACCTAGTTAGAAATATGCTAAGCTATTGACCAAACAGTTGCATTTAATATAGTTTCTTTGTATTTATTTAAGGTCTGGGCAGCTGGGAAACAAACAAGCAGCCTCTAAGTGCAATATATCGTATGACTACGTATTCTGTATTTTCTCATATGAAATTCTAAGAATAAATATAGAATGTGCTATAAATTGTATAAATTGTGGCAAGAAGAAACCATCCAGAACACCTTGGGCTCTGTTACTATCTGTACTACAACATGCCTAATGGTTTAGCTATATGTTTCTATGGCTTCAGTGTATAAAATCCAAGATAGGCAGTCCTTCATTTCCATGAAGAACTGTGCAGGAGGAAAGTGCTAGTGCAATTTCATCTCCAATCTGCATAATTTCTTAACCTTGACAGACTGCAATAAAAGGAAACCTCAATTCTTGCCTCATAATTAACTTCTATTTCATGTGATTGTGCATGAGTGTTCCTTCTCAGCAGCCTTATGCCACCGACAGAAAATAGGCAAGACACTATGTACAGGTCCTGTGTTCTGTTTCTTATCATGATATTCACACCAGTGCTCAGCTAATATGCTTTGGAATTTATAAATCTATAATACCTCTGAACCAAACAATAATTCTCCAAAAAGAAAACATGAAGTCAAGACTATTCCATCACACACTGTGTTTGTTTACTGTATTCCCTTCGTCTTGCTTTCTTAACACTATACCCAGTCACCCCTCAAGGATGAATAGAGTTAGAATTAGCACTTCACTGTTGTTTGGAAGGAAGTGAAATTACCCTCTCTGATCACTTAAAGGGGTCTCACGTGAAAAAATTATAGATGGAGAGTCCCTAAAGATTTCATTCTGCCTCTAAATAACTTCTGATTTTGCAGAGTTTGAGAATCAAAGATATATGATGAGGCTAAGATTACAGAGCTGCGACGCCAGGACAAGGATGACTGGATAATTATTAGAATATAAGTGTCTCAAAAGTGACTGCCAGCTTGGGTGATGACTCATTAAAGCTGCATCCCTGGAGCTGTTACTGGAGGCTTGGTTCATTGGAGGGCCTCTTCTCAGCTATTTCTATTTCTCATAGAATTTTGGGAGAGGGTCCTTGTCAATTATGTATGTCTCAGGGTCTTTCTGAGTCTTGTGAGATTTTGTTTACTTCCTGAGTCTTAATGAGTTCTCATCCAACATGCAATATTTAAATTTAGAGAAGCTAAAATTTCAACAGAATATTAATAGAAATTTGTGACAAAGAGGAGATGCCATGCATCAATTACATCTTAGAAAATGTTTCTTAATAGAGGAGATGTCCACATTGAAATATTAAAGAAATATATAGAAGCTTCTAGTGAGAGAAGACAAACAGCATTTGGTGTACAGAAGAGAATATGATAAAGGCCAGAAAAAAATGTAGAGCTAAATAAAAATCAATAAAAAGATTGGGTTTCTTGAAAGAAAACAGCTGGAGTGATAAAAAGTCAAGATAGGATAATTGGTGTGAATATGATTTAAAATACAGACATATAAGAAGTTGTCATTCTTTCATCCTGGAAACATATACTAATAAAAACAGCAAACTTATTGTTGAGATGGAATTGTGAAACACTCATCATGTTTACAGCCTCAATTAGGTTTAGAATTTGCAGGTACTCAGGTCATAAAGGAAGGCCAGAATGAAATGAAAAAGAGACCCCTGGACTAAGCAATAGATCTGATTTCTGTTGAGTGGGTAGTGAGGGCTATCACATTTTTAACTAAAGGAAAGTCACTTTGAGAGTCATATTGGAATAATGAAGGATAGTTCCAGAGTAGGAGACTTTTGTCCTCAGATTGCAGCTGTTATTTCACTTGTATTTATCAGATTATGCTGGAAAAATGGGTGTGGTTCCCACAGAAGATCTTTCTCTGAGAACTAATCGGGTGAAGAAGATCTTTCATTTCATCTTAACATTTCCTGACTTTCATGTACAGACTGGAATCTGTGGAAAATTCCTTGGAAATCTGGGAAATGGGAGTGGTCAATTGTTGTTTGAAGATTATTTGCTCAAATTCTAAGTATGCTACCTCCCACATGTCTTGTCTTTCAGGGTCCTAGAAAGAGTAAATATTAAGTGATACTGTATGTGTACAGTCTTGCAGAAATGAAAGAGTGTTAGACTGTTTTAAAGAGAAGACTCAGGAGGACCTACCTGTCTATTCAGTATTGTTTTCACTTCAGGCACAGGGCTTTGATAGGAATCCACAAAGTAGTTGAGGCTAGACTTTTCATTCTGAGGTGGGGTAGGGATGAAGGCACTCATACATTCTCTTGATTTATTCTCCTTTATTCTCTCTCTCTTTATTCTCCCTCTTATTTTTATTCTCTCTCTCATCATTCTCTCTCTCTTTCCTCTCATGTTGTTTTATAGTTTTTATATCCAAACAGACTCTTCCAGGAAGTACAAGAGTCAAAAGAGTTTAATTCTGTTTATCAAGTATATAGGTAAAAGCATGCCCCTCATATGATTAAACATTTTGTGTATTGCAGCTGAAAAAAATTATCCCAAGAACCCACATACACTCATACCCAAGCAACTTGTTATAGATTAATGATATGAGCAAGCAAGGTGTTTTTGTTAGGTACTGGCAGGTTGTATTTTGCAGTTACAAATCAAGGATCAATTACTCTATTACGTTTCTTGGAAAAGTCATATAAGGAATCTTAAAGGAATCACAAACTTAAACTTTTAGATATGAAAAAGAATCAGTTAGTTCTGCTTTAAATCTTTAGGGTACACAATCATTTACTAATAGTTTTTTATATCAGGAGATTGAGGGAAGAATTGGATATAAGGAATCAATCATTACCTTTGCTCATCAACCAAACCTAGCAAAAGGAGCACTTCAGCCAGTAATAATTATGATGTTTTGTTCTTGTTCTCTGAACTAAAAGAGTTTTTCATTCAGCTATGTGCCTTTCTAAAACTTTAGATGGTCTTCTTGAGTTTTTCACCTCAACATTATTTAGCAAACACTTCTTAGTCTAACTAAGTTTTATTTCTACTGTGAAGCACTCTGAGGTCTGTGAATACATCTCCCAAAATTAAGGTCAAAAGAATTCAAACTAGATGGGCTACTGGGACTCAATTGTTAGTCATTAACTTGAGCTACAATCCATGCAGCTCCTTAGGTGAAACTGACAGACCCTGGCTTGTATTTATTTTTATTCATCAAAACTCTGTGTAAGTTATTACTGTTATTACCAAATTAGACAGTACATCTTAGGGAGGAATGATCTTCTTGACAATCCACAGGTAAAAATGCCCAGTAGAATGGGATGTTTCCAAGAAATAAAGACACTATATTACAGGCAGTGGAGATCTCCCCACATCCACTCACACCATGCTAGATACCAAATAAAGGACCATGGAAACATGCAAAGGCCCAGCCAAAGCAAAAAATATTCTGGGGTCCATAGTCTGATGGCCTTGTCTAAATGAGATTGGCTAATCAGAGGATTCCCTTCTGGTGGGCTGACACCTGGAACTTCAATTGTAACTTGCAACTCTTCTATTAAGGACAATGGCACAAAGTACTTAGTGAGAGATATGGTAAAATCAAAGGTTGTTCACTTAAGGAAGTTTGAATCAGATGTTCTGATTTTCTATTTCCACAGTTCTATCCTACTCATGCTGAACTCTAGTAATTCTTTTTTAGCATAGTCTCTCTCTCTCTCTCTCTCTCTCTCTCTCTCTCTCTCTCTCTCTCCCTCAAAATCTCCTAGATATTAGTGTTTGCTTTGGATGTGAAGATGTAGAAGATGCAGTGAGGAATTAGTCAGTAGTCTGAGAACTGAGAGGAAGATGAAGGACTCTAGTTCCTCTCTCTAAAGTCCTTCCCACAAGAACATGCACTCGATTATGTTCATAGCAGAATTGTTTGTCATAGCCAGAGCCTGGAAACAACCTAAATGCCCCTACACTGAAGAATGGATAAGAAGAATGTGTTAAATTTGCCCAGTGGAGTATACTACAGAGAGGAGAAACATAGTGACATCTTGAAATTTGCAGGCAGATGGAAGGATCTAGAAAACATCGTATTGAGTGAGGTGACCCAGACCAGAAAGATAAAAATCATATGGACTCACTCATAAGTGGCTTTTAGACATAAATCAGAGAAAACTAGCCTACAATTCACAATTCCAGAGAACCTATAAAACAATTAGGACCTTAAGAGAGACATACATGAATCTAATCTACATGGGAAGTAGAAAAAGACAAGATCTCCTGAGTAAATTGGGAGCATGGGGACCATGACAGAAGGTTGAAGGTGAGGGGAGAGGCAGGGAGGGGAGCAGAGAAACGTGTATAGTTCAATAAAATCAATAAAAAATGTAAAAAATTCCTGTAAGACCTTCCTCAGTTTCCCTGTATTGGCCTAAGTATCCTTTTGTAAATGTAGAGTGCACACCTGTATTTCTCTGGTTTTGTTTTCTCACACTACTCAGATGGCACTCACTGGCTTGTTTTAGGGACTTACTCTTTTTGTCAGAACAACAAGCATAAAGGAGGATGACAAAGAAGACAAGGATCATGGTCACTGATAGCCCAATCGACATATGCATGATCATGTGGTTATCTGGAAGGAGACATGAACCCCAAAAGAGGTAAATTATAGATCCCCATTTTATAGATTGCATAATATTGATTGTAGATAGTTATTATAATATTTCTTTGTGATACGAGTCTTGATGGAGAACCTATTAGTAATATTCTGCTCAATGGAAACAGTATTTAACTGACTCCTAAAGACTTACTATTATACATAATGCATTTCTTAACTCTCAACAGTGGATTCCATATTTGTGGTAGATGGTGATTAATTCAGATACCCACAACTGGGAAAGTTGTGGAGAATAAGAGACTATTGAATACTTGGCACTAAAAGAGGTGTTTACATCTCATATACTTCTCCAAATGTTCAGCATCACAGTGAAAGAGATAGACGAAGAGGATGCAAAAAAAAAAGATCTGGATGATTATAAGGAAACTGTCTTTTGAACACTGATTTTAGCTTAATATGGGAACTTCAGAAGAGGGCAAGATAACATGCCCAAGAACAGTGCAAGATCAAGGTAGACAAAATCCCAGCATGGAAAAGAGAGGTGCACATGAAGTCTCACCCCTAGTCAAGGGCCTAGGGGCAATTGATAACTGTTGGCAGAAGGAGTATCAGTTATAGCAGTGTTGTTGCTAGTAAGTTGACCATGTATCAGCAGAAGTCCACACATTCAAGAATATATGGACATGCCTGTGGCAGAAAACTGCAGGACACTGGTTAAAGGTCATGTGCTCATTATCTTAATCTGAGATTGATACCAGTGCTCACTTAATCTGCTTAACAACTTCTATATCTTCAACATCCTTGAACCAAACTACTAATTTTTCCAAAGGGCTAAAGTAAAGTCTAGTGTAGTCTATAACAGGTAATATTTTTATAAAATTGTCCTTTCTGCTTGCTTACTTTCTTTTTTAGGCTCTATGATCTTCTCTCCAGGAAAAACTGAGCTAGAAAGAGCACTTCATTGTTCCTGGAAGGGGGCTAAATCTGCTCTCCCTTTTACTTGTAGGAGATCTCTGGTACAGTTCCCATGATGCTCCTAAAACCTTCGGGAGTTGCAGAGTTTAAGAATAAGAGAGAAGAGATGATGATGTTAAAACTACTGAGATGTGAGGAAGTCGAGTCAAAATATGAGCCCAAGAGCATTTGGTCCCCAAGTTTCCACAATAGAGAAGGGGAAAATTATTCACTAGTTTTGGAGTCTGGTTCGGTGCATGAAGTGAAATTTCTTGATGAGTTTACTAGGAAAGAGGAGAGGAGAGGGTAAAAGTTTATCAAAAGACTGTGCCTTCCCCATATACAAAGTCCTTTAAATTTGGAGAGTAAGCAGCACCCACTCCACCTCTTAGTGCTGAGCCTTTAGAATCATAGGATGCCATTATGTTTATTTCAAGTTGTGATGAGTCAATAGGAATACTGTGGAGAGATCTATGTGAGGGACAGATCAGGAGGCTGCTTCATCTGTGATCTGTCCAAACGGATTGCAATCTTATCTTTAATGAGTCTGTCCTGACCTTTTCCTTATTCTCTATGGATACATACACATCCCAGTGGGGCTGACCAATCAAGATAAAAATTCTTTGAGAGGCTCCTTATCTATTACTTTGTAATTTGATATTCATTCTCAAACTCCATGTCTTTTTAAATAAGTTCTTAAATAAAATATAATTATATCTCTTTCCTTATTCTTCTCATCTCTTCAGAGCATCTCAGGTATCCTTCCTCCAGGCTTTTCCATACACTCCCTTATGCTAATAACCTCTTTGTCTTTGATTAATATTGTTTTATTTAGTATCACACACATATACACATATTTTGCATATGTATATATTACTGAGTCTCTCTATCATCAGTAAGATGGTTCTCAGACATGGTTTTATTAGGATCTCCTTAGTCACAAGATATGAAATACATATAAGACTTTCTTACCTGAGACAGAAAGGAACAATGGGTCACTTGGGGATGACCACACATAGGAAGAGTTCCTGAAAGAACCATAGCATCTGTAAGTCTCTGCCTGGATCAAAGGAACAGGAAGGAAGTTGGCCTTGAATGTTCCACTGTGGCTCTGCTCTGCAGGCAACCCATGTCCCTGAGGCACCCCTTTCATGGACAGATGGAACAAGTCAAACTGATGGTCAGAGGTGCAGGACAAGATCATGTTCTCTCCTGATGTCACCTCAGGTTGCCTCAGAGCAGACAGAAATGGTTTCTTAAATAAACCTAGAAGAAAGGAGGTAGAGACAGGGAAGGAGCAGTTCCTTACCAGTGTTCAGTCACTACTCAGTGTTCTCTCTTCCTGCTTCCATTTCTGTGATCTCTCTCTACCCCACATTTATCTCTGTCTTTTCTACCTCCCTTTGTCTTCCCATCTCCCTCTTTTCTTCTAAATTACCTTACTGAGTCTCTGACTTCAATCCTATACCCATATATTTTATTTCAGTTCTCACTTTTAGACAGTTTCTGACTCTATATGCATTTGTTCATACCATTTTTCTTTTTAATTTGTTTTTATAAACAGATATTTAATTTATATAGCAATCGGATTCATTATGAAACATTCAAATATATTTTATATTTGTTTTCATTAAAAATTTGAAGTTAAATTATAATTACATGATTTTGTAACTTCTTTTTCTTTAAGTTTTGTTACATATGTTTATATATGTAATCTTGATCATATTTATGCTATCATTCTTTCTTCTCCATCAATTTCTATTCCTTTCCTTTTCCCAATCGTTCTTTTTATACTTTTAGTTTTTTCCAAATCTTTTGTCAATCAATGGGTTAATTAGAGATACTTATAATTTTGTTTAATTAAGATATAAAGCAACAAACTCCCTTAAGGCATTCTCAAACAGTTCATTTTGTAAATTTTCTTCCCAATCACTTCCCTTATACCACCTTTGCAGGTCCTTTCTCCTCATATCCCCTTTCATGTCATATGTATTTTCCATCCCACTTTGTTAATATTCTTCTTATTCTCATGGTTTGTTCCCAGTTTCATGACTTATAACTTATTAATACCATGTATATTAAAAATGTAGACTCTGACTTCATTCTAATTAATTATTTTTATATCTTGTTCTTTTCCCCATATCTGTGTTAATGGATCCCTATTTTCAAAGAACAGAATATTCCATGAATGTGTTTGTTTCCTTGGACAGGGGCCATGATGATCTTCCCTCCCGTGTTTCTCCTAGTGTGTTTACTGCTCAAGAATAATCTACCATCTGCCCCCTAATTTATGCTTTGAAATATCCAATATTTGCCATTATTTCTTTATTTCTCAAATCTTCCATTCAAGCTTAAGACTTTTTAAAGATTTTCTCCTCCCATACATTCCTTGCTTACTATTTCCTTAGTATTTGAATCTTTCTCTCAGCCTCCCTGTTTGTATATATTTTCATGTCTCTGTATTATTTGCATATGTGTATCCCAGGGGAAACACTATAGCATTTTCTCACCCATCCTAGAATGTCTGAATGAATCTGGAACATGGGCTGACAACATTTTGGAAATGTAGATAACAGACAGCGACTGGTGGTCTACTTAATTACCTAGTGTTATGCTATTCTTTGATGAATAGTTAGTCAAATACAAGAATGGAAGAACTGTCAGTTTGACAGAAATTCTATGGGTGCCATCTGTACCAAGACCTCAGGACTCATGAAGAAGCAACCCCAGTCAGCACATGAACACAGGTCAGACTTATATGTCCAGGTCTTCTTACAGGTGTCTTTTAGAGGAAAAAGCCAAACAAAATTCTGAACTTCTAGGCCTTTGAGCATTAGTAGAAGGATGTCCTTGTTTCTAAGACATATCAGTCTCACTAAGCTGCCCTTTTCTCTTTATTTCTAGGTATGATTCCTTTGACATCCCTGTATCTGTGCTTTATACTATAACCAATGGTTTGTTCTTGTATCTCTGTTTTCATCATCTATGTCCGCAATATAATTTCCAAGTCTGCCTTTTTCTAAGTTTCTCACATTCACCTTCTAGGACATGCTGTCTATATAATAACTGTTCTGCATCACAGAGAGGCTGGTGACCAGGTAGCACCCTCTTACCTGTGATCTTTATGTCAACAGGGTCACTGGATTCAGACCACTCATATGGTGTTTGCTTGTAAGAACCATAGCATGTGTAAGTTCCAGCATGGTCAGTTGTCACAGGACCTATTGGGAAGTTGGCATGGGACCCCCCAATTTGAGCTTCTGCAGAGAGCTGGTAAGAGTTCTTGATTACTCCCATTCTATGTGAAGTCAAAGTGAAAGTGTCAAACATAATCTCTGATAGGCACTTCAATGTCGCCTTCTCTCCTAATTTTACCAGAGGAGTTGGTAGGGCCAGGAGGAAAGGTTTCCTGTAGATTCCTAGAAATAAAGAGATTGTGAGCATAAACCTGCTATCAATTTATTTATCCCAGAAATCCTATGCTATTTTCCCCCTTAATCTCTCCTTTCCATCAGTGTCCCAGTGTCCTTTTCATTTTTATGTTGGCTCACGCACAGCATCCTCCATCTTTCTATAACCATTTCCCACTTATTTGACCCTGGTAACAGCACAATATTTTCCAATTGCATGTGTAGCATATTCCTTTATAATGCTGAGATTCTGACTAGAACTTGTTTTAAAAATTCTAGCGTGGGGAGGTTTGGCAGTATGAAAAGACAAAGCAAACATGATCTCTGACCTGAAATTATGATCTTCAGAGGCTCACTGGGTGATGAGAGTTCATTATGGTATTGACCTTTATAACTATAGCATCTGTATGTTCCTCCAAATGCTGGGGTCACAGGTCCCAAAATAAGACTTCTCTGGACCATTCTTTTATAGACCTGAAGTTTAGGATCCTCGTGCTCTTTGTACAACATGACTATGTTAAACTTATTGTGAGTGTCACAAATGAGAGTCACATTCTGTCCTCGAGGAACAACATGGCTTGGCCAGGCAGACAGTGAAGGTTTGGCATTAATTCCTGTAGAAAGATACACAGAATTAAGTATTTAGTGATTCACCTTCATTCTTGAGATCTGAGTTTCCGAATTTTACTCCTTCAGGGTCCATTGTTTGACCTATTTCTCTGAATGAAACATCTCTGTTTCCATGTTAGAGCTTTAAAGGCTCAAGGAACTCAAGATGTAAACAAACATTAATGTATTGGAGGGCTGAAACTTGCAAGATTCACCAGTGTCCCTTCCCACTCTATAGAAACTGTAAGTTACTTTTCCTGCTGAATTCTAAAAGGTGATATCCAAGACCCATTCAGCTTCCAGCAAGTTGAATTCTAAAAGGAAATATCCAAGACCCATTCAGCTGCCAGCAAGTTGTGCAGGGAGCTCTATGGTTTTGGCTTTCATGAAAATCACCCATATTGAGGTGTGCTTTCAGTAATGCTTTGGAGTCATCTCTTGCTTCAGCAAATAAACCCTTATCCAAACTGCTATTAGTGATCTCAGTAGACCCACTAGTTCAAAGGTTTGGACATTGATGCAATCATTGTTTGGTCTGTCCTGGGTTTCCTTTATGGGGTGACCATAACTGCATGTGTTGTGTCTTCCCAAGGGAAGTCTCAAACAAAATAGGTTCATTTTCATGTCATGTATGTCACCCAACTACCATGTACATATGGAATATCTTTCTATGCTAAGATATGTTAATTGAGAATTTTGAATAAATATTAAATAATGAAGTAGATTTGGTCATGAAAAATGTAATCTAAGAGGAAATTATATCAGAGGACTTATGAAAAATTCATTTGTGAGAAGACAGATTGGAATTATGGCCAACAAGTTAAAAGAAAAGGAATGCTTTTGACTCACCTTCACTGACTCTAGAAATTTAATAATACTGGATTAGAAATAGATTGTGAATGTTCCAGTTCTCAGGAGTGAGGAGAGTCAGCCTCTAGGACCACAGAAATGAGAAAATTGATAACAAAACAGGAGGAACAAAACAGGTACTACTCTGTTCTCTTATGTTCTACTGTACAGAGCTTCATTCACAGAAATCACACCAGCTCATGTTTCTACATCGAGTGACAAGTTAGAGGCAGACATATAGTTTCTCAACCATTTCAAGGCTCCTTGCATGTGGAACATTGCAAAAATAGCATTGCTCTGCCTCTTGGGACACTAGATGATAAAAAGATTTGGACTCATGATTGCCAGCCCATGAATCTTGCTCATTTTCTGTATCTACTTGGGAGATGTTTCTGAGGAAAGAGACAGTAGCAAAACACTGTGGTAAAGTCCATATAGACTCCAGCCTATGTGGACATCTTGAAACACTGCTCAGGCGGAGGCTTTTAAGTACCCCATGAAAAACTGTACCTGATTGTGATAAATGGCCAGTAATTTACTGTATCAGGAAGCTCAGTTACCAAAAGCATCTGATCTCAAAACAGAGGAAGCAAGTTAGTGAAACATGGGAAACTAACATCAATACTATCCTGTCCAGGGTTGCAACCAATTTACTCAAATCTATTCTCAGGTTAGAATTAATAGTAAAGATCTATTAACATCCACAGAACATCTGCATGTGACAGAGGTGAGGGTTCTCTTCAATATGAAGGTGTCTTTTTGTAAGAACTTGTGCATGAAAATCAGAGAAGTCAAACATGCCAGAAAATAGTGAGGCTCTGGTAGTAAAAACAGCAGAAAGGAAGATTTATGAAGCTCACAACAGATAATTCACTGCAGTATTTTTAAAACAGTAACAGAATTATAAGATACCATGAATAAAGTTTTGAAGCTAGGTACATGACAAAAGAGAGAAAATGCGGCATTTTTTTATGGTTTATGTAATCTCACTCATTAAAATATTTTCTAAGTCCATTTATTTGTCTGAAAATTTCATGGTTTTATTGTTACTTCCCAATGAATAGTATTACAGAGTGTGCATGTGACACATTTTTATTAGCCATTCGTCATTTAAAATACAATTAGATAGTTTCCTTGTCTTAGTCCTTGAGAATAGAACAGCAAGAAACATGACTGGGGAAGTATCCATGGCATAGGGTATCAAGTTCTTCGGATGTATTCAAACAGGTAGAAATGATGCAAATATACTACTCAAGAAATTAAATAAAAGAACAATCTTTTATAAAAGAAAAAGATGGTATCTAACTATAAAAAATTAAACTCTGATTAAAATCTTTTGTAAAATTTGGAAGCAAATCATTGACCATCATAAAAAGTTTGGCAACATCCCTCTTAAGCAAAATATGCAACTACTAAATTGGACAAACTTGTTGCACAGTTTGATGTCTAAGGAGGTAAAACTGTTTCTGCTATGTCTGACTTGCTGGATTCCTCCACTGGAACCCATGTTGTGAAAAGAGAAAACTGATTCCAGAAGTTTTCCTTGACTTTTACACTTGTGTCATAGCAAATGTACACCCAACACACACACACACACACACACACACACACACACGCACACACACAAGAAAACATAAACACACAAGCACATACAAAAACATGAGTGTATGTATGTGCACATGGGTACACCACAAATACATGCAAAAATTTACAAAGTTAATAGATTGTCTCAATAGTACATATGATAAAATAGGAGAAAGAATGTGCTTAGATCAGGCTTTATATAATGATGGGTAAATGCAGAAATGAATGAAAATTCAATAAAGAAAAATGTCAGGATTTTTTGAGTGCACCCCAATACCAAATTATCAGTCATAAAAGTTCAAGAAAGAGTAAGGGAACACAGAGCTTCCCTTTGGTGTCTAGTGGATTGGAACTAGGATGATCTTACACAGCATGATGCATATAATTAAAATACATTGTATTAAATTATCAAAGAATCAGTAAAGTATTAACAAAATACAGGAATAACAGCTAATAAAAATAAACAAAAAATGTAGAGAAGAAAGAATAGGAAACTCTTCAACTTGGAATAAAATGAACATGATCAGGTCCAAGAAGGTCAAATGACACAAAAGAAATTCAGCCCAAATAATTATGATCACAGAACATATTATTTTCATAAGAGATCCTGAAATCAAAACAATAAGAGAAGCAAAGAACATATGAGGGACTTCCAATTACAGCAAATAGAAGACATACAGGCCATAAGAGGCCAGGATGATTATTCAATGAAGTCAGTGGAAAAAGAAAAACCCTGCCTATAAATGTCAGCAACACTGCCCTTTAGAAATCAAGATAATGAATTTCTCAGAAAAACAGTAGCAGACATGAGTTCATCATTATAAACACTGGAAATGCTGTGAAGATCTCAAGCAGAAAAAAAGGCTGGTAATGAGTGACCTGACATCCTCATGTGGAGAGAGAGTAAAAGTAGCTCACTAAAGCAAGCAAAAATGAGATGTGTCAACAGTGTGCTGGTGATACACAAATGTTATCTTGAGCAAAGTTGTTTGAAGACAAAAATAACTTCAATAGTTTGTCAAGTGACACACATATTTAAAAAGTAATAAATTATTGCATCATAATATCAAAAATAAGTGGGGATGGTCAGGTGAGAGTGTAGAACGGGGAAGACTATATTTTATTTAAAAGTATTGGTTATTCTTCAGGTGTTATGCACCACTCTTAATTTTTTTTTTATTTTTCAAGACAGGGTTTGTCTGTAGCTTTTAAGCCTGTCCTGAAACTAGCTCTTGTAGACCAGGCTGGCCTCTAACTCACAAAGATCTGTCTGCCTTTGCCTCCCGAATTAAATTGCCTGCTGGAATTAAAAGCATGTGCCAACCACTGCCCAGCTATGTCCACTCTTTTAATCCCAGCACTTGAGTGGCAGAGACAGGTGAATATCTGAGTTCATGGGCAGCCTGGTCTTCAAGGTGAGTTCTAGGATAGTAAGAGCTACATAGAGAAACTCTGTCTTAAAAAACAAAAAAAAAAAACAAAAATATTTGTGTGATCGAAATTGATGCATAACTGAGCCAGGGGCAGTGTCCCAATCTGGGACAGGACTGAGAGGTGTGTTTTCAAGGTCCTAACTTTACAGTTCAGGAGACTAACCAAAGAATCACTCACAGATTCCACCAGACAACACACCGTGATGCCTACTCTCCTGTTAGAATGCAACTTCTCTATTTGGCACGGTTAGTAATATCTCAAGGCTGAGGCTGGACTCACCTGTTTGTGCCAAAGTCCTCAGGAGTAGGATGAAGCCTGGAAAGAAAAGCTCATGATGGATGATCTATCTCCTTCCAACAGCCTAGTGATCTGATACCCCCGTTTCTGTTGGGCCTCTGTACAATAGAGTCAGAGCTCACTTCATTATGATGAACTCATGTACCAGTATCAACCATGGAAGCCACTGTTTTTTCTGTGGAAAGATCTAGCCTCCCGTGAGATATTTCCACCCCGTTATTGCACACCCTTCATTCCCAGCAGGACTCACCAGTACACACAAGATTTAGGTGCACAGACAGCATGGTGCTGCTTCAGTTGACAAGAGGCAAAGCCAGAATAAAACTTACAGGATGTTGTAGGAGGCTTGATGCAGCTACTTGACCACAGCACGGAAAGCTGATTAAGAAAGCATATCTGCCCAAGACAGTTTCTCTGTTGCCATGGCTGTTCTGAGATGCCCTTTGGGGGCCACGTTGACTTTGAATTCAAAGATTTACCTTCTAGTGCTTTGATTAAAAATGTGTGTCCCCATTTGAGGGTTCATAAATTCTTCCCCTTTTATGATGTTTTATGATTATCCTTCTAATGGTTTGTATGTCTTGCTTTTTAAATCTGAAACTCAGTGCCTCCTTTGGTGTTCTGTGCAACATGTCCAATCAGTATTCATAGTGTAAAAGAAATCTTAATGTGTCAATCAAAATGATTATTCTGCTAAAATTCCATTGTCAGGTTTGAATTATCGAATTTATTTGCTTATTAGTTGTATATTTATTTAGAATAAAAATATTCCACTTATTTTATAAAATCAATGGAAGAAAGAAAATATAGTTTTCTTTTTTTTTGATTGTCCGTAGGCATTTGTTGGTTATTTGACTTATCTGACACTGTGTGCCCACTTTACATGAAAAATTCAATGTGATTCATTCAATCAGTCCTCTAAGAATTTAAAAGCCATAGATGGTTACCTTTTTAAGTGATTAGGAATGTCCATGAGATTAAAATAAAATTACAATAAAATTAAAAGACATACAGTACATATTTTGATTTTAACATTACAACAATAAAACAATTACATGACAATTATTTTAAAATGCATCTCTTTCCATCTTGTAAGGCCTCTATTATTTTCTCATGATATCATACATCCTTATTCTAGCTGTTTTGAGCCATTATGGCTGCTCTGGACCATTGTAGCCAACTTCTTTCTCTGGAATGCTTCTTCTTTTCTGTGGTTTTACTTTAAGGCTCATCTTCTCCCAGAGTCCTTCATTTCCATATTTTTTAAACCCATGATCCTTCATGGAATTTTCTAATATCTGATGTACTTATTGATTGATTTTTGTTTTCCTAACCTTTGTCATTTACTTTTTTTTTTATTGAGAAAAAGAAAAAAGTTTCCGCCTCCCCCCAGCCTCCCATTTCCCTCCCCCTCCTCCCACCCTTCTCCCCCTCCCTCCACTCCTCTCACCCTCCCTCTCCAGTCCAAAGAGTAGTCAGGGTTCCCTTCCCTGTGGAAAGTCCAAGGTCCTCCGCCCTCCGTCCATGTCTAGGAAGGTGAACATCCATACTGTCTAGGCTCCCACAAAGCCCAAACTTGAAGTAGGATCAAAACCCAGGGTCATTGTCCTTGGCTTCCCATCAGCCCCCATTGTTCGCCATGTTCAGAGAGTCCTGTTTTATCCCATGCTTCTTCTGTCACAGTCCAGCTGGCCTTGGTGAGCTCCCAATAGATCAGCCACACTGTCTCAGTGGTTGGGTGCACCCCTCGTGGTCCTGACTTCCTTGTTCATGTTCTCCCTCCTTCCGCTCCTCATTGGGAACTTGGGAGCTCAGTCCGGTGCTCCTGTGTGGGTCTCTGTGACTATCTCCATCCATCACCTGATGAAGGTTCTTCTAATTTAGCTTCTTTAGGTTCACCAATTATATACTCCGTGACCATTATTTATGGCTAGAAACCAATTATGAGTGAGTACATCCCATGTTCATCTTTTTGGGTCTGGGATACCTCACTCAGGATAGTGTTTTCTATTTCCATCCATTTGCATGCAAAATTTGAGAAGTCATTGTTTTTTACCGCAGCGTAGTACTCTAATGTGTATATATTCCACACTTTCTTCATCCATTCTTCCATTGAAGGGCATCTAGGTTGTTTCCAGGTTCTGGCTATTACAAATAATGCTGCTATGAACATAGTTGAACAGATGCTTTTGTCATGTGATAGGGCATCTCTTGGGTATATTCCCAAGAGTGGTATTGCTGGGTCCAGGGGTAGGTTGATCCCGAATTTCCTGAGAAACCGAAACACTGATTTCCAAAGTGGTTGCAGAAGACTGCATTCCCACCAGCAATGTATGAGGGTACCCCTTCCTCCACAGCCTCTCCAGCAAAGGATATCATTGGTGTTTTTGATTTTAGCCATTCTGACAGGTGTAAGATGATATCTCAAAGTTGTTTTGATTTGCATCTCCCTAATCACTAAAGAGGTTGAGCATGACCTTAAGTGTCTTTTGGCCATTTGAACTTCTTCTGTTGAGAATTCTCTGTTCAGTTCAGTGCCCCATTTTTTAATTGGGTTAATTAGCATTTTGAAGTCTAGTTTCTTGAGTTCTCTATAAATTTTGGAGATCAGGCCTTTGTCTGTTGCAGGGTTGGTGAAGATCTTCTCCCAGTCAGTAGGTTGTCTTTTTGTCCTAGTGACAGTGTCTTTTGCTTTACAGAAGCTTCTCAGTTTTAGTAGGTCCCATTTATTCAATGCTACCCTTAATGTCTGTGCTGCTGGGGTTATACATAGAAAGCGATCTCCTGTGCCCATTTGTTGTAGGGTGGTTCCCACTTTCTCTTCTATCAGGTTCAGTGTGTTTGGACTAATATTGAGGTCTTTGATCCACTTGGACTTGAGTTTTGTGCAAGGTGATAGATATGGGTCTATTTTCAATCTTCTACAGGTTGATATCCAGTTGTGCCAGCACCATTTGTTGAAGATGCTTTCTTTCCTCCATTGTATACTTTTAGCTCCTTTATCGAAAATGAGGTGATCATAGGTTTGTGGGTTAAAATTTGGGTCTTCTATGCGATTCCATTGATCGACTTCTCTGTTTTTATGCCAGTACCACACTGTTTTCATTACTGTAGCTCTGTAATAGAGTTTGAAGTCAGGGATGGTAATGCCTCCAGAAGATCCTTTATTGTATAGGATTGTTTTAGCTACCCTGGGTTTTTTGTTTTTCCATATAAAGTTGATTATTGTCCTTTCAAGATCTGTGAAGAATTTTGCTGGAATCTTGATGGGGATTGCATTGAATCTATAAACTGCCTTTGGTAGGATTGCCATTTTTACTATGTTGATCCTCCCAATCCAAGAGCAAGGGACGTCCTTCAAATTTCTGGTATTCTCTTCAATTTCTTTCTTCAATGCCTTAAAGTTCTTGTCAAATAGGTCTTTCACTTCCTTGGTTAGAGTTACCCCAAGATAGTTTATGCTGTTTGTGGCTATCGTGAAAGGTGAAGTTTCTCTGATTTCCCTCTCTGCTTCCATATCCTTCGTATATAAGAGGACGACTGATTTTTTGGAGTTGATCTTGTATCCTGCCACATTACTAAAGGTGTTTATCAGCTGTAGGAGTTCTTTGGTGGAGTTTTGGGGGTCGCTTATGTACACTATCGTATCATCTGCAAATAACGAAAGTTTAACTTCTTCTTTTCCAATTCGAATCCCCTTGATCCCCATATGTTGTCTTATTGCTATTGCTAGAACTTCAAGCACTATATTGAAGAGATATGGCGAGAGTGGGCAGCCTTGTTGTGTTCCTGAGTTTAGTGGGATGGCTTTGAGTTTCTCTCCGTTTAATTTGATGTTAGCTGTCGGCTTGCTGTATATAGCTTTTATTATATTTAGGTATGACCCTTGTATCCCCAATCTCTCCAAGACGTTTATCATAAAGGGATGTTGAACTTTGTCAAATGCTTTTTCAGCATCTAATGAAATGATCATGTGGTTTTTTTCTTTCAGTTTATTTATATGATGAATTACATTGATAGATTTTCGTATGTTGAACCAGCCCTGCATCTCTGGGATAAAGCCTACTTGATCATAGTGGATAATTTTTCTAATGTGTTCTTGGATTCGGTTTGCCAGTATTTTGTTGAGGATTTTTGCGTCAATGTTCATGAGTGAGATTGGCCTGTAATTCTCTTTCCTGGTAGAGTCTTTGTGTGGTTTTGGTATCAGAGTAACTGTAGCTTCATAAAAGGAATTTGGTAATGACTCTTCTGCTTCTATATTGTGAAATACATTAAGGAGTATAGGTATTAGGTCTTCTTGGAAGTTCTGGTAGAATTCCGCATTGAAGCCATCTGGTCCTGGGCTCTTTTTGGTAGGGAGGTTTCTGATAATAGATTCTAATTCTTCGCGACTAACAGGTCTATTTAGATTGTTCACCTGGTCCTGGTTTAACTTTGGTAAATGGTATTTATCTAAAAAAGTGTCCATTTCTTTTACATTTTCCAGTTTTGTGGCATACAGGCTTTTGTAGTAGGATCTAATGATTCTCTGAATTTCCTCTGTGTCTGTGGTTATGTCCCCCTTTTCATTTCTGATCTTATTAATTAGTATATTCTCTCTCTGCCGTTTAATTAGTTTGGATTGGGGTTTATCAATCTTGTTGATTTTCTCCAGGAACCAGCTTTTTGTTTCATTGATTCTTTGGATTGTTTTCTGTGTTTCTATTTTGTTGATTTCAGCCCTTAGTTTGATTATTTCCAGTCTTCTGCTCCTCCTAGGTGAGTCTGCTTCTTTTTTTCTAGAGCTTTCAGGTGGGCTGTTAAGTCTCCAATGTGTGCTTTCTCTGTTTTCCTTAAGTGGGCACTTAGTGCTATGAACTTTCCTCTCAGGACTGCTTTCATAGTGTCCCATAAGTTTGAGTATGTTGTTTCTTTATTTTCATTGAATTCAAGGAAGACTTTAATTTCTCTCTTTATTTCTTCCTTGATCCAGGTGTGGTTCAATAGTTGACTGTTCAGTTTCCATGAGTTTGTAGGCTTTCTGAGGGTAGCATTGTTGTTGAATTCTAACTTTAATCCATGGTGATCTGATAAGACACATGTGGTTACCAATATTTTTTGTATCTGTGGAAGTTTGCTTTGTTACTGAGTATGTGGTCAATTTTCGAGAAGGTTCCATGAGCTGCAGAGAAGAAGGTATATTCTTTCCTATTTGGGTGGAATATTCTATAGATGTCTGTTAAGTCCAATTGATTCATTACCTCCTTTAATTCTCTAATTTCTCTGTTAGGTTTCTGTCTGATTGACCTGTCCATTGGTGAGAGAGGAGTGTTGAAGTCTCCTACTATTAGTGTGTGCGGTTTGATGGCTTCTTTGAGTTTTAGTAATGTTTCTTTTACATACGTGTGTGCTTTTAAATTAGGGGCATAGGTATTTAGGATTGAGACTTCATCCTGTTGAATTGTTCCAGTTATGAGTATAAAATGTCCCTCTCCATCTTTTCTGATTGATTTAAGTTTGAAGTCAACTTTGTTAGAGATTAGTATGGCCACACCTGCTTGTTTCTTAGGTCCATTTGCTTGATAAGCCTTTTCCCAGCCCTTTACTCTGAGTAGGTGCCTGTCTTTGTGTTTGATATGTGTTTCTTGTAGACAGCAGAATGTTGGATCCTGTTTTCGTATCCACTCTCTTAGTCTGTGCCTTTTTATAGGTGAGTTGAGTCCATTGACATTAATTGATATTAATGACCAGTGGTTGTTAACTCCGGTCACTTTTTTAGTAGTAGAGTTTGTGTGTTTCCCTTCTTTGAATTGCGCTGGTGAAGGGTCTCTAGATGTCTGAGTTATTGTGGTCATTGTTGGACTCCTTGGTTAGTGATTTTCCTTCTATTACTTTCTGTAGAGCTGGATTTGTGGCTACGTATTGTTTAAATTTGTTTTCATCCTGGAAAATTTTGTTTTCTCCATTTATAGTGAACGAAAGCTTGGCTGGGTATAGTAGTCTGGGCTTGCATCCGTGGTCTTTTAGTTTTTGTAGTACATCTATCCAGGACCTTCTGGCTTTCATGGTTTCCATAGAGAAGTCCGGTGTAAGTCTGATAGGTTTGCCTTTATAAGTAACTTGGCCTTTTTCCTTTGCGGCTCTTAATATTCTTTCTTTATTCTGAATGCTTTGTGTTTTGATTATTATATGGCGAGGAGATGTTTTTTTTTGATCCAGCCTATTTGGTGTTCTGTATGCTTCTTGGACCCTCATAGGTACCTCCTTCTTTAGGTTGGGAAAGTTTTCTTCTATAATTTTATTAAATATATTTTCTGGACCGTTGAGTTGCACTTCTTCTCCTTCTTCTACTCCAATTATTCTTAGGTTTGGTCTTTTTATTGTGTCCCATATTTCCTGAATGTTTTGCGATGAGAACTTGTTGGACTTTCTGTTTTCTTTGATCAGTGCGTTTATTTTCTCTATGTTATCTTCAGCATCTGAGATTCTTTCTTCTATCTCTTGTATTCTGCTGGTTATGCTTGTTTCTGTAGACTCTATTCGTTTACCTAAATTTTCCATGTCCAGCCGGCCCTCTGATTGTGTTTTCTTCTTTGCCTCCATTTCAGTTTTCAAGTCTTGAACTGTTTCCATTATCTGTTTGATTGTTTTTCCTTGGTTTCCTAGGGTATCATTCACTGATTTATTCAATTCTTCAAACTTTCTGTTATACTTCTCATCCATTTCTACCAGGGCATTTTTTACATGCTGTTTAAGGGCGTCAATTACTTTCATAATGTCAAATTTTTCTGCTTCTTCTTGGTTAAGGTGTTCCTGTGCTCCTGTTGTGAGGTCGCTGGGTTCTGGTGGTTTCATGTTGTTCTTCAGATAGCTGGGTGAATTCTTGCATTGGCGCCTGCCCATCTCTTCCTCCGAATGGTCCTCTATGGATCTTCTTTTACAGGATCAGGTCTCCTTGCCCATTGTTGTACCTTCCCAGTGATGTCGCTCCCCAGTGATGGCTCTCCTAGTGCCCCAGTGATGACTCTCCTGGTGCCCGGATTGGTTCTCCGTGCTGCTTGGGTAGCTCGTAAACAAAGGGCCTGACTTGCTTGCTGCAGGCAGGCCGTCCAGATGGAACTTCTCAGCACCTAAACCTGGCCGCCTGGTGGCCCAAGCCTTAGTGTAGGAGCTTAAAATTGTTCTTGAGCATTGGTCCTAGCTTACAGCAGGGCAGGGTTGGGGGGAGGGTGTTGGGGGGCTGAGTCGTGAGTAAGAAAGAAGGCCCTGCAGAAAGAGCAGGGGGAAGGGGGTTTGTGCTCTCCCCTGGGACAGACCGCCCCTGGATCACACACACTCAC
>JABTXL010001088.1:10285047-10329801 GCA_025134845.1 Neodon shergylaensis | reverse complement strand
AGGAGCACCCAAGCTGGAGGTGCTTGGCTCGCTTACAACAGGGCAGGCTATAGTTTTCTTTCAACTGAAATTTGTATTAAGAATTAGCATTCATATTTTAAAAAATATATTTTAAATTATGTGTAAATACTTTACTTTACAAAAATAACTGTCTATATACTTTTTCCTCTCTTGCCCAAGCTTATAGGTATTTTTATTTATTTATCTTTATCTTTCTTTTAGTTTTTAAAATTAATTAATTTATTTTAATAAGAAAGCAATCTATTTTTTTGACATACCAATCCCAGTACTGAGTCCCTCCCTTCCTTCCCTTACCTCAATCTATTCTCCCCAACCAAAACCCCCATCCACTCCTCAGAGAGGGTAAGGAACATTGCTTTGTGGAAGGTCCAAGGCCCTCTCCACTATGTCTAGGCTGAGCAAGGTATCCATCCAAAGAAAATAGGCTCCAAAAAAGTCAGTACAAGTAGTAGGGATAAATACTGGTGCCATTACCAGGAACTCTTCAGTCTGCTCCAACCATACAACTGTCACCCACATGCAGAGGGACTAGTCCAAACATATATGGTTTCCTTCCCTGTTCATCTGGAGTTCGTAAACTCCCATTAGTTCAGGCAAACTGTTTCAGTGGGTGTCCCCACCATGGTCTTGACCTCTTTGCTCGTATTCTCACTTCTCCCACTCTTCTAATGGACTTTGAGAGCTTCATCCAGGGCTCTGATGCAAGTCTCTGACTCTATTTTAATAAGTTTCTGGATGAAGATTCTATGGTGATATTTAAGATATTCATCAATCTTACTACGGGGCAAGGCCAGTTCAGGCACTCTATTGCTCAGGGTCTTAGTTGGGCGTTGAAGTAGGGGCTGCTTATCCTTCCTGGCTGCCTGGCTAGCTTAGACCTGATATAATCACATGGAAACTGTATTAATTAAATCACTGGTTGGCCCATTAGCTCTAGCTTCTTATTGGTTAACTCTTATATTAACTTAACCCATTTCTAGTAATCTGTATATTGCCACAGTGGCTTATCAGCAAAGATTCAGCATGTCTGATTCTGGGGGCTCCAGACAGTTGAATTTTGTCAAATGCCTTTTTAGCACCTAATTAAATGATCACATGTTTTTTTTTCTTTCAGTTTATTTATATGATGGATTATATTCATAAATTTTCATATGTTGAACCAGCCCTGCATCTCTGGGATAAAGCCTACTTGATCATAATGGATGATTTTTTTTATGGATGATTTTTTGATGTGTTATTGGATTTGGTTTGCTAGTATTTTATTGAGAATTTTTGCATCGATGTTCATGAGCGAGATTGGTCTGTAATTCTCTTTCTTGGTTGAGTCTTTGTGTGGTTATTATATCAGGGTAACTGTAGCTTCATAAAAAGAGTTTGGCAATGACTCTTCTGTCTCTATTATGTGGAACACATTAAGGAGTATAGATACTAGCTTTTCTTGGAAGTTCTGGTAGAATTTTGCACTAAAACCATCTGGTCCTTGGCTAATTTTGGTTGGGAGGTTTTTGATGACAGCTTCTATTTCCTTGCAACTTATAGGTCTATTTAAATTGATCACCTGGTCTTGATTTATTTTGCTATATGGTATTTATCTAAAAAAATGTCTATTTCTTTTACATTTCCAATTTTGTGGCATACAGGCTTTTGTAGTAAGACCTAAGGTTTCTCTGAATTTCTTCAGTGTCTGTTGTTATGCCCACCTTTTCATTTCTGATCTTGTCAATTTGAATGTTCTCTCTCTGCCATTTGATTAGTTTGGATAGGGGTTTGTCAATCTTGTTGATTTTCTCAAAGAACCAACTCTTTGTTTCATTGAATCCTTCGATTGTTTCTGTGTTTCTATATTGTTGATTTCAGCCCTCAGTTTGATTATTTCCAGTCTTCTACTCCTCCAGAGTGAATCTGCTTCTTTTTTTTTTTTAGAACTTTCAGGTGTGCTGCTAAGTCTCTAATGTGAGCTTTCTCTGTTTTCTTTATGTGGGCACTTAGTGCTATGAACTTTTCTCTTAGCACTGCTTTCATAGTGCCCCATAGGTTTGGGTATGTTGTGTCTTTATTTTCATTGAATTCAGGGGAGACTTGGATTTCTTTCTTTATTTCTTCATTGACCCAGGGGTGGTTCAGTAGTTGACTATTCAGTTTCCATGAGTTTGTAGGCTTTCTGGGGTTGGAATTGTTAAATTCTAACTTTACTCCATGATGATCTGATAAGACACAGGTGGTTACTTCATTTTTTTTGTATCTGTGGAAGTTTGCTTTGTTACCAAGTATGCGATCCATTTTTGAGAAGGTTCCAGGAGATGCTGAGAAGAAGGTATATTCTTTCCTATTTTGGTGGAATGTTCTATGGATGTCTGTTGTGTCTATTTTATTTATTACATCTGTTAGTTCTCTTATTTCTCTGTTAAGTTTCTGTCTGTTTGAAATGTCGATTGGTGAGAGAGGAGTGTTGAAATATCCTACTATTAGACTTTGTGGTTTGATGTGTGCTTTGAGTTCTAGTAATGTTTCTTTTACATATGTGGGTGCTTTTATATTAAGGGCATAGATATTAAGGATTGAGATTTTATCCTGATGAATTGTTCCTGTTATGAGTATAAAGTTTTTTCTCCATCTCTTCAGATTGATTTTAGTTTGAAATTAATTTTGTTAGATATTAGGATAGCCGCACATGCTTGTTTCTTAGGTCCGTTTGATTGAAATACCTTTTCCCAACCCTTTACTGTGAGGTAATGTCTGTCTTTGAGGTTGAGGTGTGTTTCTTGTAAACAGCAGAATGTTGGATCCTATTTTCGTATCCATTCTCTTAACCTGTGCCTTTTTATAGGTGAATTGAGTCCATTGATATTAATTGCTATTGATGACCAGTGTTTGTTAACTCCTGTTATTTTTTTGGTGGTGGTGTTTGTGTGTTTCTCTTCTTTGAGTTGTGTTGATGGAGGGTTGTCAGATGTCTGTGTTATTATGGGTGTTGTTGGCTTCCTTGGGTTGTGGTTTTTCTTCTAGTACTTTCTGCAAGACTGGGTTTGTGGCTACACATTGTTTAAATCTATTTTTATCCTGGAATATCCTGTTTTCTTCATCGATGGTGAAAGAAAGCTTTGCTATGCATAGTAGTCTGGGCTTGCATCCATGGTCTCTTAGTGTCTTCAGCACATCTATTTAAGACCTTCTGGCTTTTACGGTTTCCATTGAGAAGTCAAGTGTAAATCTGATAGGTTTACCTTTATATGTTACTTGATGTTTTTCCTTTGCAGCTCTCAATATTCTTTTTTTATTCTGTATGTTTTGTGTTTTGATTATTATATGGCGATGGGATTTTTTTTATCTAGTCTATTTGGTGTTCTATATAATTCTTGTACCTTCATAGGAATATCCTTTATGTTTGGAAAGTTTTCTTCTATAATTTTATTGAATATATTTTCTGTGCCTTTGAGCTGTAATTCTTATCTTTCTTCTACCCCTATTATTCTTAGGTTTGGTCTTTTCATGGTGTCCCAGATTTCCTGAATGTTTTTTGTTAAGAATTTGTTGGATTTGATATTTTATTTGATTAATGAGTCTATTTACTGTATAGTATCTTCATTGCCTGAGATTCTTTCTTCTATCTCTTGTATTCTGTTGCTTATACTTGTCTATGTAGTTCCTGTTCGTTTACCCAGATTTTCCATGTCCAGCCATCCCCTGGTTTGTGTTTTTGTTATTAGATCCATTTCGGTCTTCAAGTCTTGAACTGTTTTCTTTACCTGTTTGCTTGCTTTTTCTTGGTTTTCTTGGGTATCTTTGAGGGATTTATTAATTTCTTCCAACTTTTTGTTTGTCTTCTCTTCCATTTCTTTCAGGGAGTTTTTCACTTCCTGTTTAAGGGTCTCCATCATTTTCATAATGTTCCGTTTAGTTGATTTCTTCTACTTCTTCTGGGTTAGGATGTTCAAGTCTTCCTGTTGCATGTTCACTGGAGTCTGGTGTTATCATGTTGTTTTTCAGGATGTTGGAGAAATTCTTGCATTGGTGCCTACCCATCTTTTCCTTCAAATGAGGCCAGCAGAATCTCAGCGTCTTGGTTCAGTCTTTGTTGTGGCTGACTATGTACTTAGGAGTTTTTCTTGGTCTGCCCTCTCTTAGGTCCTGTCAGCACTGGAACATGCTCTCAGATCTCCTCTCCTCTTAAGCAGGCTGTGCTGTGGGATCCAAAGGCCCCCCTCCATATCTGAATTCTGATTTTCTAACCACAGGATTTCTACAGCTTTTTTCACTACAGGCAAAAGGAACAGTTCATTTTTGAAAAGTTCTCAGTTGCTATTGAGTGGACTCTTAGAAGAGACCAAGAATCCTTCAGACATGAAAGGAGTGTTTTCTTCAATGCAATGTCTAATGATGCTCAAACTCTTATTTCTTTTTTTCACCTGAAATTTCTTTTAATCTTTTCCTGGCAGCCTCTATTATGCAGCCCAATACAACCAGAACTCACTAAGATTGGATTCAAACTGAGTTCCTTCTCCTTCATCTTGACAAATGTTAGAAATACAGATGTGCACAACCACACTTGGTTTTAACTTTTAAATTTCTGTTTAAATAAAGAAAATGTTTATTTGACCTACAGTTCCATTATTTGGGGTAAGCTACAGAAACAGACTTCGAGTCAGATAATTGTTCACTTCAATTCATAGTTAGACAGGAGAGATCTAGATATGCATGTGTATTCTCAGCTTCCTTTATTCAGTTCAGGATTTTCTGCTTAGAAAATAGTGTCATTTCCTAAATAATGGGTATTTAATTAGTTATTAATTAAACTAAAGAGGGAAAATTTCCCCAAATATTTCCAAAGGCCAACTCTCTCTGATTTAGACAAACTCTCTCTCAGACTCTGTTTTGAAGTGATTCTAGGTTGTGGCAGGTTGACCTTTAATACTAAAGTTTAAACTAGCAGAAATATCAATCATATACCATTGCCTAAAATATTTAGAAACAAGTCTCACCATTTTACCTAGATACACAATTCCTGAAAATATACCTGAAGGACATTTAGTCATCAGTACACTATGGACACAGTTGTATATTCATGATTATTGACCCGATAGACAATCTCAGCTACTGTAGGTGCATATTTGTAATTTTTCTATCACATTCAGAGACCATCATTTTGTATCACTCCTTCATAACCTGTGACTTTTACATTTGTTTCCCTTCCCCATTTAATTATGTTCCCTAAGCCCTGGAAAATGTTGATGTAGATTTTACAAGAGAGCCATTTGTGGTATAGGAGTGAGCACTGAATATGATCTAAATACACGGCATTCTCGTATGAAATTTCCTTAAACTTAAAAATCTTATACTAAGAAGAAAGCTTTCTGTTTTCTTATGGTAGTGTTTTTTCTCTCTCTGTGTCTCTCTCTCTGTCTCTCTCTCACACACATGCACACACCCACCCATAAACATACATGCACACACACACATACACACTATGACAAATATATATGAAGATTCTTAATGAAACCAAGCACTTTGTGTGGTAAACTAAAAAGTTAACACAAAATTACAAAGTAAAAACACAATTCAAAATCTATTTTCCACATATAAGCATATGCATGCATTTATAATTCTGAATCTGGTTTATTTTGTGCCATATAATGATTATTTCAAGTTCCATCCATTTTTCCTAAAATGATCTACTTGATTTTTTTATTGCTAAAGATTTTTTTGTCACTTGGACCTAAGAGCATCTGTCTTGTGCATTCTTGGAAGGGAACTTGTATTAAAGAGGGTTCAAATTAAATTCCATTTTCATGATGCTCACAGTTCCTGTAATCTTAATCTTGGGGGGCAGAGATAGGAAGATCACAATTTGGAGTATAACTATCAAGTCCTGATTCAAAACAGCAAACATAAGACAGACATAGAAACAAATATGAATCTCATAGTAAATGCAGGAAATGCAAAAGATAACATATGGGATACGAGTTAAGATTTTTTTTTCCGGTTTTTTTTTAATTGAGAAAATAAAAAAAAGAAAAAAGTTTCCGCCTCCTCCCCGCCTCCCCTTTCCCTCCCCCTCCTCCCACCCCTCTCTCCCTCCCCCCACTCCTCTCCCCACTCCCTCTCCAGACCAAAGAGCAGTCAGGGCTCCCTGCCCTGTGGAAAGTCCAAGGTCCTCCCCCGCTCCGTCCATGTCTAGGAAGGTGAGCATCCAAACTGGCTAGGCTCCCATAATGCCCGAACTTGAAATAGGATCAAAACCCACCCTACCACTGAGACAGTGTGGCTGATCTATTGGGAGCTCACCAAGGCCAGCTGGACTGTGACGGAAGAAGCATGGGATAAAACAGGACTCTCTGAACATGACGAACAAGGGGGGCTGATGAGAAGCCAAGGACAATGACGAGTTAAGATTTTGACAAGCATGATGTAAGCTATAGTCACTTGACAAGTGGGAGTCTCAATTGAGAAAAGGCATCAATATGATTATCCTATAGGCAAGTCTATTGGGCATTTTCTTGATTCATCACTGATGTGGGAAGGCCTGTACCACTGTGAGTGGTAGCATTTCTCTTGTGGTCATCCTAAATTGTGTAAGAAAGCAGGCTGAGCAAGGCACGGGGAATAATTCAATGTGTGGTAAAACTTCATTGCATCTGCTTCAGTTTCTGCCTCCAGGATGCTGCCTTGACCTCTCGTGATAAATTGTATAAAATATGTAATCCAGCTGGGCAGTGGTTGCACACACCTTTAACCCCAGCACTTGGAAGACAGAAGCAGGCAGATCTCTGTGAGTTGGAGGCTAGCCTCGTCTACAAGAGCTATTTCCAGGACAGCTAGGGCTGTTACACAGAGAATTCGTGTCTCAAAAAAAAAAGGAAAAAAAAAGATATGTAATTCATATAGACCCCTTACCACATTTAGTTTTTGAATAAGGCATATTATCATAATAACAGAAAACTTGTCTGTGATTATTGATGTGAATGTGTGCATAGATTTTGCCTTTTTCTGGAAAGAGATGTGCAAACATCTATTCTTCTCAGATTGGTCACTAATGACAGATCAAATAAATAATCCACCCAGGTCTATTTTACTGAACTGATGAGTTTAATAGGATTAACTGCAGGGCAAGGATTATTGGATAATTATTAGAACATAGGTGTCTCAAAAGTGACTGCCAGCTTGGGTGATGACTCATTAAAGCTGCATCCCTGGACCTATCTACTGGCAGCTTGGTTCATTGGAGGGTCTTGTCTCAGCTGTTTCTATTACAAGGGGGAGGGCCCTAGTCAATTATATATGTCTCAAAGTCTTTCTGCTTCTTGTGCGATTTTGTTTACTTCCTGAGTCTTAATGAGTTCTCATCCAACATGCAATATTTCAACTCAGAGGAGTTAAAATTTCAACAGAATATTAAATGGAAATGTGTGAGAAAGAGGACAGACATGTCATGCCTCAATTACATCTAGAAAATGATTCTTTATAGAGGAGAAGTCCACATTGAAATATTAAAGAAATATATAGAGGTTTCTGGTGAGAGAAGACTTTGACAAACAGCATTTGGTGTACACAGAACAGTATGTGACAAAGACCAGAGTTCAGAGTGGGCTTCTTAAATGAGAACAGCTGGAGTGGTAGAAAGTCAAGATAGGATAATTGGTGTGAATACGATTTAAACACACACACACACACACACACACACACACACACACACACACAGTTTTCATGAGACATAATATGTTGTATATCATTCTTACTTCCTGGAAATATATACTAATAAAAATAGTTGATATGGAATTGTGAAATACTCATCATGCTTACGGCTTCAGTAGGGTTTAGAATTTACAGATACTCAGGTGGTAAAGGAAAGACAGAGTGAAATGAAATAGAGACCCCTGGACTAAGCAATAGATCTGATTTCTGTTGAGTGGGTAGTGAGGGCTATCACATTTTTAACTAAAGGAAAGTCACTTTGAGAGTCATATTGGAATAATGAAGGATGGTTCCAGAGTAGGAGACATTTGCCCTCAGATTCCAGCTTTTATTTCACTTGTATTTATCAGACTATGCTGGAGAAATGGGTGTGGTCCCCACAGAAGACATCCTCAGATCTTTCTCTGAGAACTAATGGGGTGAAGATCTTTCATTTCATCTTAATATTTCCTGACATCCATGTACACACTGGTATCTGTGGAAAATTCCTTGGGAATCTGGGAAATGGGAGTGGTCAATTGTTGTTTGAAGATCATTGGCTCAAATTCTAAGTATGCCACCTCCTGCACTTCTTGTCTTTCAGGGTCCTAGAAAGAGGTAAATATTAAGTGATGCTGTATGCACACAGAGAATGGAGTGTTAGACTGTATTGAACAGGAGGATCTACCTGTCTATTCAGTATTGTTCTCATTTCAGACTCTTCATCCAAGTTTGCTGCATTTTTAGAGAACAAAAGTAATCGGACACACATAATAAAGTACTTCCACACTATAATTTCAAATTCATAGTTACTGCTGTCTCAGGAGGGGGGGCAGCCTCCAGCAGCACAGGGCTTTGATAGGAATCCATGGAGTTGGTGAGGCTAGACTTTTCTATCTAAGGTGGGTTAGGGAAGAAGGCACTCACAAACTCTCTTGATGATTTCCTTCTGCATTCTCTCTCTTTATTCTTCTTTTTTATTCTCTCTCTCATCATTCTTTCTCTCCCTCTCCTCTCATGTTGTTTTACAGTTTTTATATCCCAACAGACTCTTCAAGGCCTTTCAAGAGTCAAAACAGTTGCCTTCCATTTCTCAAGTAAATGGCTATAGGTAAAAACATGTGCCTCATATGATTAAACATTTTATGTATTACAGGTGAAAAATAATTATCCCAAGAATCCACATACACTCATACCCAAGCAACTTGTTATAGATTAATGATATGGGTAAGCAAGGTGTTTTTGTCAGGTATTATCCTGGAAGGCTGCATTTTGTTGTTACAAAGAAAGGACCAATTACTCTATTACTTTTCTTGAAAAAGTCATATAAGGAATCTTAAAGGAATCACAAAACTAAAACAATCAGTCATTTCTACTTTTAATCTTTAGGGTACACAGCTATTTTATTAATACTTTTTATATCAGGATATTGAGGGCAAAAATGGATATAAAAATGAATCATTACCTTTGCTCATCAGCCAAACATAGCAAAGAGCACTTCAGCCAGTAATAACTGGTCTGCTTTGTTCTTGTTCTCTGAACTTAAAGAGTTCTTCATTCAACTATATGCCTTTCTAAAACTTTAAATGGTCTTCTGGGGTTTTTCACCTCAACATTGTTTAACAAACACTTCTTAGTCTAACTAAGTTTTATTTCTACTGTGAAGCACTCTGAGATCTGTGAACACATCTCCCAACATTAAGATTAAAAGAATTTATGCTAACTGGGCTATTAGGACTCAATTGTTAGTCATTAACTTGAGCTACAATCCATGCAGTTCCTTAGATGAGATTCACAGAACCTGACTATGAAACATGTCCTTGCAATTATTTTTCATCAAAACTCTGTATAAGTTATCATTATTATTATCAAATTAGACAGTACAGCTTAGGAAGGGGAGATTTGACAATTCACAGGTGAAAATGCCCAGCAGAATGGGATGTTTCCGAGAGATAAAGACACTATAATGCAGGCAGTGAAGATCTCCCCCTGTCCATTCATACTATGTGAGATACCAGAGAAAGAGCGACAGCAAACATGTAAAGGCCCAGCAGAAGCAAAAGACATTCTGGTGTCTATAGTTGATGGCCTTGCCTAAATGAGATTGGCTCGTAAGAGGATTGCCATCTGGTGGGCTAACATTTGAAACTTTAATTGCAACTTGCAGCTCTTCTATTAAGGACAATGGCACAATGTACTCCTGAGAGATATGGCAAAATCAAAGGTTGCTCACCTATAGCAATTTGGAATCAGATGTGCTGATTTTCTATGTTCACATTTCTGTCCTATTCAGGCTGAACCTTAGCAATTCTTTTTTAGAATAGGCTTTATCCTTCTCTCCCCCATCTTGTAAAATCTTTTCCTAGAAATTAGTGTTTGCTTTGGATGTGAAGATGCAGAAGATGCTCTGAGGAATTAGTCAATAGTCTGAGATCTTAGAGGAAGATGAAGGACTCTAGTTCCTCTCTCCAAAGTCCTTCCCACAAGGATATGTGCACAACTATGTTCATAGCAGCATTGTTTGTCATAGGTAGAACCTGGAAATAACCTAAATGCCCCTAGATTGAAGAGTGGATAAGAAAAATGTGGTACATTTACACAGTGGAGTACTAACTACACAGAGGAGAAAAATAGTGACATCTTGAAATTTGCAGGCAAATGGATGGATCTAGAAAACATCATATTGAGTGAAGTAACCCAGACCAGAAAGACAAATATCATATGTACTCACTTTTAAGTGTTTTTAAACAGAAAGCAAAGAAAACCAGCCTACAATTCACAGAGAACCTAGAAAACAATGAGTACCCTAACAGAGACAAACATGGATCTAATCTACATGGGAAATAGAGAAAGATAAGATGTCTGAATAAATTGCAAGCATGGGGACTGTGAAAGAGGGTTTAAGGGGAGGGGAAAGGCAGGGAGGGGAGCAAAGAAAAATGTATAGCTCAATAAAATCAATAAAAAGTGTAAAAATCTGAAAGTCCTTCCTCAGTTTCCCCGTAATGGTCCAAGCATCCTTTTGTAAATGTAGAAGACATACCTGTATTTCTCCTGTTTTGTTTTCTCACACTACTCAGATGACACTCATTGGCTTTGTTTTGAGACTTACTCCTTTTGGTAGAACAACAAGAATAGAGGAGGATGACAGAGAAGACAAGGATCATGGTCACTGATAGCCCAATCAACATATGCATGATCCTGTGGTTATCTGGAGGGAGACATGAACCCCCATGAGAAGTAAATCTTAGGATCCCCATTTTTATAGATTTCATAATACAACCTCTTACCTGTGATCTTTATGTCAATAGGGTCACTGGATTCAGACCACTCATATGGTGTTTGATGGGAAGAACCATAGCATGTGTAAATCCCAACATGTTCAGGTGTCACAGGACCTATTGAAAAGTTGGCATGGGATCCTCCAAGATGATATTCTGCAGACAGCTGGTAAGAGTCCTTGATTATTCCCTTTCTATGTGACACGAAAGTGAAAGTGTCAAACATAATCTTTGAATGGCACTGCAGTGTCACCTCTCCTAATTTTACCTGAGGAGCTTGTAGGGCCAAGAGGAAAGGCTTCCTGTAGATTCCTAAAAATAAAGAGATTGTGAGTCTTAACCTGACCCAAATCTATGAATCAAAGAAAACTTATGGTTTCCCCCTTTAGCCTGTCCTTCCTGTCAGTGTCTCAGTGCCCTTGCCTGTGTTTATATCACCTTTGTACACAGACTTCTTTGTCTTTCTGTGTCCATTTTCCATTTATTTGGCTCTAGGAACAACACAATATTTTTCCACTGGCTTGTGGTGAGAATGTGTCCTTTGAACCCTTCTTACATAGTCCCTATTGTATTTTTCCATGATTGGCGAGTGCAGGAAATATGACAAACTTCACACCAGGCTGCTTTATGTGTCCTTTTGATGCTACTGTGAATAAAGCATAATCCTTGACAGGATAAAGGAATTATTTTTTTTACACTTTTTATTTTATTTTTTAAAGATTTATTTATTTATTTATTTTATTAAAGATTTCTGTCTCTTCCCCACCTCTGCCTCCCCTTTCCCTCCCCCTCCCCCAATCAAGTCCCCCATCCCTCGTAAGCCCAAAGAGCAGTCAGGGTTGCCTGCCCTGTGGTAAGTCCAAGGACCACCCACCTCCAGGATAAAGGAATTATTATTGAGAGTATTTAATCTGGAAATTCTTCTGGTACTCTCTATGGTTCAAACATCTGTAAGTCATTCAGGATTCAGTATCACAAGCATTGCTTCCTCCCAACATGCTGATATATTAGCATCCTGACTCTTCTCCTCTCAGCACATTTCCTCTCTGCTTATTAATTCATCCTTACACAGGATCCTGTATTAGTTTCCAATTACTACCATAGCAAATTACCACAAAGGTGA
This sequence comes from Neodon shergylaensis, assembly GCA_025134845.1. NCBI lineage: Eukaryota > Metazoa > Chordata > Mammalia > Rodentia > Cricetidae > Neodon > Neodon shergylaensis. The sequence goes on along the minus strand of JABTXL010001088.1, from coordinate 10,317,708 downwards.
TTCTTAAAAAGATTACAAAAGTTCTGTAGATCAGAATTCTGAAAAGCCCAAATGGCATAAACCAGGTATTTTCAGGGATATGTTAGTGGCCAAAGCAGCAGAGAGTATCCATTTCTTTTTGCCTTCACCATCTAGAGACCTCATGCACTTCTTGGCACTTAGGATCTTCCTCCATGTCAAAGTTAGTGATATTGTGTCTTTGCCATAATTTTTTGTTTTGTTCAGCACTGAATTTGTACTTAATTTTTAATATCCATCCTAGTGATGTGGGAGTGTCAAATATTAATCTGTTGATTTCATTGGTTAAGCAATAAAGAAACTGCTTGGCCCTCATAGGTTAAAACATAGGTGGGAGGAGTAAACAGAATAGAATTCTGGGAGGAAGAGGAAGTGAGCTCAGACTCAACAGTTCTGCTCTCGGGAGCAGAGACGCCATGCTCTGCTCTGGGAAGCAGACACTCGCGATGAAACTCCGACCCAGGATGGACGTAGGCTAGAATCTCCCTGGTAAGCGCACCTCGTGGTGCTACATAGATTATAAGAAATGGGTTAAGAGGTTGAAACTAATGGGCCAGGCAGTGCTTGATGTGGGAGTGTCATATCAATCTGTTGATTTCATTGGTTAAGTAATAAAGGAACTGCTTGGCCTTCATAGGTTAAAACATGGGTGGGAGGATTAAACAGAATAGCATACTGGGAGGAAGAGGAAGTGAGCTCAGACTCGACAGCTTTGCTCTCTGGAGCAGAGAAGCCATGCTCCAGTCTCCCGGACAGACGTGAGCGATGAAGCTCCAACCCAAGATGGATGTGGCTAGAATCTTCCCGGTAAGCGCACCTAGCGGTGCTACACAGATGAATGGAAATGGGCTAAATTAATATGTGAGAATTAGCCTAGAAGAGGCTAGATAGAAATGGGCCAAGCAGTATTTAAATGAATACAGTTTGTGTGTTGTTATTTCGGGGCATAAGCCAAGCAGGCGGTCGGGGTGCTGGGGACGCAGCCCCACCGCTCTTATTTCAACAAGTGCTTAAAAGAATACAGTTTGTGTGTTGTTATTTCGGGGCATAAGCTAGCCAGGCAGCCGGGGTTTTGGGGACGCAGCCCCACTGCTCCTTATTACAACAAATTGGCGCCCAGACGTGTGGACAACTGAATCCACTGATGGCCCGAGAAAGCTTGGGAAAGAGTAAAGCATGTTTTCTTGGGTCTGCTCTGCTTGCTAGAGGCAAGCAAGCGCTCTCATCTAACAGAGGCGTCCTGACTCAGCTTTAGCTGCAAAGCCTTGCAGCTCTTTTAAGAGGTCCTGCCACAAAACATTTAAACGTTGTTAACAAAAAGCTGAACGCATGCTTTTCGGTTTTCAGCAGTAGCAGGAAAAAAGCTGCACTGTTTAAAAATGCCAGCTTTCTGGGCTGTCCTGCCAGGGCAAACTCTGACTCTTTTACGCAGGCGGTTCGTGTGGTTTGCAAGCACAGGCTGCTGAAGCTCGCTTGCTGGCAGGGACCTTGAAATGCCATAGAGTTGTGGCAGTAAACATGGCTACAGCCAGTACCTCAGCCATGAGGCTGGAAAGCTAGTGAATGGACTGGATCTAGCTGGCAAGGCCACGGCTTTAATCCTACCCATATTGCTCAGTAATTTAAAGGCTTGTGTGGTCAGAAAAAGAGAGATATACAGTAAAGAGAGATTCAAAGACAAAGAAAATTTCTAAATGGTTTAAAGTGTGCTAAAAATATATGCAAGCTAAAAGTTAAAAGTTCTTAAAAGTAAAAAAAGAAGAAAGAAAGTAGTTGGGTGTGGTAATACACACCTTTAATCCCAACACTTGGGAGGCAGAGGGAGATTGACCTCTGTGACTTCAAGGTGTGGTAGCACACGCCTTTAATCCCAGTGCCTAGAAGGCAGAGACAAACAGATCTCTGTGAGTTCAAGGTGTAGTAGCATACACCTTTAATCCCAATGCCTGGGATGCAGAGACAGGCGGATCTCTGAGAGTTCAAGGACAGCCTGGTCTACAGAGTTATTCCAGGACAAAGATACAGAGAATATAAAATAAAAGTAAAAATAAACAAAATAGAGGTTAAAATAAAGCGCACAAAGATGGAAAATACACAGAGAATTTTGATACTGTATGCTATTATGCTCTGTTTGAATTGTTTGAATGCTGAGGAAGGAGCAACAGCTGCCAAAAGATATTTGTTTATAAATGCTGCTGAACTAATTCAACATAGATATTTAGAAAATGCTTTGAAATTTGGATCTAAGGACATGATGCTTTGGAAAGGAGTTTCTTATTTTGTTTTCACAGAGGATGAGACCCTGTTCATTTCTTCTATTCCAATATGGTATGATGGACCACGCCCTCCTGAAGGGTTGCTGTGAACATCTTCAGAAAATTGCTTCGCCCAACTGCCAACTGAGATGAAACTAGCACACAGGTTATACCATGAAAGACCTAATTAACGACGCCCCCATTCAGCAGGAAGCAGTTTGGAGAGAAAAAACTGCGCCCATGTTCCCAAATATGGTTTATAAACGTTCTTTTACATTTAAAGGGGGATATGATATAGATATGAATAATTTGCATTAGTATAGATTTTGCTTTATTGATAGAGATTTAAGGTCAATTTTGTTATATGTATATGTATTTCTGATCTTGACTAAGGTATTATGATTGTGTAGTTCATTTAAAAATGTAATATATATAGGTTCTTAATGGATAATCATTAATAATAGTCAAGTTTGTAGTCATGTTAGTTAAGATTTTCTAGATGTACATAGATATATTTTAGATAGGCATTCTTCATATCTTTCAAGGATTATAGAATATGGCATTTTAAATGTTTTAATAACTTAGGGCTTTTCATGACAATGAGACACTCTGCTCCTGGCACCACCAATCTACTTCAAGAAGAAGATGGGCATCGAAGAGGATCCTTATGAAGTTTGATAGCCATTTGGACAAGAAACTGCTCTTGCCTGGACTATAGCATAAACTGGACACAGAGAACCCGCAGAGAGAGGACTACTGAACTTGCCTAAAGGTGAGATGATCTTTCGGGGTTCCTGATTCATGAAAGAGTCTGCAAGACATTCTTCAGGACAAGCAGATAGTGACTGCCTTTGAAATTTCCTGCTTTGTGGAAATGTCTGCTGGAAACTATGGGCCTGTAGGCCGAAGATGGATGCCCCAATGGTACAGAGGAACTTTGGGTGACTGTCCAGGCAGCAAGATGTCTCTGTCATTTCTAGAGTTTGGAAGTTGCTTATTTCTTGTTTGCTTAGGTAATATTGTATCTTTCTGGAGTCTTTAATGGAGTTAAGAATAGTTAGTTATAGTTATACTTTTTCTTAGTTATGATAAAGATTATTGTAATTTTTACTTGATAACTGTTTTGTTATATGTAATTTTGCTATGTTAAAGTTAAAGCCTTTCCTTTTTGTTTAAACAGAAAAAGGGGAAGTGATGTGGGAGTGTCATATATCAATCTGTTGATTTCATTGGTTAAGCAATAAAGAAACTGCTTGGCCCTCATAGGGTAAAACATAGGTGGGAGGAGTAAACAGAATAGAATCCTGGGAGGAAGAGGAAGTGAACTCAGACTCGACAGTTCTGCTCTCGGGAGCAGAGACGCCATGCTCTGCTCTGGGAAGCAGACACTCGTGATGAAACTCCGACCCAGGATGGACGTAGGCTAGAATTTCCCTGGTAAGCGCACCTCGTGGTGCTACATAGATTATAAGAAATGGGTTAAGAGGTTGAAACTAATGGGCCAGGCAGTGCTTAAAAGAATACAGTTTGTGTGTTGTTATTTTGGGGCATAAGCTAGCCAGGCAGCCGGGGTTTTGGGGACGCAGCCCCACTGCTCCTTATTACAACACTAGTAGTTTTATGGACCCAGGATAATTCAGGATAGTCTCCCAACCTGATATCTACTTGTTAAGTTCTGAGTTCCATCTTTAAGCCCAATTTCTCCTTGAATCTTTTAACACTCAGGAAAACTTTGGGCCTAGAAAATGCATGTCCTAATGTCTCATATTATACCCAAAGCATTTCTGTTTCTTTCTGTTAAATATTCCTTTATAAATACAAGCCTCTGTCTAACATTCTTCCTGAAAATTTCAGGATTGGAAGATTTGGGAGTTATGTAAAGACACTCCAAACATCATCTCTGACCTGAAATTATGATCTTCAGAGGGTCACTGTGTGCTGTAAGTTCATTTGGGTATTGACTTTTAAAACCATAACATCTGTAGGTTCCTCCATATGCTGCTGTCACAGGACCCAAGACAAGCTTTCTCTGGAACACTCTTTCATGGACCTGTTGGTTAGGATCCCCATGTTCTTTGTGTAGCCCGAATACGTAAGATTCATCATTAAAGTAACACTGAAGTTCCACATACTGTCCTTGAGGAACAACATGGCTTGGCCAGGCAGACAGTGAAGGCTTATCATGACTTCTTGCATAAAGATGCACAAATAAAAAATTAATAATTTCCCTTTATCTATGAGAACTGAGCCTCCAATTTTCACTTCATTGGGATCCTTTGTACAAAAATTTCTCTGAATTGAAACATCCTCATTTGAATGTGTGAGGTTGAAAGGCTCAGGAGACTCAGAAATTAAACAAACACCCTATGTACCAGAAAGCATAAAATTGCAAGATTCATCAGTGGCCCTTTCTACCTACTATATAATAGTGAGCTATCCGGGTCTGCTAAATTAAAGATGTTTACTGCCTGAAAGTTGTGTAGAGAGCTCCAGGTTTTGGCATTTATGATAATCACTCATATTGAAGTGTGATTTAAGTAATGCTTTTGAGCCATTCCTTGCTTTCCCATATAACTCCTCATCCATGCTGCTGACAAATTCAACTATTTGGACTGTGTGATCTGTCCTAGGTTTCATTCATGTGGTGAGCACATTTGTTAAGTGTTGTATCATCCCAAGGAAAATACCAAACACAATAGTGTCATTTTCATTTAATGGGTGTTCCCCAACTACTATACATATACAGTATATCTTTCTATGCTAAGATCTGTTAACTGAGAAATTTGTGTAAGTCTTAAATAAAAAAATAGATTTGGTCATAAAAATTGTAATATATCAGATGACTAGAGGAAAAGATTCATTTGTGAGATTAAAGATAGGCAATGTGGTCACAAAGATATCAGAAGAGGAATACTCTTACACTGTCTCTAGAACTCTACAAAAACTCAGATTAGAATTACATTGTAAATATTCCAGACCTCAGGGGTGAAGTTGAGCCGGCACATAGGACCACAGAACTGAGAATAAGCAACAAAACAGGAAGAATGATTCTTGTACAGAACTTCATTCACAGAAGTTATATAGGATCATGATTTTACACTAAAACTGATAAATTAGAGGCAAACACATACACACACACACACACACACACTTTCTCCACCATTTAAAGGCTCCTTGTATATGAAACATTGAGATTATAGCATTGCTCTGGCATTTGGTTTGCCAGGTCATGAATCTTGTCATTTTTATGTATTCACATGGTGGATGTTTATGACGAAAGTAGCAATAACAAAACACTGCAGTGAAGACCATATAGACTCTAGCCAGTGTGGATATCTTACGATACTGCTCATGCAGAAGCAATGATGGAACACAGTGAAAAACTGTCCCTTATTGTGTAGTGCAACTAATAAAATTACTGAAACAGAAAGTCAAGCTACCAACAGCATCTGATATCAAAACAGTGGAGGCAAGCTAGCCAAACAAACAAATCGACAACATGGTCATCTGGTATAGGTTTGCAATGAATTTTCTCAACTCCATTCTCAGGTTATATGAAATAGTAAAAGTCTATTTACAACCAAGAACTTCGGCATATGATAGAGAAAGTGGTTCTCTTTAATATGCAGGTGTCTCTGTGTAAGAATTTAAGTATGAAAATCAGAGCAGTAAAATGTGGCAGAGAACTATAGTGAGGCTCTGGTAGCAAACACAGAGGAAAGGAAGACCTGTGAAGCCCATGAATATTCATGATAGTATTTTTAATGAATTAACAGATTTATAAGAAACTGTGAACATTCCTTTTTAGCTCTTAATATGTTTTCTTTATTCTGTGTGTTTAGTGTTTTGATATTATACGGTAAGGGGACTTTTTTTTTTTTGATCCAGCCTATTTGGTATTCTGTAAGCTTCTTGTATCTACACATGTATATCTTTCTTTAGGTTGGGAAAGATTTCTTCTATGATTTTGTTGAATTTATTTTCTGTGTTTTGATTTGGACTTCTCCTTGTTCTATTCTTAGGTTTGGTCTTTTTATGGTGTCCTGCATTTCCTGGACATCAAAACAACTGTGAGATTCTATCTTACACCTATGAAAATGGCCAATATAAAAAACACTGATGAGAGCTTATGATTGAGAGGATGTGTGGTAAAGAGAACACTCCTCCATTGCTGGTGGGAGTGCAAACTGGTACAGTGCTTTGGATGCCACTATGGTGATTTCTCAGAAAATAAGAAAAAGCCTACCTCAAGACGTAGAAATACCACTTTTGGGTAAATACCCAAAGAATACTCAATCATACCACAAAATAATGAGCTCAATTGTGTTCATAGCAGCATTATTTGTCATAGCCAGAAGTTGGAAAAACCTAAATGCCCCTCAACCAAAAAATGGATCAAGAAGATATGGTATATTGACACAATGGAGTACTACACAGAGGAGAAAAATAATGACATCTTTAAATTTGCAAATAGATGGATCTAGAAAACATCATGAGTGAGGTAACCCAGATCCAAAAAGACAAATACAATATGTACTTACTCATAAGTGGTTTTTAGACATAAAGCAAAGAAAAACCAGTCTACATTTCATAACCCCAGAGAACCTAGACAACAAAAAGAACTCTAAGAGAGACATAAATGGATCTGATCTACATTGGAAGTAGAAAAATACAAGATCTTCTGAGTAAATGGGTATGTAGGTATCATGGGGGAAGGTAGAAGGTGAGGGGGAAGGAAGGGAGGGAAGTGGAGAAAAATATATAGCTCAATAGAACAATAAAATAATGAAGAAACCATGAATAAAGATTTGGAGCTAGGAACCACAAATGAGAGAGAAAATTTGATATTTTTTTTCTAGATTTGGGTTACCCCACTCAGTATAATCCTTTCTAGTTCCATGTATTTTTCTGAAAAGTTTTGGTTTCATTTTTACTTACCACTGAACAGTATTACAGAGTATACATGTGATATATTTTTGTTATCCATTCATCATCTTAAAAATTTTCAGTCTGTTTCCTTGTTCTCACTATTGAGAGTAGAATAGCAAAGACCATGAGTGAGGAAAGCATCCATGGCATAGAGTGTCAGGTTTTTTGGGTATATGTCAATGGGCAGAAATAATGAAAATATAGTTTTCTTACATGAAATTACCAAGAAATTAAATCCAAGAAAAAAATCTTTTATAAAAAACACATATTCTAACTAAAAAAGAACCTTGGTCTAAAATAGTTTATAAATTTTGAAAATATAATAGTTGAATAACATAAAAAATTTTGGCAATATTCATCTTTCATAAAGTACACAACTACTGAATTGGAAAAATGCACGGACCATCTTGATGTCTAAGGAGGTAAAGATTCTGGCTGCCTTACTCTCTGGTTTTGATTCCTGGGACTTATGGTGAAAGGAGAAGACTGATTCCAGAAAGTTGTCGTTTTACCCCCACACTTGTACCATAGTGCATGTATACTACATGTGCATGCACATGCGTGCACATGTGAGTACACACACACACACGTACACGCAATCATATGGGTGCGTATGAACATGGGTGCATTTCAAAAATGCAAAATTTTATAAAGTTAATGCAATGTTTACATATTATCCTTGATAGAGTAGGAGAATGAGTGAGCTTAGATAAGGCATATAATATAATACAATATAATGAGTAAATATAGAAACAGAATAGAAATAAAATGAAGAAGAATGACAGGTGTTTTTGATATCATCCAAATACCAAGTTATCAGTCATAAGAACATAAGCAAGTGTAAAGGAATATAGAGCTATTCTTGGGTGTGTAGGGGAAACAGTGAAACTAGTGTGAGTTTAGGCAGGGCATTGAATATAATTAAAATACATTGTATAAAATTATCAAAAACTTAGTAAGATATTAAGGAAAGACACAAATGATAGGTAATAAAAATAAACAAAAAAATGTAAAGAAAATATAGAACACTCTTAAACTTGGAATAAAATGAACATGATGAGGTCCCAGAAGGCCAACTGACACAAAAGAAATTCAACCCACGTAATCATGATCACAGAACATATTATTATTATAAGAAATCCTGAAATCAGAATGATAAAAGAAACAAAGAATATACAAGGTACTTCCAATACAGCTAATGGCCAAGTACTGAGCAAAAAACTATAAGCCACAAGAGATCAGCATGATGGAATAATGAAATGAGTGTAACAAAGAAAAAGTCTGCCTCCAAAAGTCAGTAACACTGTCATTCAGAAATATGAATAATACTTTTTTTTAAAAAAAATAGTAGCATTAATAGCCAATCATCATAAGCACACTAAACATTGTAGAGTCCTTCAGATTGAAAGAAACAGGCTGCTAATGAGTTACATAAAACATCTTCATATAGAGAATGTAAAAATAGCTCACTAAAAACAAGCTGAAATAAAAGGTTGCAATATTATGCAGGTGGTACACAAGTTCTATCATTAGCATAGGTGTTTGAAGGCAAAAATAATATCTTCGGTAATTTGTCAAGTGACAACCATATTCAAACATCATAAATTACAATGTGAAAAATCTCAAAATATGTGGAGGTGGTCAGATGGAGAGTATAGTACAGGAGAAGATTATCTTTTATTTAAAATGTTGATTATCCTCCGTGTTTTATGACCCACTCCTTTAATTATAGCACTTGCGTGAGAGAAGCAGGTAAATATCTGAGTACATGATCAGCCTGGTCTACACAAAGTGATTTCTAGGATAGTCAGGGCCACACAGAGAAACCCTGTGTTGAATAACAAAAAAAGTTTATTTGATTAATGCTTATGCCTAATTCAAGCAAAGGCAGAGTGCGGGAGTATCTCAGAGAGAACTGAGATGCAGGTTTCTAGGGTTATAACTTTAAAGTTCAGAAGACTTACCAAGAAGTCCCTCATAGAAACTACTCTCCAAAACCCCATAATACAGGCTTTCCTCTTAGAATGAAACTTAACTATCGTAATGGTTTTAAGGATGTACTCACCTGCTTGTGCCAAAGGAGTCAGGAGTAGGATGAAGCCTGGGAAGAAAAGCTCAAGATGGAAGATCTAGCTCCTTCCTATATCCTGGTGATCTGACCTCCCCATCCCCATTGTAGAATCTCTGTACAGTAGAATCAGATGTCGCTTCGTATTTTTTTCTTTTTAATTTTAAAATTTTTGGTTTTTTTTGAGACTGGATTTCTCCGTGTAATAACCCTAGCTGTGCTGAAAATAGCTCTTATAGACCAGGCTGACCTCAAATTTACAGAGATCCACCTGCCTCTGTCTCCCTAGTTCTGGGATTAAAGGTGTGTGCTGCCACCACCACTGTAGAGGCCCAATTCCACCTTCTCCGATGGTCAGAGAGTTAGGAGACTGACAGGCATAGTTAAAGGTGTGCACCACCATGACTAGGACCCAGAGTTCACTTTGTTAAAATGAACTAATGTATCATTATCCACCATAGAAGCCAATGTTTCTCCTGTCGATGGATCCAATCTTCCAGAACAATATTCCCACCCTGTAATTCCACACCCTTCATTCCCAGCAGGACTCACCAATACACACAAGGTTTAGGAGCACAGACAGCATAGTGCTTCTTTAACTGACAAAGGGGCAGAGCCAGCATAAAACTTACAGGATGTCATGAGAGTCTTGAATTATCTACCTGACCACAGCACGGAAAACTGATTAACAGAGCTCATCGCCTTCACCCCATGTTTATTATTTTATTTCCAGACATAATTCTCTGTAGCTCTGGCTAGCTTGGAATGCATTTTGTAGAGAAGGCTGGGTTTGAATTCAAAGATCTACTTGAGAGTGCCCCAAACTAATGTTTGGATTAAAAGTATATGTCTACATAGGCGGGTTTACAAGCCCCCCCCCGCATTTACCATAGCCTGGAAGTGATGCAGATTCTTGGAAATTGTTCAGTCATCAGCTCACCAGAAACACAATTTACCATGACTACAACTGAGTTGCATCCTGGACACATCAACTTTTACTCAAATAATCAATTTGATTATTGCACTAAAAGTGTGCATGTTGTTGCTTTTTAAATCTAAGACTCAATGGGTGCTCTGGTGTTCTGTAGAAAATGTCCAATGAGTATTACTCTTGTTATAACAACAATCCTAATGTGTTGATCAAAATGATTATGCTGGTAATAATCCAGTGTTGAATTATAATTATTCAATATTTTTCTTGATTGATTGTATAGATTTTACAATAATAAAATTACATTTATTTTCGAAAATCAGAGAAATAATATTTTTGCCTTAATTGAAATTTGTTTTAAGATATAGCATTCATGTTGTTTAAAAATTATTTTAAATTTATGTGACTATGTGCATGTGAGTGTTGTTTCCTTGTACAGCTAGAAAAGCACATGGATGGGCTGCCCTGGAGCTGGAGTCACAGGCAATTGTGAGCCTCCTGGTGTAGGCATAGGGAACTGAAGTTGTGTCCTTTTGCAAGTGTGGAACACACTCTTAACCTCTGAGTGATCTCTCCAGTCCTATACCCTTACAATTCTTTACCTAAAATCCCAGATATATCTTTATTATATTGTATTGTCTCACTTCATTTTTGAATGGTTAACATAAAAATCTTCGAGAATGTTTAATACGTTCAATTTAAAATTTGTTTTATATTTTTCTGATATTTTTAATTTACAAGTCTCATTCCTGGCCCTACAGCACCTTTTCTTTATTTCTGTAAGACATATTAAATAAATGACAATGAACCGAGATAAGAAACTTCAATATTCTTATGGTGTATTTCAGAAAAATCTGTCAGAGTCCAAGAAGTTGCAAAACACTGCAAAGAAATGAAAATATTTGAAACAGAGCTGACTATTGGCCACGCAAACTTGAGAGTGTAGTATGCACTTATATTGTTTATTATCTGTTTTATTGTATCATATGGTTAGCTTTTTCCTTAAATAATACTCTATATTTCTAAAGTTAAAACTTTATTAACATACTTTTCATATGAAGTGTAATAGCATTTCTCCTTCCCTTACTCTTCTAAATGTCTCATGTATACCTCTTTTGTTCTCTCAAATTCATATTTATTTTAATTACCTTTATATATGTACACATACAATGACACACATATATTTGTCCTTCTAAATATATGAATGTGATATAAATAGTCTGTATAATACTATTTATATCTATATAATTTTAGGGCTGACTATATTTTTAGGAGATGTAGGTTCATAGCAAACTCTCTGTTCCCTTGGTTCTTACAATCTTTCTTCCCTGTCTTACATATTGTTTCCTGAACCTTAGATATAGGAGTTCTGTTATTGATAGATCAGCTATGATTGGACCCCAAACAATCTCTTGTTATCTCTATATTCATTAGTTTCTGTTTTTTAATAGTGTTTGTCTAAGGCTATAGGAATTTTTTGAATAGTTGTAAGAGCTATATTCATCTGTGAGTACAAGGACAAATATTTATATATTTATATATTTAGATTGCAATTAGGAATTCTGTTTATTTAGTAATAATGACACTAACCCTGGATAGTTAGATTTCTAAAACTAGGCAATGTTCCTTGTATGAAAGACCTTAAATCCAATTAGATAGCTATTATCTACAACTAAGATGTATGTTCCCCGATTGGACTCTTAGGATTATAGTGCTATGCTAGACCTGAAGAGAGCAAATAAAGCTTTAAAACTTGATCTTCAGAAATGCTGAAGCATCAGCAATAGCTTTCTTGTAATGCTTCTTTATGATGAATGATTCAAAGTGTTCACAATGATTAGTTTTAAAAATAATTACTTGTGTATTAGAGAGAAGGCTCAGGGATAAGCCTGCCATGTAATTTGGTGACATGGAACCCATTCCATGAGACTACTTAAGTCTGTAGGACAAGTGCTGACTCCATAAAATGGTCCACTGTCCTCCGCATGTGTTGTAGAAAGCACCTCATCCTTACCCTACTCCTCTTTCATAGTACCCACAATTAGTAATAAATAGGTTATCAGTCACACAAATGATAATACTCCAATACTTCCATTGCTTCTTCAAGATGTTAATGGGAGGTGATTATCCTTATGACAATAACATTTGTATTTTTAGTTTTTTTATTAGAAATAATTTTTTTCTTATATGATGCATCTTGATTATGGTTTTCCTTTGCTCTACTCCTTCAAGTTCCTCCATACATCCCATCCCATCTGGAACTATTCCTTTTCTCTCTCTTCTTAGAACAGAAACTAGCTTCTAAGTGATAATAATATAATATGGCAAAATAAAATTGAGAAATAAAAAACAATACATGTTACATCAGAATTTAACAAGACAAAGAAATGTGAAGAAAAGCCCAAGAGAAGGCACAAGAATCAAAGATCCACTCATTTGCACATGCATGAATCCCATTGAAAACCCTAAGTTGGAAGCCACAACATATATTCAGAAGACACTTTGAGGCTCTGTGCATGCTATTCTCCAGTCCCTGAGTTCATTTGAACTTTGATCATGATTGTTTAAAGCAGTGGTTCTCAACCTCCAGGGTGGAACACCTAGTGATCCTTTCACTTGGGCTGCATATCAGATATCCTGCATATCAGATATTTATATCACAATCCATAACAGTGTCAAAATTAGTTATATAGTAGTAATGAAAATAATTTTATGTTTTGTGGTAACCACAACATGAGGAACATGTTACAGCATTAGAAAGGTTGAGAGTCAAAGATTTAGAGTATCTTGATAACTTGGTGTCCTCTATTCTCTTTGACTCTTCCTCTTCCTCTGGGTTCATGGAGCTCTATCAGGGGTGATGGAGTCATCTATTTAGGACTGAGTGTTGAGACACTCATCTGAGTGTAGGAGAATGCCATTAGCAGTTATTTCATTGCTTCATTTAAAGGACAGTAGTATTGCTTATACCAAACTCCCTGGAATAACTGGTCTCTGGTTCTGGTACCCAAGCAGTGATAGATACAGGTTCTATCTTGTATAGTGGTCCTTAAACCAAACCAGACATTGATTGGTTACTCTAACAAACTTGTATGAACAAATCCCTAGCACATCTTGTAGCCATGATGCCAATGTACATCCAAGAGTTTGAGGCTAGGTTCTTGTTTATGCTTGGTAGTAGTGTGCAGAATACCTTTGTGTATCTAAGATGGTAGAATGTAGGAATGAATGGTCTATGTAGGCACCAAATCAATTTGTCAAGGTTCAATGAGTTGTGTTATGTTTAACACTAGAGGTTTGCTGTCAGTTTGTGGAGAACAATCTATAGTCTTGGTTACAGCCTTGATTGTTGGGATTTTCATGGGACCCTTTTGGCTAACATCTCAATTATATGTAACCCATTCTGATGGGGAACCTTTTTCAGCCAATGGCCTTTGAAAGTCTGGACCACATAAGTGCATGGCTTTGGGTACCAAAAAGTCATGGTCCCACCTACTGGCAACTCTTCTTCCCACATGCCACACCTGGATGTTGGACCCAGTTCCTATTTCTTCATTATAATTTGTGAGCTTCTTTTTTAATAAAAAACCTTAGTGAACCTTATTTAGAGCTAGTGTGGGATTATTTGATTTACATTCACCCCATTTGATGCACTCTACTTCATCTGGCACCCTCAATGTGAGAACTAATCCATGTTCACTCTAATTACCTAAGCCAGGTAAGATTTGAGAGTTAGATGAGGATTGATAATATTACCATTCTGGAATTTAATAACTATTTTGCTTATGTTATTCTGCAAGGCTTATGTGAATTTTCTTATACATCCATTTATTTGATTTTGGGAATTAACTTTGTTTTTCATATTATATCTTTAAGAAAATGGTTTGATAACAGAGCCACAAATGAGGCACTTTTATAAATAATACAGTCTTTACAGACTTATAATGAACAGCTAACTGAGAAAATACTGTTGAAAAGGATAACATTTATTTGACAGACAAAATCTAATCAATGTTGAATGGTGTTGAGAAATTATCAGAAAGAATCCATGCTATTGAATTTAACAATTGGAATCTGTTGAAAGTTATGATAGGTTAACAGATAAGGTGTCTCTCCAGGAAGGCAATATGCATGCCATCAAAAATATGTCCAAGGATGAAATGTTATCTATACTGGACAAACTTCATATGTTGGAATCATATGTGCAGAATAAGGACCAGAAGCTAAATGAATCAATGAGGGCATTAGAACAGAACACTGGATAGGAGATTTAGACTTTATAAAAGGTAATGGTAAAAAGATTTAAAAAGATTGAGAATATTTTCAAAACTGATGAGCAGAGAAAGAAAGTACAAGGACAGGTTTCAGCCTCACCAGTATGTGCCAGAGTCTGGGTTGATTTTCCCAGAGATTTATTGCTTATCCAGTAATGTCTTCTGAGAAGCCAATCTGGCACCATATATTCTAAGGTAGTCAAAGAATATAAATGACATGCTATATGTATGAGATATCTAAAGGAAATTAAGAAAGCAATAATATCTTATGGCTTGCACTCACCATTTATTAGGGAAATGGTGAAAACATTGGCTTCAAGCAATAAGGCTACCCCACACAACTGACTTCAGTTAATCTCAGTGGTCCTAGAAGATGGACCCCAACTGCTATGAAAATGCTATTGGTGAGAAGAGGCAAAAACTTTAGAACAGGGAAAAGTAAAAAAACTTGAGACTTCCCAAATCAAATTCTTAGTGGGGGCTATTACTCTGATCATCAGGAAAAGGTTTTCAATGATGAACTCACCTTGTCCCTATGTAGCACAGCAGTTTTAAATGCTTGGGACAGGATTTAGAAACTAGGAAAGAGAATTGAATTGTATACCAGGGTTAAACAGAACCAGAGAGAACCCTTTAGTGACTTTTTACAAAGAGTAACTAAGGTTGTACAAGTAAGAGTAACAGATCCAGAAGATAGATGAGTACTCATTGAATCTCTGGCTTTTGAAAAATGCCAACTTAGAATGAAAGAAGGTACTTAGGCCTTTAAAGGTCATATCACTACCAATAGATGAATGAATCATGCATACAATGAATGTTGAGACATTTGATGATAGTACTGAGGCTTGGGTAGGTGAAGCAATTTCCAATGGTATGAGGAGACACCAAAATGCCAAATGTTTGATTTTGGTAGAATAGGACATCTGAGAATGGACTGTAGGCAAAGAATTCTTAGACATAATGTCTCCTCTGAGAATGGTAAGATTAGATGGTCTCAATCATCTGGAATATTTAGGAGATGCGACAAAGACTGACATTGGACCAATGAAAGTAGATCAACAAAAGACAGACAAGAAAACCTGATACCATCAGGAAACTCCTTGGGGGGGGCCTATCAAAGGCCCCCAGGTCAAACTTGGTCTAGTCATTCCCAGTTACTGTGGAGAACATGTCTCACCAAAAAAATTGAAAAAATCCAGTGCCTACTGTCAAAAAACATAATTTTCTTGATGATGGAATAGATATGGAGGATGAATCAAAAACTCCTGTAGGAAATAGAAAATGCATATTTTGGCAGACATATATAATGATCAAAGACAAAAGCTAAGAGTACATATAAATAATGCATAAGAGAGATTACTAAATATGGGTGTAGACAATAAGTATTATTATTCCAGAATCTTGGTATCCAAATTAGCCTCTTCAAGAGCCAATTCGATTCCTAGAAATCGGAATCGTTTCCCAAATGAAACAAAGCATGAGATGGGTTGAATGCCTATGACCAGAAGGAGAGAGAGAAAGCAGAATCTGTATGTAGTTAATATTTCAGTGAATTTATGGTGTCGTGACCTGTTGCAGCAATGGAGTACCCAGATTAACCTTTCTGCAGTTCCAAAGGATAGTATAAGGTATTGTAAAGAAAGGTCACTAGCCACTCAGGCTGTACAAGAACACAAGGCAACTAGTAAACCTTCAGAGGTACTAACAGCCCTACCTTTAAAATAGTTAACTGAGAAACCAGTCTGACTTAAACAATGGGCTGTAACAGAAGAAAAACTGCAGGCTTTAGAACAGTTGGCACAGGAGCAACTAGATGCTCACCATATTGAAGACTCAATTAGCCCTTGGAATTCTCCTGTTTTCATTGTTAAAAAGAAATCTGGAAAATGGAGATTGGTGACAGATCTAAGAGCTGTCAGCAAGGTAATTTAACCTATGGGTCCTCTACATTCTAGAATTCCTCTGCTTTCTCTATTACCAAAAGGATGACCTCTCAGAGTTATTGACTTAAAAGATTGCTTCTTCACTATACATTTACAAATGAAGGACAGAGAAAAGTTTGCCTTCACAGTGCCTACTTATAATAATTCTCAGCCTACTTGGAGATTTCAGTGGCTCTTCCACTCACAAGGAATGCTCAATAACTCCACCCTGTGCCAACACTTTGTAAGTCAGTCATTGAAAATAATAAGTAAGCAATTTTGTAAGTCTATAATTCAGCATTACATGGATGAATTTTACTCTCTTATTCAAATGCAGATTCTTTAGAAAAAAATGTTTGAAGTAAAGAAAGTTTTGAATAAATGGGGAATAAAAATTGCTCCTGAAAAAATACAGAGAGGAGATTCTGCTAATTACTTAGGTTATAAAATAAATTGACAGAAAATTGGAACACAAAAGGTACAAATTAGGAGAGACTGATTGTGGACTCTTAATGACTTTCAAAGATTGTTAGGAGAAATTTACAGTCTATGACCAGCTTTTGGGTTAACACTTGATCTAATAATTCATTTAAACATAACCTTAGTGGTGACAAAGACTTTTAAATAGTCCCAGGGAATTAATAGCCAAAGGTGAAATAAAATTGACTGTCATTGAAAAGAAATTACAGGAGGCACATGTGGGTAGGGTGAATCCAAATCTTAATTTATTCTAGTCATATTACTTTCCAGAATTTTTCCTAAAGGAATTTTAATACAGCGGGCTGATATTATCTTAGAATGGATCGTTTTTAGGACATAAATAAGTAAAAAATTAAAAATTTATGTAGATAATGTCTCTGAATTAATTATAAAAGGAATATTGAGACTTTGTCAAATAGCAGGTATAGACCCAGCAGAGATTTTAGTGTCTTTTACTACAGATGAAATTTAAAAAATATGTGTAGCCTGGCAAAGTGCTTGTGCTAATTTTTAAGGACAGATTAATAGCAATTATCCTAAAAGCAACAGAATTATCCTTATAAAGAGAACTACTTGGATTCTTCCCCAAAGTGTATGTGACACATCAATAACTGTAGTCTGAACATTTTATACTGATGCAAATAAATCAGGAAAGAAATGTTACAAATCATAAGATTTAAGTAAGGTGGAACACAGCCCTTATAAGTTTGTCCAAAATGCAGAGCTATATTCATTCTGTTTTCATGGTACTAAGATTTTAAAGAATGTTTCAATATAGTTACTGATTCACAATATGCAGAAAGAGTTGTCTTGCATATTGAAACCACTGAATTTATACCACTTCATACAGAATGAACTTCATTGTTAATTCGGGTTAAAGATATAATCAGGAATAGACTTTGTCCCATATACATGACACACATCTGATCCCATATGGGTCTGCTAGCTCCTTTAGCACAAGATAATGCAGAAATTGATCAGTTGTTGATTGGAAGTGTGTTGAGGCCTCAGAATTTCATAAAAAACAACATGTCAATACCAAATTTTAAAGAAAGAGTTCTTTATTACACGGCAACAATCTAAAGAAATAATAAAGAGATGTCCTCCTTCTTCTTTCTATAACCAAATTTTGTTACCTACAGGGAGTAACCCAAAAGGTACTCAAAGAAATGAAATCTGGCAGATGAATGTGTTCCACTCTACAGAGTTTGAAAAATTAAAATATGCACACCAACCATTGATACTTATTCAGACTTTCAATGGGCAATGCCTTGAGCTCAGAAAAGGCTGATTTAGTGATCACACATTTATTAGAAGTTATGGCTATCATAGGTATGTCTGTACAAGTAAAGACAGATAATGGTCCAGCATATGACTCTAAGAAAATAAAACAGTTCTTTGATTATTGCAATATAAAGCATATTACAATATACCAAACAATTCTACAGGTCAAGTAGTTATATGAAGTTCAAATTGAACTATAAAGAATATGTTAATCAAACAGAAAGGGATGGAAAATACTCCCAGAAATAGATTGCACAATACCTTATTAACCTTGAACACTAATGAGAAAGGACAAGGGCAGCAGAGAGATATTAGATAATAGAAAAGCTTCTGAATTAAATCAATTAGTGAATTTCAGTGACATGGTGACCTCAAAATGGAAACCAGAAGATGTGTCACATTGGGGAAAGGGTTTTGCCTTTGTTCCCACAGTTGAAAAAAGCTATGGGGACCATCAAAATTAATAAAGATTCAATCTGAAAAGGAGAAACCTTTTGAGAAATAGAGATGATAGCTCACCCACAGAGGTTACAATCACATATATAGTAAGAAAACCACATAAGGGTTAGGTTCTGTTCTCGTTTCTGCCGGAAAATATATATCTTCAAAAAGTCAAAAGACCCTTGACATTTGGATGCCTAAAGAGGAAAAAGTAACTATCCAGAAAGATCACCAAGCAAAGAGAAATATGTTTTAGGAGGACAGGCTATCTGAGGGTAAAATTATATATATATATATATATATATATATATATGTATATATATATATATATATATATCTTGCTTTCAAGTTGGACAATTTCTATCCTTTTCTAAATCCAAGCATGTTGTTAAAGGAAAAATTCAGTTTCTTTCTCATGTCAGGAGCCATCTGGTATGGTACAGAAAGAAGAAAGCTTTTAGGAAAAAATTTTACTTTTCTCCATATTTATTTTGTTTATATCATATCTTTTGTTGAATATATATCTATATGAATAATGTTTAAGCTTTATACAACGAACAGTAGAATTTCCTTCAGTAATATTTGAATCTTCAGGAAGAAGATGGGGCCCCACAACCATGACTCCACCTGGTTGATTTGACATCATGATCCTGATAGTGCTACTATAAGTCCAGTTTGGGGTACCTGCTGCTCAAGATGGTTCCAACTTGGTTAGACGAAATGGTGCACCTTCTTACAATAATATGGCCAGAACTCCAAGTGAGAATTTCAGAAAAAAAATCCTGTTGAATACTCAGAGACAATTTTCAATTATACCAGACAGTAATCTTGAAACATAACCATCATTTAATTTTATAGGATCACATAGAAAGAACATTGTCCCCATGATAGCTGGAATTAATTTTAAAGGACAACAGCCCAACAAAGTCTGTCCTCAGGGTTAGGGACATCATTTAGGGGTAGATTATTAGTGGTTTAAGTTTGGAGTTGGGGTGGAAATTATGTAGACTCAGAGATATCTTTGAAAAAAAGGGAAAATTGAATGTGATAATAGGTAGATTTGTGTGAGCTTGCTCACATTAATAATAATAATAGTGAACAATAGAGTGAATACTTGCAAGCTATTATTTATTGGCAGTTTACATTGGTATAGATTTATAGATTCTTGCAAACTGATACCAATTCAAATTATATTTGTTATATTGAATATGCTCCTATTTCTGTTTACAGTATTCAAACACTTATGCAAAATTATTTCGTCAGATTATATGCATTCATGTTTCTACCTCTGTTTAATACATTTTGTATATTAATACAATTTTAGGATATATTTATCATATTGCATTATACATTTCTACCTCTGATCAAGATATTTATTCATTATTTACGTTTTGAGGTCATTGTCCTCATTTGCTACACAGTTGTTTAAAGATGTTTAATATTCTAATATGAAGTCTTAGACTTTAAGTTATACAGGTACCAAGTATTATAGGCCAATAGTCATCCTTTTTTGTCATACTTATAGTTAGACTAATCAGGTTCTTGAGATACATAGAGATTGTATTCTGCATAGACAGGTAGACTTCAACTGCTTCATGGAACTGTAGACCATTGTATTTAAATAACTTAGGGGTATGTTGATATCAGACATCATTGCTCCTGAGAGCACTGATCTATTCCTGAGATGATGTTGAGTACTGAATAATCAATTTATTGAGTACTGAATACTCAATTTATTGAGTAAAAATGAGTACTGAATACTCATTTTATTCATGGCAAAACTGGCCTTTCGGTAAGGAACTGCCCATGCATTGACCACTGACAAAATGCATGGTGTCCATACTGAACAAGCAGGATACAAGAAAAAAGACAGTCAAACCTTGCCAAGATAGCGTAATACAGTTTTTAAGAATTTTCTTGCCTCTGAAAATGGTCTGTCAGTTACTCTATGCCTTAGCCAAAGTTGATTGCTTCAACATTGCAAATGAGTGACTGTCCAGGTAGCCAGTTGTCTCTGTCATCTACTGCACAATTTGAAAGCTGCTTGATTGCACTTCTTGACTACTGAAATAATATTTTCTTCCTTCTCAGGCCTTTGATGGGGTTGAAGATTAGATTGTTATAGTTACTTTCTTCTTATGATTTAGCCAACTCATTTCTAATAAAAGACAGACTCCTTAGGATAGAATAATATTTGAAAAATTTAGCATATGTTCCTTGCTTAATATTGTTTATATTAGTTGTAATTCTAATTTTTATAGCTGATATCTGTTCTTATTGTATATGCTTATGTATTGGGCTTGGAACTCTTCTATTTAAACAAAAGAAGAACATGATGGGGAATCTCCTTCAGCCAACGGCCTTTGAGAGGCTGGACCAGTTTGGGGCATGGCTTTGTGTACCAAAATGTTGCAATCCTGCCTGCTCTCTGCTCTTCTTCCCATGTACCACACCTGAATGTCGGACCCCATTCTCATATCCTCGTTGTGATCTGTTAGTTTCCCTTTTAACAAAGAAAACCTTTAGTATACCCTATTCGGAGCTAGTGTGGGATTATTTGATTTGTGTTTTCCCCATTTGGCATTTTCTGCTTTACCATTCCCAGTGCTAGAAGTTTCTTTTGGTGACAAGAGATATCCTGTTCAAATATTTCAATTGAGACAATTTCATTTAGCTCTAGCTATCATATGTATGTCTATATAACCATAAGGCATTTTTTTTTCAAATTAAGCACAGTCTTGAGGGTCCCCATTAAGTTTTCAGTACCTCAGTCTCTTTTTTTTAAGAGATCAACAATCACCATGAAACCCAGACAGATTGTAGTAGGTGGAGTAGAAGCAACGAAGCCCCACACTTTGAGACCCTGTTACAGCCATCTCTACAGAATGCTAAGGAGATTAAATTATCATTGCCTGCCCTTAAAATCAGCTAGTCTTGTATTAAGAGTTGGTGCTTTTGGGGGTGCCCTTCTTTCTTGGTAGCTCAGTTTCACTTCAGTAATGTCCTATGTGGTTATGATGCTGATAAGACTCAGCCCAGCTTAGCTTCCTGTCCATGTTTTTGTACAACAGATATTTGTGATAAAGTAGATTGGCCACAGGATGTGTGTGGTCTGAGTTCCAGACTACACATTTCTATATTTGTTATTCCAAAGGCAAAAGGAAAAATGCCTTCTTGAAACACTTATTTCTCTGATGTTCTTGGGTAGATGGAAAAGACCGAGAGTTCTCTCTGTATTTCTGACCCTTAGGGGGCTTTACCTTAAAGAATTTACTGTGGACGTCAAATTCCTACCTCTCTTTTCACCTAAATTTTTTATACTTTTTTCTTGTTAGTGTTCATCATGCAACCCAAGTGTACACCAGAATTCACTTATGAAGAACAGACTGTTCTCAAAATTAAGTTCCTTCTTTTCCAGTCTGCTCAATGCTGGGAACACACACGTATATCATCACACTTATATTTAACTCTTTTATTTTTATTTTTAAGAAATTTCAGTTATAGTTCCATCATTATGGGTGAGTTACAGAGACAGTCACTTAGGAATCATAATTGCCCACATTGTGTTCATAGTTAAAAATCAGAGTACATTCGAATTGGAAAAGAAGAAGTTAAACTTTCATTATTTGCAGATGATATGATAGTGTACATAAGCGACCCCCAAAACTCCACCAAAGAACTCCTACAGCTGATAAACACCTTTAGTAATGTGGCAGGATACAAGATCAACTCCAAAAAATCAGTCGCCCTTGTATACACAAAGTATATGGAAGCAGAGAGGGAAATCAGAGAAGCTTCACCTTTCACGATAGCCACAAACAGCATAAAATATCTTGGGGTAACTCTAACCAAGGAAATGAAAGACCTATATGACAAGAACTTTAAGGCATTGAAGAAAGAAATTGAAGAGGATACCAGAAAATAGAAGGACGTCCCTTGCTCTTGGATTGGGAGGATCAACATAGTAAAAATGGCAATTCTACCAAAGGCAATTTATAGATTCAATGCAATCCCCATCAAGATCCCAGCAAAATTCTTCACAGATCTTGAAAGAACAATAATCAACTTTATATGGAAAAACAAAAAACTCAGGATAGCCAAAACAATCCTATACAATAAAGGATCTTCTGGAGGCATTACCATCTCTGACTTGAAACTCTATTACAGAGCTACAGTAATGAAAACAGTGTGGTACTGGCATAAAAACAGAGAAGTTGATCAATGGAATCGCATAGAAGACCCAAATTTTAACCCACAAACCTATGATCACCTCATTTTTGATAAAGGAGCTAAAAGTATACAATGGAGGAAAGAAAGCATCTTCAACAAATGGTGCTGGCACAACTGGATATCAACCTGTAGAAGAATGAAAATAGACCCATATCTATCACCTTGCACAAAACTCAAGTCCAAATGGATCAAAGACCTCAATATTAGTCCGAACACACTGAACCTGATAGAAGAGAAAGTGGGAAGCACCCTACAACAAATGGGCACAGGAGATCGCTTTCTATGTATAACCCCAGCAGCACAGACATTAAGGGGAACATTGAATAAATGGGACCTACTAAAACTGAGAAGCTTCTGTAAAGCAAAGGACACTGTCACTAAGACAAAAAGGCAACCTACTGACTGGGAGAAGATCTTCACCAACCCTGCAACAGACAAAGGTCTGATCTCCAAAATTTATAGAGAACTCAAGAAAGTAGACTTCAAAATGCTAATTAACCCAATTAAAAAATGGGGCACTGATCTGAACAGAGAATTCTCAACAGAAGAAGTTCAAATGGCCAAAAGACACTTAAGGTCATGCTCAACCTCCTTAGTGATTAGGGAGAAGCAAATCAAAACAACTTTGAGATATCATCTTACACCTGTCAGAATGGCTAAAATCAAAAACACCAATGATATCCTTTGCTGGAGAGGCTGTGGAGGAAGGGATACCCTCATCCATTGCTGGTGGGAATGCAATCTTGTGCAACCACTTTGGAAATCAGTGTTTCGGTTTCTCAGGAAATTCGGGATCAACCTACCCCTGGACCCAGCAATACCACTCTTGGGAATATACCCAAGAGATGCCCTATCACATGACAAAAGCATTTGTTCAACTATGTTCATAGCAGTATTATTTGTAATAGCCAGAACCTGGAAACAACCTAGATGCCCTTCAATGGAAGAATGGATGAAGAAAGTGTGGAATATATACACATTAGAGTACTACGCTGCAGTAAAAAACAATGACTTCTCGAATTTTGCATGCAAATGGATGGAAATAGAAAACACTATTCTGAGTGAGGTATCCCAGACCCCAAAAGATGAACATGGGATGTGCTCACTCATAATTGGTTTCTAGCCATAAATAATGGTCACGGAGTATATAATTGGTGAACCTAAAGAAGCTAAATAAGAAGGCGAATCCAAGGAAAAACATATAATTATCCTCTTGGCTATGGGAAGTAGACAAAATTGCCGGGGAGAAAATTTGGGATCTTGGGGGTGGGGTGGGATGGGAGTATCGGGGGATGGGGAGAGAAAAGTGAGAAGGGGAGGATGAGGGAAACTTGGGGAAACAGGAGGATTGGGATAAAGGAAGGTTGGATAGGGGAGCACGGAAGCACAATTCTTAGTTAAGGGAGCCACCTTAGGGTTGGCATGAGACTTGAACCCAGAGTGGCTCTCAGGAGCCCAAGGCGAGGTCCCCAGTTCCTTGGGCAGCTGAGGATAGGGAACCTGAAATGACCCTATCCTATAGCAATGCTGACGAATATCTTGCATATCACCATAGAACCTTCATCTGGTGATGGATGGAGATAGTCACAGAGACCCACACTGGAGCACCGGACTGAGCTCCCAAGTTCCCATTGAGGAGCGGAAGGAGGGAGAACATGAGCAAGGAAGTCAGGACCACGAGAGGTGCACCCAACCACTGAGTCAGTGTGGCTGATCTATTGGGAGCTCACCAAGACCAGATGGACTGAGACGGAAGAAGCATGGGATAAAACCGGACTCTCTGATCATGGCGAACAATGGGGGCTGATGAGAAGCCATGGACAATGGCCCTGGGTTTTGATCCTACTTCAAGTTCTGGCTTTGTGGGAGCCTAGCCAGTTTGGATGTTCACCTTCCTAGACATGGACGGAGGGGGGAGGACCTTGGACTTTCCACAGGGCAGGGAACCCTGACTGCTCTTTGGACTGGAGAGGGAGGGGGAGAGGAGTGGCGGGAGGGGGAGAAGGGTGGGAGGAGGGGGAGGGAAATGGGAGGTGGGGAGGAGGGGGAAACGTTTTTTTTCCTTTTTCTCAATAAAAAAATAAAAAAATAAAAAAAAAGAGGAGGAAAAAAATCAGAGTACAAGGAACACATGGTTATTCTCAGCTTGTTTTCTTCACTTTAAACATTTGAGGACATCTGTCTTAGGGAATGTTGCTACTCTATATGTAGTGACCAGGTCTTCTCACACCACTTAAACTAAACAGGAAAATTTCCCTCCAGACAGGCTAATAGGACAACTCTCTGTAATTTAGACAAACTCTCAGACTCTATCTTGAACTGAGTAGATAATAGCAAGTTGATATTTAAATTAAAAATCACACTAGCAGAAAGAACAAAACTTTTCCATTCAAATTGCCTAAAATTTTTAGAAACAATGATTCTACTTTATCTAATTATGTAAACCAATCTTGAGAATATACAATGATATCCCTTTAGTCATCAACACACCATGGATATAGTGCATTTTCATGTTTATTGATCCATTAGTTAATCACAGCTGCTGTGAATTCATGTGTGTAATAGCCATGTCATTTTCATAGACCAGCCTCAGCCAGCATTCCTTTGCTTCCTTTAGTTCCTATGTTCGTTCATTCACCCTCTGTTATTATGTGTGCTGAGGCTTGGAATGGGTAATGTAGATGTTCTAAGATGGCTGTTTTTCTCTATATACTGTTTTAGACCTCTTGGGCTCAAGTGTCTGAGAAAAAGCTGAATTTGCTGTTAGAAGTCTTTAGATCACAGCTGTTGAAGATGGGGCGGCTGGGCTGCGTCCCTGGCACCCGGCCGCCCACATGGCTCTAGCTTATGCCCGAAATAATTACACAGAAACTGTATTCATTTAAACATTGCCTGGCCCATTATCTGTAGCCTCTTATTGGCTAGCTCTTACATATCGATCTAACCCATTTCTAGTATCCCTGTAACACCACGAGGTGCGCTTACCAGGGAGGATCTTAACCTGCGTCTGGCTGGAGTGGGAGCATCATGGCGACTCTCTGACTCAGCTTCTTTCTCCCCCAATCCTGTTCTGTTTACTCCACCCATCTAAGGGTTGGCCTATCAAATGGGCCTAGGCAGTTTCTTTATTAGTTAACCAATGAAAGCAACAGATAAGATACAAGACCCACCTCCATCACACAGCCTTCCCTGTTCGTGCTGTTTTCTTTTTTTCTCTAATTTGTTTCTCTCTTCTGATTTCCTGTCATATGGATTTACTACCTACCATTCTTCATCCTTCACCCTCTTTATACTGCTTTCTTCTCTATATTACATCTGTCTCCACAAGTTTCTGGAAGGGATCATCCTAAATGATAAAGCTTTTGTTTTCTCTTTCCTCTCTCTCTAACCTACACATACAAACACACACATGTAAAATGACACATATGTGTAAATATGCCATAATGAAAACCAATACTTTGTTTGTTGACTCCAAAATTTAAAAAGATAAAAATATAGAACCATAATTTTAATCTAGCCTCCATATATTAAAGTGTGCAGTAATTACCTTTCTTATTCTGTCCTATTATGATAAACATAATGAATTCCAGTTACATTCATTTTCTTGAAAATGTTTTATTTAACTTTTCTCTATGATTGCATGTTAGGAGCACAAAGGTCCTTGTGCCTTCCACCCACTAGGGAAGTCAGAAAAGTTAACTGTTCATGATTTTCTTTTCAAAGAAACAGATATTTAACCTGTCCCCCCCCCAGAATTCTGGGAATTAGAAGTGATTAATAGCCTGATGGTCTTTGATATCTGAAGATTCAGATCATATCAGTCTCTCACAAGCAGGACCAGAGTAAGTTAATAGTCTATATAATCTCCATGTTATCTGAAAGACCAGATAATATCAGCTCCCACAACCAGGAGCACAGATACCTAATTGTCTAGATGACCTTTACTTTTTCTATATATCCAGGAGATTCCTCAGGAATAGTGGTGCTTAATAATAGACCAAATGACCTGTAAACTACTTTTATGACTGAGCCTACATCAGATCCTTCCTTAGGCCCATAAAGTAATACAGGAAGTTTATCTGCATAGTATACATTCTTGAAAGAAATAACATATACTTGAGTTTTATTTTAATGATATTTCCTTTGCACTTTGGATTTTGTTATACCTGGGAGCCCCCACCCCCAAACTGCACTGTTTAAATATGTTTAAAATTAACTGCATAGGGTTAAACTACCAAAGTTTGAACCAGTGTGGCTAACCAAGTCATGCTAAACTGTGTTTCCTGCTTGCTTCTCACAGTTTGTTACTCTGCAATCAATAGCATTTGCAGGGATACCCACAGCCAGCAAGCAATGTGAGGGACTCAATACTCAGAGAAGATAAGAAAAAGTTTCTTTGAATAGAAATTAAGGGATCATGAAACTCTAGCCCCTCACACAAGGCAGGGCCATAAGTAAGAATGGAATTAACATGGGTTCTAATCAGTCCTAAGAGACAAAGAATTTTGCAGAATTATTAGATGTTTGCAAAGATCCAAACTAAAAGTTACAAAATATTCAGCTCTACAACTTTACTCTTTTAGGAAACAGTGTATAAACACTTACAAAAGGAAGATAAGAAATCTCTCAATTATTTTGCAAGCCAGAGTACAGTAATATTTTGCTTGTATCATCTTAGGAAGAACAAACACAAAAGAAAAAAAGAAGAGTGGAAGAGAAAGGTGGGAGGGAGAAAATTTTCTGCTGGACTCATCTTGGTAGTTTTCAGCAGGGTGAAAGAAGTGGATGTTGCATATCTTTGGATTCCAGTCAACACACCCATTCAGCACTTGCCATCCCAACCTATCTGAATCGAAATCAAAGTCCTCCTGCTTCTCTGCCTCTTCAGAATTCCAGGTCCAGACAAGCATGGAGCCTGGAAAGACTTCTAAGGCAAAATCTAAATTCCAAGGACAAATGTGTACTTCTCTGCCACAGAGCATGAGCTGTGTCCTGGCTGTCCTAGAGCTTATTTTTCCGTTTGTTTGTTTGATTTTTGTGTTTGCTTTTTGTTGGTTTTTTATTATAGTGTGAATATCCTTTATTGAAAATCAAGTGTTCATAGGATTGAGGGTTAAAATCCGGGTCTTCTACTCGATTCCATTGGACAACTTCTCTGTTTTTATGGCAATACCAAGTTGTTTACAATACTGTAGCTCTGTAATAGAGTTTGAAGTGAGGGATGGTAATGCCTTCAGAAGTTCCTTTATTGTATAAGACTGTTTAGGCTATCCTGGGTTTTTTGTTTTTCCATATAAAGTTGATCATTTTCCTCTCAAGGTCTGTGAAGAATTTTGATGGGACCTTGATGGGGATTGCATTGAATCTATAAATTGCCTTTGGTAGAATTGCCATTTTTACTATGTTGACCGTCCCAATCCAAGAGCAAGGGAGATCCTTCCATTTTCTGGTATCCTCTTCAATTTCTTTCTTCAAAGATGTAAAGTTCTTTTCAAATAGATCTTTCACTGTCTTGGTTAGAGTTACCCCAAGATATTTTATGCTATTTGGGACTATCATGAAAGGTGATGCTATTCTGATTTCCCTCTCTGCTTCCTTATCCTATTTGTATAGGAGGGCAACTGATTTTTTGGAGTTGATCTCGTATCCTGCCATGCTACTAAAGGTGTTTATCAGCTGTAGGAGTTCTTTGGTGGAGTTTTTGGGGTCGCTTATGTACACTATCATATCATCTGCAAATAACGAAAGTTTTACTTCTTCATTTCCAATTTGAATCCCCTGGATCCCCTTATTTTGTCTTATTGCTATTGCTAGAACTTCAATCACTATCTTGAAGAGGTATGGAGAGAGTGGACAGCCTTGTCGTGTTCCTCATTTTAGTGGAATGGCTTTGAGTTTCTCTCCATTTAATTTGATGTTAGCTGTCGGTTTGCTGTAAATAACTTTTATTATATTTAGGTATGACCCTTGTATCCCTAATCTCTCCAAGACCTTTATCATAAAGGGATGTTGAATATTGTCAAATGCTTTTTCAGCATCTAATGAAACGATCATATGGTTTTCTTTCTTTCAGTTTGTTTATATGATGGATTACATTGATAGATTTTCGTATGTTGAACCAGCCCTTCATCTCTGGGATGAAGCCTACTTGATCATAATGGATAATTTTTCTAATGTGTTCTTGGATTTGGTTTGCCAGTATTTTAGTGTGAATTTTTGCGTCAATGTTCGTGAGTGAAATTGGCCTGTAATTCTCTTTCTTGGTTCGGTCTTTGCGTGGTTTTGTTATCAGGGTAACTGTAGCTTCATAAAAGGAATTTGACAATGACTCTTCTGTTTCTATATTGTGAAATACATTAAGGAATATAAGTATTAGGTCTTCTTGAAAGTTCTGGTAGAATTCTGCATTGAAACCATCTGGTCCTGGGCTTTTTTTGGTAGGGAGGTTAGTCTAATTCTTCGCGACTAACAGGTCTATTTAAATTGTTCACCTGCTCCTGGTTTAACTTTGCTATATGGTACTTATCTAAAAAAATGTCAATTTCTTTTACATTTTCCATTTTTTTGGCATACAGGATTTTGTAGTAAGATCTAGTGATTTTCTGAATTTCCTCTGTGTCTGTGATTATGTCCCCCTTTTTATTTCTGATCTTATTAATTTGCATGTTCTCTCTCTACCGTTAGATTAGTTTGGACAGGGGTTTATCAATCTTGTTGATTTTCTCCAAGAATCAACTTTTTGTTTCATCGATTCTTTGGATTGTTTTCTGTGTTTCTATTTTGTTGATTTCAGCCCCCATTTTGATTATTTCCAGTCTTGTACTCCTCCTAGGTGAGTCTGCTTCTTTTTTTTCTAGAGCTTTCAGTGTGCTGTTAAGTCTCCAATGTGTCCTTTCTCCATTTTCTTTAAGTGGGCACTTAGTGCTATGAACTTTCCTCTTAGCACTGCTTTCATACTGTCCCATAGATTTGAGTATAATGTGTCTTTATTTTCATTAAATTCAATGATGACTTTAATTTTCTTCTTTATTTCTTCCTTGACCCAGGTGTGGTTCAGTAGTTGACTATTCAGTTTCCATGAGTTTGTAGGCTTTCTGGGGGTAGTATTGTTGTTGAATTCTAACTTTATTCCATGGTGATCTGATAAGACACAGGTGGTTACAAATGTTTTTTTGTATCTGTAGAAGTTTGCTTTGTTACTGAGTATGTGGCCAATTTTGAGAAGGTTCCATGAGCTGCAGAGAAGAAGGTATATTCTTTCCTATTTGGGTGAAATGTTCTATAGATGTCTGTTAAGTCCATTTGACTCATTACCTCCATTAATTCTCTAATTTCTCTGTTAGGTTTCTGTCTGATTGACCTGTCCATTGGTGAGAGAGGTGTATTGAAATCTCCTACAATTAGTGTGTGTGGTTTGATGACTGCCTTGAGTCTAGCAATGTTTCTTTTACATAAATGGGTGCTTTTATATTGGGGCATTGATATTCAGGATTGAGACTTTGTCCTGATGAATTGTTCCTGTTATGAGTATAAAATGTCCCTCTCTATCTCTTCTGATTGGTTTTAGTTTAAAGTCAAATTTGTTAGAAATTAGTATGGATACTCCTGCTTCTTTCGTAGGTCCATTTGCTTGATAAACCTTTTCACAGTCCTTTACTCTGAGTAGATGTCTGTCTTTGTGGTTGAGGTAAGCAGCAGAATTTTGGATCCTGTTTTCATATCCAATCTCTTAGCCTGTGCCTTTTTATAGATGAGTTGAGTCCATTGATATTAAGTGATATTAATGACCAGTGGTTGTTAACTCCTGTCACTTTTTTTGGTATTAGAGTTTGTGTTTTTCCCTTCTTCGAGTTGTGCTGGTGAAGGGTCACTAGATGTCTGAGGTATTGTGGGCATTGTTGGACTCCTTGATTTGTGATTTTCCTTGTATTACTTTCTGTAAGGCTGGATTTGTGGCTATGTATTGTTTAAATTTGTTTCTTTCCTGGAAAATTTTGTTTTCTCCATTTAAAGTTAATGAAAGCTTGGCTGGGTATTGTAGTCTGGGCTTGTATCCATGGTCTCTTAGTTCCTGAAGTACATCTATCCAGGATCTTCTGGCTTTCATGGTTTCCATAGAGAAGTCAGGTGTAAGTCTGATAGGTTTACCTTTACAGGTTACTTGACCTTTTTCCTTAGCAGCTCTTAATATTCTTTCTTTGTTCTGTATGTTTTGTGTTTTTATTATTATATGGCAAGGGGATATATATATTTTCATCCATTCTATTCTGTGTTCTGTATGCTTCTTGAACCTTCATAGGAATATCTTTCTTTAGGTTGGGAAAGTTTTCTTCTATATTTTTATTAAATATATTTTCTGGACCATTGAGCTGTACATCTTTTCCTTCTTTTACCCCGATTATTCTTAGGTTTGGTCTTTTTATTGTGTCACACTTCCTGAATGTTTTGTGATGAGAATTTGTTGGTTTTGCTATTTTCTTTGATTAGTGCGTTTATTTTCTCTATGGTATCTTCAGAATCTGAGATTCTTTATTCTGTCTCTTGTATTCTGTTGCTTATGCTTGTTTCTGTAGTCTCTATTCGTTTACCTTGATTTTCCATATCCAGCCGGCACCCGGTTTGTGTTTTCTTGCTTGACTCCATTTCAGTTTTCAAGTCTTGAACTATTTCCATTATCTGTTTGATTGTTTTTCCTTGGTTTCCTAGGATATCATTCACGAATTTACTCAATTCTTCAATCTTTTTGTTATTCTTCCCATCCATTCCTTTAAGGGAGTTTCTCACCTCCTGTTTAAGGGCCTCTTGTTCGTTTTTAAAAATGCTGCAAGATCCCCATGGCAGTAGGCAGCAGAAATGCTGTAGGTCCCAAATGGTGGTAGTGGGCCATGTGGTGGCAGGCAGCAGGCCCTGGGAGCAGCTAGTCCCAGGCAGAGACGGCCGCTGGTCTCAGAGCAGTGGTGGCAGGCCATGTGGCAGCAGGCAGTGGGCCCCAGGTAGAGACGGCTGCTGGTCCCTGAGCAGTGGCTGGTCCCAGGCAGGGAGACACATGGCGGGCGGGCAGAAGACAGAAACATGGATAGACCGACATGCAGGGTGAGGTTGAATGTTTATTCAGGGGGTTATGGAGGAGGAAGGGTGAAGGGGGGGACAGAGAGAGAGAGAGAGAGAGAGAGAGAGAGAGAGAGAGAGAGAGGAGGAGAAAGAGACAGAGAAGGGGGAAGCAGAGAAGTGGGGAGAGAGGCAGAAGCGAAGCTGCCTCTCTGAGAGGAAGATGGAAAAGAGAGAGCGAGCTCAGGCCGGAAGCTGAAGATCAGCCTGCCTCAGCGGATGGGGAAGGGAGTGGGCGTGGCTTGTCTCTTAAAGGGACCAAAACCATAACACCTCTAACACTTTCATAAAGTCAATTTTTTTCTATTTCTTCTTGATTAAGGTGTTCAAGTCCTCCTGTTGTAAATTCGCTGGGTTCTGGTTTTTTCATGTTGCTTTTCAGATTGTTGGGTGAATTCTAGCATTGGCGCCTGCCCATCTCTTCCTCCAAATGCTCCCCTATGGATCTTCTTTTACAAGATTGGGTCTCCTTGCCCACTGATGGATCTTCTGGTACCAAGATCAGGTCTCCTTGCTGGCCAGGTAGCTCACAAACAAAAGGCCTACCTTGTTTGCTGCAGGCAGGCTATTGAAACAAAGGGACTCCTGCCAGCCTGGTTGCCCTCACGACTCAGTCCCAGCGCTCAAACAGGCTGAGCTGGGTTACGTTATGGGCCCAAAGAGAGGAGGGAGTCAGAAGGGAGGGGTTTTCTGGTTGCAAGCTGGGTGGGGTAGGAAGAGA
>JABTXL010001088.1:10265020-10279313 GCA_025134845.1 Neodon shergylaensis | reverse complement strand
TATATATATATATATATATATATATATATATATATATATATATATATATTAGAATACTAAAATTCAATGACCTATTAAAATTGAAGGAACACAGCAGTGTATTTTAGAATCAATTGAAATTTTATACTAATTTTTGAGACCCTATTCCTCATACTGGATTGATCACCTTGTCCAGCCTTAATACATGGGGGAATTTCTCAGTCTTACTGCAATTTGATGTGGCATAATTTGTTGACACTCAGTGGAGAATAGAAATTTCCTAAACAGAGCTGGAAGGGGTGTGGACTTGGAGATAGGAACAAAGGTGGATTGGGGAGTCACTAGGAGGGAAGGAAGGAGAAGATAGTCAGCCAGGTTGCAAAATAAACAAATTTATTTAAAAATATTTTTATGACTTAGCAGTCACATTATTTGAAGAATTCCATTTTAAATTATGTGTGAACATGTACATGTGAGTGCTAGTGTCTTATAAGGCTAAGAGAGGTCATTGATAGGATGCCCTGGAGCTGGAGTCACAGTTGTGAGTCTCCTGGTGTAGGAATTTGGAATTGAAGTTGGGTCCTCTGCAAATTCAGAAAACATTCTTAACTTCTGTGTGATTAACCTCTCTCCAGTCTTATATCTATACCATTCTTTACAATATACCATATATATGCATATTTATATATTGTATATATAATGTATTGTATTGTTTCACTTCTTTGTTGAATGGAAGATATAACAATATTTGAGAATGTTTAATATATACAATTTGACAAGTTGTTTTTGCATTTTTCCAGACATTTTAGTTTACAAGGTTCATTCCTAACTCTTTAGCTGTTGTTTTTTTAGCAGTTTTTGTCATTAGGACATATTAAATGGAGGACAATGAACCTTGATAAGAACCATCCATATTCTTATGATGTATTTCTAGAGGAGGCCAAGGAGCTGTAAGACACTGCAAGATATGGGAACATATCATTCCCCTTACCTCTCTAGACCTCTCCAATATAACTCTTTTGTTCTCCCTCAAATTCATATTTATCTTAATTACCTTTATTTATCTACAGATATATTCTTAAATAAATAAATACAATCTGAAAAAATTTGTATAATGTAATTTATATGTATATAATTTTAGTGATGACCACAGTCTTAGGGGATGTAGTCTCAGCAAATTTCATGTTCTTCTGATTCTTACAATTTTTTTCCCTTACTTGCATCTTGTTCTCTGAGACTTAGGTGCAGGAATTGTGTTGAAAATGGATCTGCAGGGACTGGGCAACACACAATCACCCATTCTTTGCATTTTTTTATATGTCAGTGTTTTATAATGAAGTTTGTTGGAGGCAAATAGAAGGTTTTTCTCTTTTATGAGTGGAAAGAGCTAGACTTTTCTGTGTGTCAAAGGATAAAGGTTTAGATATTTAGAATGCAAATATGAATTATACTTAATTAGTAAAGTGGCAATTGTAGATTTTTCTAAGGTCAATCATCTCACTTGCTCTGAACAGTTGATTAGCTTTCCAGAACCAGGCAATACTTCCTTGCGTTTGAGCAGACCTTAAGTTCAATTACACAGCTATCATCTAATACCAAGATATGTATGATACTCTGGAAATCTTGGGGTTATTGTGCCATGCTGGTCAGGAAAAGGCCAAACAATGTCCCAAGCCTTCATCTTCAGAACAGGATAGCCGAGATGGGGGGAAGGACAGAGATGAGAGTAAGGAAAGGAATATTTTGATTTAGGGAGCCATTATGGGGGGCTAGCAAGAAACCTGGCATTGGAGTTATTCACAGGAATCCACAAGGATGACCCCAGCTAAGATGCTAAGCAGTATTGGAGAGGGTGCCCAAACTGGTCTTGCCCTGTAATCAGATTGATGACTATCTTAAATGTCACCATAGAACTTCATTTAGCAACTGATGGAGACAGGCACAGAGATGCACATTGGAGCACTGGGCTGAGCTCCCAAAGTCCGGTTGATGAATGGAAAGAGTGAGAGTATGAGCAAAGTTATGCATTAAGTTAAACCAGTTACTTGCTGGTTCCTCTCACAACCTTGTGCCGCTGATTAATAGACAATCCTATAGTGCTCGGACTTCTAGTTATATTGTTTGGGTTTTCTGATTGGATGTATAGAGATATATTTCAGTCTCTTCAAATCTTTCAGAGACCTAGAGTATGGCATTTGTTTTTCATGACATGAGACACATCTGTTCTTGTCAGCACCAATTAATTCA
This sequence comes from Neodon shergylaensis, assembly GCA_025134845.1. Taxonomy (NCBI): domain Eukaryota; kingdom Metazoa; phylum Chordata; class Mammalia; order Rodentia; family Cricetidae; genus Neodon; species Neodon shergylaensis. The sequence continues at coordinate 10,277,087 of JABTXL010001088.1, read as the reverse complement.
ATAGGAAGATAGACATTGAAGAGGCTCCTCATGGAGTTTTTAGGCCTTTAGGCAAGAAACTGCTCTTGCCTTGACTGCCTGATGACTGGACATGCAGACCCCACAGAGAAGTGACTGCTGAACTGGTCTAAAGGTGAGACAATCCCTTGGAGTTCCTGCTTCATGAAAGAGTCTGCCAGACATTCTGCTGGACACAGAAGAAAGTGGCTTACAGCCTGCCAACATAGGCAGAATTTTCTTTGAAATTTCTTGATTCATGGAAAAGTCTGCTGGATACTGTGGGCTGAAGATGGGTGCCTACAACATTGCAGGGGAACTTTGGGTGACTGTCCAGGTGGCGAGATATCTCTGTCAGTTTTTGGGCTTTGGAGATTACTTACAATGTACTTTCTGTTTTCCTGGATAATGTTGCATCATTCTGGGTTCTTTGATGGAGTTAAAGAATAGATATTTATAATTATAGTTTTCCTTAGGATAAAAGATGAAGTAGATATAAATGTTGTGATTGTAATTCTTGTTGATACCTGCCTTGTTGTATGTGATTTTGCTATGTTAAAGTTGAAACCTTCCCTTTTACTTAAACAGAGAAGGGGAAATGGTGTGGAAGGTCCTTATGTATATGTGTTGCTTTTATTAGTTAATAAATAAAGAAATTTCTTTGGTTTGTGATAGGGCTAGGCAGTGAAAACTATACTGAATGCTAGGAGAATGAAGGTGGAGTTGAGAGAAGCCATGTAACCTTGCCAGAGATGGAGGCTGGATGGAATCATGCCAGTAAGCCACAGCTAAGCGGTGATACACAGATTAATAGAAATGGGTTAAATTTCTATTAAAGAGCTATCCAATAAGAAACTAGAGATAATAGACCAAGCAGCAATTTAATTAATACTGTTTCTGTGTGGTTATTTTCGGAGTCTAGGCACCTGGTGATGAACAAGTAGGCTTTTACAACATGCCACCATTGCCATACTATATCTTGTAGGTACAACACTAAAGAAGAAAAAAAAGATTTTGTTGCTGGGTTGTTGTTTATGTTTCTTATTTTGGTTGTATGCAGAGTAACTTTCTATACCAAATATGCTAGCACACAGGAATGAAGGCTCTATTGAGGCATCAGATCCACTCCTCTAAGTTTAAGGAGTCATGATATCTTTAGCACTATGGCTTTGCTGTCATTGTGTGGAGAGGAAACTACAGGCTTTGTAATAGCCTGGATGGTTTGGGGATTCCCATGGGTCCCCTTTGACCTACATTCCCATGAGATGTAACCCATTCTAGGTACTGGAAACTTTCTTCGGAGACAAGATACATTCTGTTAGAACTCTGTTTCTGTCATTATTGACTGTTTTATTTAGATCACCACCATATATGTATATATTTTAGGAGGGCAATACTGTAGTAGGTTTCTATACTAATACTCAGATGTCCCTTAATTTTAGATATCTCACCCCAGATTTCTTCCTTATTTCCCCTTTCCCCTTCCTCTCTACTGGATCTTTCTGTTCTACCACCTCCCTCCATTTATCCATAACTGTCTGTCCTATCTCCCTTTCCCAACAAGTTGTGTCTGTAATGCTAGTTTCTTAGTCTACACCTAGCCTCTGGACCTATAGACTGTAGTTTGGTTATAATTGACTTAACAGCTAATATCCACATATAAGTAAATACATACCATATTGTCTTTCTGAGTCTGGGTTATTTCTCTTAAGTTTGCTTCCACTCTAGTTCCATCCACTTACCTGCAAATTTCGTGATGCTCCATTTTTTTTAGTCAATAAATCCTTCATTTTGTAAAAAAATATATTTTCTTTATCTAGCTTCTGTTGAGGAACATTTATGTTATTTCCAAATTCTAGCTACTACATATCAAGTCAGAATGTCTGTGATATTATGATACCTCCGTTGGTATAACCCCACAGTAGTGATACTACTGTATCTTGTGGTGTAGTGATTCCCATCTTCCTGAGTAATTAACACACTCATTTCTATAGTGACTGTTCAAGTTTTCCTCCCACCAGCAACATATGAGTATTTCTTTTGATTCACTTTTTTGGGAACATGAGTTGTCTCTTGTTTTTTGACATTTGCCAATATGATTTTCATATTCCTGCGGTCAAGGTATGTTGATAATATCTTTAAGGGTTTTTAAGCAATTTGAGTTAACTCTTTCATGAATTCTCTGTTTATAGCTGCATACCATTTGAAAATAGGTTTATTTGATTTTTGTATGTAGTCTTTTTATTCTTTATATATTTTTGATATTAGTCATCCAGCATATACGTTGTTAGTAAATATCCTTTTTCATTCTCTAAAGCTAACACCTTGTCTTAATGATGGTGTCATTTTCCTTGGTGATTGTCATTAGTTTCATCAGATCATACTTATTAATTTTTTATTGATTTTATTGAGATCTACATTTTTCTCTGCTCCCCTCCATTCCTCTTCCCTCCTCTTCAACCCTCTGCCATGTTCCCCATGCTCCCAATTTACTCAGGAGACCTTGTCTTTTCCTACTTCCCATGTAGATTAGATCCATGTATGTCTCTCTGAGGGTCCTCATTGTTGCCTATGTTTTCTGGGATTGTGATTTGTAGGCTGATTTTCTTTGTTTTATGTTTAAAAACTACTTATGAGTGAGTACATATGATAATTGTCTTTCTGAGTCTGTATTACCTCACTCAAAATGATGTTTTCTAGCTGCATCCATTTGCCTGCAAATTTCAAGATGTCATTATTTTTTTCTGCTGTAATACTCCATTGTGTAAATGTACTACATTTTCCTTATCCATTCTTCAGTCGAGGGGAATTTAGGTTGTTTTTAGGTTCTGGCTATGACAAAGAATGCTGCTATGACCATCTTTGAGCACATGTCCTTGTGGCGTGATTGAGTATCCTTTGGTTATATACCCCAAAGTAGTATTATTGGGTGCTGAGGAAGGTTGTTACTCTTGTTGGGTCCCAGCATGAGATCCTAGCTGGGCAGACTCTGAATGATTCAGGAAGGGCAACTCCAGGCTGTCTGTGTTATCCTTTGTGAGGAAAGAGGTCCCAGAAGCCAGGGACAGGGCCATGGGATGGGGCCGAGAGCAGGGCAGCTTCCTGGGCTTAGGGACTCCTGGATGTCAGACATCCAGGTCTTCACATGAAGTGCATTGGTGTCTCAAGAATGTACTCTAAAGGGCCTTCTATCTTAACCACAAACATGTTCTCCTTGTCAGGCATTTCTAGGGCTGTGGCCATTGGAACCAGTGATAGTAGAACAGGAAATGCTGAGCTGGGGCTGGGATGCCTCAGGTGGTACAAAGAACTTCAAGCCACTTCCTCCTCTTCTTTCTCCTTCACTTTGAAGTAGTAGGTGATACTTCTGCCACAAAGGCTTAGCTCCTCCTCCTGAGGTCATCCCAGCCACCCCTCCTCCATTATCCAGTCCTACTGTGTCAGGGGAAGCTTCTTCAGCCCCATAAAACTGAGCATCTCTTCTCTCTGTACTATTCCTGCTCTGTCTTTCAAGGTTACCCCTCCATGACACAGTCTCAGCCTCTCGAAGTGATGAGTCTATCTTTCCCCAGGGGATGTGCCATCACTAACCAATCCCCTGCCAACTCTCCCAGCACCACCAGAGGAGTTGGAGTTGCTGTTTCCACCTAGGACTAGAGGACCTGACGTGGTTTCCAGAGGCCAAGCTGGGGAGGAATTGTCAATGGTTTCTCAGCACTGCAGGATGTCTCATACAGAATCTCTGACGGAGCGACCCATTAGGAAAGGGGAAAGCATTTTTTGAGCTTTGGCTTTGAGGATGTTGTAGAGGAGGAAGAGACTGAGGAAGGAAGTGGGCCAGTTAGGCCATCAGAAGATATACATGGGTCTAACACAGCCAGGGTCCAACCCACCCTGCTGCTGTCAAGGGACAAATCATATGGTGGTGTAATCTCCACACCAGGACTCAATGGGGTCAAGACAGGTGGGGAGAGTGAGTCCGAGGCCTGGACCACCTCATCTTCGAGGTGCTACTGTAATAGCTCAACAAAATGGCCAGAAAAGGCAGCTTCTGCTCCAGGCTTTGTATATTGTGGGTGGGAGACCAGGTAGAGGTGAAAATGATGGGCGAGATTCAGGGCAGTAGCCCTTGCATGAGACTCACAGAACTTTTGGCAGCGTTGGCAGAGAAGGGAATGCCCCATCCTCTGGGGAAGGGGCACTATTCATGATGGGCCTCAGGAGGAGACTATGAGGAGGGATAGCAAAGAAGAGAGTCACTAGAAGACAAAGGGTGAGCAGAAACAACTGCATCTTGGTCCCTGGGCTCAGTTCCAGGGTCAGGCTATTGGAAGTAGTCACCCACCATTTGAGGAGAATGTCCCAATCCTATAAGGGAAAAGGGATTCAACCACAGTCAAACAGTAAAAATCTTCCTGTGAACTAAGAGACCAGTCATCACCATAAAGGTCTTTATTAAGTGGTCAAGTAACTGGATTAGTTGAGAAGAGAAACAAGGAGAGGAAATCCAACAGTCTACACTCCAAAGAGCAGTTGGGACTCCCTGTAAAGCAAGAAAGCCTCAGACAATCCCGAAGAGTGGCCCCCTGGCAAAAGTTGCCAGTTGCTCTCAGGCTCTGAGGGAGTCAGCATCAGCACAAGGGCAAGGACAGAAGGAAAAGTAGTGTTTGTGGATCGAGTGTGCTGTTTATAGTGAGGAACTTCTGTGCTTTGTTAGGCTATGACCCTATGTTCACACAGTATAGTGAAAAAGATCTGTCTTTTTTTTTGGTTCTACCTCCTGTGTGGTCAGCCCTTACATGGGGGTACTGGGATGAACTAAATCACAATGGAGAGTTCCTAGCCAGGAAGACAAATAGGAGAAAGAAAAGAAAACGTAGGGATAAGAAGAAAGCCCCAACTCCTCAAGGGCTTAGAAAACTAAAATAGGGGTCAACTCACCAAAAACAGCTAAAGGGGGCAACCTCAGGATGATGGCAGAGAGTTGGGATGGAGACAGCAGCCAGGGTAGCAAACAAGAAAGAAAAATGCCCAAAAGAGACCCAAAGAAGTAAGCAATGGAAGAGGTCCATTCATGCTGGGCACCAGTTTGTAGTTGTTGCTGCCAGTTGTGCAATTCTCATTTCCCCAAGGGCAGGGGGTGAGAAGATGTGGAGTCAAAGACATAGACTCCAAGAAATTCTAATAAGAAGCTCTTTATTGTAAAAGGTTCAGGAGTTTTTATTGGGCTAGGGAAATTAAGCTGCTGCAGGAACGTTTTTAGTAGATCCTTTTGAAACTGGTGGTCAGGGCTGGTATGTTGTGATTGGCTAGGAGTGCATGTCATTAGTTAACATGCTTTTGCTATACTGACAGGTTGTTTTGACCAATTTTGCTTATTCATTGTGAGTGTGCAGGCTCTTTCTTGTGCTTGTGCTATTTCCCTGCCTCAAGACCAGTTCCAAAAATAACCCCAGTAGCACAGACATTGAGAGCAACAATTAATAAATGGGATCTCCTGAAACTGAGAAGTTTCTATAAGCAAAGAACACAGTCAATAAGACAAAGTGGCAGACTACAGATTGGCAAAAAAAAACTTCAACAAACCCACATTGGACAGAGGACTAATCTCCAAAATATACAAAGAACTCAGGAAACTTGACATCAAAAGAAAAAAATAAAAGAAAAAATAATCCAATAAAAATGGAATATAGACTTAAACAGAGAACTCTCAACACAAATCTCAAATGACTGAAAGACACTTATGGAAATGTTTAACATCCTTAGCCATCAGAGAAATGCACATCAAAACAATTCTGTGATTCCTTCTTACACCTGTCAGAATGGCCAAGATTAAAAACACTGATGACAGCTTATGCTAGAGAGGATGTGGGCTAAGGGAAATGTTCTACCAGTGCTGGTGGCAGTACAAATTGGTACAGCTGCTTGGAAATCAGTATGGCAATTTCTCAGAACATTAGGAAACAATCTACCTCAAGACCCAGTAGTACCATGTTGGGTATATACCCAAAGGATGCTCAATCATACCACAAAGACAATTCTTAACTATGTTCATAATAGCAATATTTTTAATAGCCAGAACCTGGAAACAACCTAGTTGCCTCTCAACTGAAGAATGGATGAAGAAAATGTGGTATAGCTACACAATAGAGTACTATACAGTGGGAAAAGTAATGACATCTTGTAATTTGTTAACAAATGGATATATCTAGAAAAAAACATATTGAGTGAGGTAACCCAGACCCAGAAAGACAAATATAATATGTACTTACTCATAAGTGGTTCCTAGGCATAAAGGAAAGAAAAACCAACCTAAAGTCCACAACTTTAGACTACCTAGGCAACAAAGAGGACCCTAAGAGAGACATACATGGATCTATACAGGAAGAAGAAAAATACAAGATGGCCTTGGTAAATTGGGAGGGTGGGGGTCACCAGGAGAGGATAGAAGGGGAGAAACAAAAAGCAAAGGCAGGAGAGAAAATGTATAGCTCAATAAAACCAATAAAAAAGAAAGGAAAGAAAAAATACCTATAGAAATTGTCATGATAGGGCCATTTCAGGTTCCTTATCATCGGCTGCCCAAGGCACTAACTGGGGACATCCCCCTGGGCACCTGGGAGCCCCTCTAGGTTCAGGTCTCTTGCCTACCCTAAGCTGGGTCCCTTAATTAAGATATATGCTTCCCTGTTCCCATATCCATCCTTCCATTATCCCAACCATCCCAATTCCCCAAGTTCCCCCCATCCTCCTCTTCTCACATTTCTCTCCCCATCTCCCCTTACTCCTATCTCACCCCTCCCCCAAGATCCCAATTTTTGCTTGACAATCTTGTCTACTTCCCATATCCAAGAGGATAACTATATGTTTTTCTTTGGGTTCACCTTCTTATTTAGCTTCTTTAGGATCACAAATTATAGACTCAATGCCATTTATTTATGGCTAGAAACCAATTATGAGTGAGTACATCCCATGTTCATCTTTTTGGGTCTGGGACACCTCACTCAGGACAGTGTTTTCTATTTCCATCCATTTGCATGCAAAATTCGAGAAGTCATTGTTTTTTACCGCAGAGTAGTACTCTAATGTGTATATATTCCACATTTTCTTCATCAATTCTTCCATTGAAGGACATCTAGGTTGTTTCCAGGTTCTGGCTATTACAAATAATGCTGCTATTAATATAGATGAACAAATGCTTTTGTAATATGACAGGGCATCTCTTGGGTGTATCCCCAAGAGTGGTATTGCTGGGTCCTGGGGTAGGTTGACCCCGAATTTCCTGAGAAACCGAAACACTGATTTCCAAAGTGGTTGGACAAGTTTGCATTCCCACCAGCAATGGATGAGGGCACCCCTTCCTCCACAACCTCTCCAGCAAAGGCTATCATTGGTGTTTTATCTTGCATAATACCATAGAACCTTCATTGGGCAATGGATGGAGATAGAGACAGAGAACCACATTGGAGCACCGGAATAAGCTCCCAAGGTCCCAATGAGGAGCAGAAGGAGGGAAAACATGAGCAAGGAAGTCTGGACCGTGAGGGGTGCACCCACCCACTGAGACAGAGGGACTGATCTATTGGGAGCTCACCAAGGCCAGCTGGACTGGAACTGAAAAAGCATGGGATAAAACCGGACTCTCTGAACAATGAGGACTGATGAGAAGCCAAAGACAATGGCACTGGGGTTTGATCCTACTTCATGTTCTGGCTTTGTGGGAGCCTAGCCAGTTTGGATGCTCACCTTCCTAGACCTAGATGGAGCGGGGAGGACCTTGGACTTCGCACAGTGCAGGGAACCCTGACTGCTCTTCGGACTGGAGAGGGATGGGGAAAGGAGTGGGGGGAGGGGGAGTGGTGTGGGAGGAAGGGGAGGGAAATGGGAGGCTGGGAGGAGGCAAAAATTAAAAAAAAAATTAAAAAATAAATAAATAAAAAAGAAGTTGTCATGAGATCCAGTTTGTTGTATAACATTATTAAGCATTAGAAATACATACTAAAAAAGAGTGAGTTTCTTCTTGATATGGAATTGTGAAGTACTCATGATTACATCTTCAAGTAGATCTAGAATTTACAGCTAGTCATGTTGTAAAGTTCTGCCAGAGTGAAATGAAACAGAGACTCATGGACAAAGTACTAAAGTTTGATTTATTTGGATTGAGTAATGAGGGTCATAATATTCGTAAATAATGGAAAGCTACTTTCCAAACTATATTAGATCATGAAGGATGGTCCCAAAGTTAAGGACTTCTGTCTTCAGATTCCAGATGTTACTTCATTGCATATATTAGCTTTTGCTGGAGAAAAGTCTGTGGTCTCCATAGAAGATTTGTTGAGACAGTTCTGTGAGAAGTCATAGGGTGAAGATCTTTCATCTCAGATTAACATTTCGTGACTTCCATGTATGATGGAGGTGGGTCTTGTATCTTATCTGTTGCTTTCATTGGTTAACTAATAAAGAAACTGCCTAGGCCCATTTGATAGGCCAACCCTTAGATGGGTGGAGTAAACAGAACAGGATTGGGGGAGAAAGAAGCTGAGTCAGAGAGTCGCCATGATTCTCCCACTCCAGCCAGACGCAGGTTAAGATCCTCTCTGGTAAGCGTACCTCGTGGGCTATACAGAATATTAGAAATGGGTTAGATTAAGATGTAAGAGATAGCCAATAAGAGGCTAAAGCTAATGGGCCAAGCAGTATTTAAATGAATACCGTTTCTGTGTAATTATTTCGGGCATAAGCTAGAGCTAGCTGGCGACCGGGAGCTGGGGCGGCAGGGAAGCAGCCCGCAGCTCCTCTCAACAGATTGGCGCCCAACGTGGGGCTAAATCCACTTAAAAACCTGAGAAGGCTTAAAAATAAGGGAGAGAGAGTTTAACACAGATTTTTGCTGTTTGTTGGGCAAACTCTGGCTTTAAAGCATTTCAAGGCTTTTATGGGACTGGATGTTTATGTTACCGCTTGGGATCGGAAGGAGAATGCTCTGAGACCATACAGATGGCTCAGCGCTTCCCGCCTGCACCTGGGCAGAATCAGGCTTAGGCAGGCGGAAAAGCATGGCGGATTCCTGCCGCATTACAGAGACATGTTTTCAGACTGCGCATTGCTCTGTGTGTCAGATTTGGCTGTAACTTGGATGAAAAGAGATTCTGTGCTCTGTGCCTGGAACTGTGTATGGCTCAGGGGCACCAAATGGCTCTGAGGCAGGAGCGGCTCAGCTCCACCATGCTGAACTGAGCAGGTCTCAAGCAGGACCTACCGTAATTACTGTGATAACAGCGCAGTTAAGGTTTAGACTGGGCAGGACACAGGCAGTACCGTATTACTTGTACATGGTGCAACTTAAGTTTTTAAGAACTGCTTAACATTTTAAGAAATGCTCCTGGATAGTAAAAAAATGTTACAGATTCACAATAAAACAGATTCAGGCATAAAAGACCACACTGTTGGATGAATGTACGTAGGCTTGAGAGAGAAAAGAAAAAGAATATAGAGAATAAAGTTAATGGTTTAAAAAAAGGGTAAAGTCTTTAAAGAGACAGAGTACAGAGTTATAGATTAAAAGAAATAAAGAAAAATAAGCCACGTAAAAATGGAAAATTCTCAGAGAGTCTGGATTCTTTGTATTATTGTGTTTTCTTTAAAATTTTTGACGGTGAAGGAGCTAAGTACAGAGAGACATTTCATTACATGGGCTGCCAAGCTAAACCAGAATGGATATAAGGGTATTACGATTTCAAAATTTGGGTCTAAGGATATGATACTTTGGAAAGGAGTTTCTTCTTTTGTTTTCACAGAGGATGAGACCCTATGGATTTCTTCTATTCCGATTTGGTATGATAGACCTCGCCCTCCTGAAAGGTTGCTGTGAACACCCTCAAAAAAATTTACTTCACTCAACTGCCAACTGAGATGAACCTGGCACACAGGTTACCCCATGAAAGATATGATTAACAGCGCCCCCATTCAGCAGGAAGCAGTTTGGAGAGAAAAAACTGCGCCCATGTTCCCAAATATTGTTTATAAATATGCTTTTACATTTAAAGGGGGATATGATATAGATATAAATAATTTGCATTGGTATGGATTTTAAGGTCAGTTTTGTTATATGTATATGTATTTCTGATATTGATTAAGGTATTGTGATTGTGTAGTTCATTTTAAAATGTAATGTATAATTAGGAAATATAGGTTGTTAATGGATAATAGTCAAGCTTGTAGTCATGTTAGTTAGATTTTCTAGATATATAGAGATATATTTCAGTAGGATAGGCATTCTTCATATCTTTCAAAGACTGCAGAATATGGCATTTAAATGTTTTAATAACTTAGGGCTTTTCATGACAATGAGACACGTCTGCTCCTGGCAGCACCAATCTACTTCGAGAGGAAGATGGGCATCGAAGAGGATCCTTATAGCCATTTGGGCAAGAAACTGCTCTTGCCTGGACTGATACATAAACTGGACACAGAGAACCCGCAGAGAGAGGACTACTGAACTTGCCTAAAGGTGAGATGATCTTTCGGGGTTCCTGATTCATGAAAGAGTCTACGAGACATTCTGCAGGACACAACAGACAGTGACTGAACTGCCTTTGAAATTTCCTGCTTCATGGAAATGTCTCTGGATACCATGGGCCTGTAGGCCAAAGATGGATGCCCCAACGGTACAGCGGAACTTTGGGTGACTGTCCAGGCAGCGAGATGTCTCTGTCATTTCTAGAGTTTTGGACTTCCTGTTTACTTAGGTATTATTATATCCTTCTGGAGTCTTTGATGGAGTTGAAGAATAAATAGTTATAGTTTTCCTTAGTTATGATAAGAGATAAAATAGATATAAATATTGTAACTGTAATTCTTACTTGATAACTGTTTTGTTATATGTAATTTTACTGTTAAAGTTAAAGCCTTTCTTTTTTGTTTAAACAGAAAAAGGGGAAATGATGGAGGTGGGTCTTGTATCTTATCTGTTGCTTTCATTGGTTAACTAATAAAGAAACTGCCTAGGCCCATTTGATAGGCCAACCCTTAGATGGGTGGAGTAAACAGAACAGGATTGGGGGAGAAAGAAGCTGAGTCAGAGAGTCGCCATGATTCTCCCACTCCAGCCAGACGCAGGTTAAGATCCTCTCTGGTAAGCGTACCTCGTGGGCTATACAGAATATTAGAAATGGGTTAGATTAAGATGTAAGAGATAGCCAATAAGAGGCTAAAGCTAATGGGCCAAGCAGTATTTAAATGAATACCGTTTCTGTGTAATTATTTCGGGCATAAGCTAGAGCTAGCTGGCGACCGGGAGCTGGGGCGGCAGGGAAGCAGCCCGCAGCTCCTCTCAACACATGTACACACTGGGATCTGTGGAAAATTCTTTGGGAATCTGGGAAATGGAAGTGGTCAATTTTTGTTTGAAGATGTGATCCAAGTCTAAGTATGTAACCTCCTGAACTTCTTGTCTTTCAGTGTCCTAGAAAGAAGTAAACTTAAAGCGATGTTGTATGCACACGATTTGCAGTCATTGAAGAAATATTAAAACACATGGAAGATAACAGACTCAGGAGGACCCACCTGCCTGTTCAGTGTTGGTCTCAGTTCAGATTCTTGGTCCATGGTGGCTGCATTTTTAGAGGAAAGATGTTATCAAACACACATAGTAAAGTTTTTCTGCAGTATAATTTCAAATCAAAGTGCTAGTGAGAGATATGGTAAAACCCAAGGTTGTTCACCTGCAACAAATTAGAATCAAAACATCTGTACTCTATCTTTGCAGTTCCATCCCACAATGCTGTACCCTAGTTAATTTTTCTTCAGTATAGTCTCTCACTCTCTCTTACTTCCTCCATCTCTCCTTTCTCTTCTTCTTTCTTATAATATCTTCTCCTAGATATTAGAGCATATTTTGAATATGAAGATGCAGAAATGTATGGAGGAATTAGTTATCTGAGAGCCAAAGGAAAGAGCAAGATTTTCTTTCCTGTTTAGAAAGCCCTGCCTCAATTTACCTGCATTGGCCCAAGTATCCATTTTTTCTTTCTTTCTTTCTTTCTTTCTTTCTTTCTTTCTTTCTTTCTTT